>JAHSPW020000004.1:28850582-29228082 GCA_019985065.2 Arctostaphylos glauca | reverse complement strand
GTTAAATTCAAGAGAAGTCCTGTACAACTTGCAATTCTAAATCTCCATTCTTATCAAACTTGAAAAATAAAAACAAGGTCCGTTCATGGTAAATGTAAACACCAAAAAGTGTTGACGTAGCGAACGCTGGAGAGAATTTCTTCATATAATAACACTATAAATGTCTCACCAAAAAGGAAGTTATGTAGGTTCCTTAACCACTGAACAAATACTCATCCTTGCTTTAATCACTACTATCCTTACATTACACTTAAATATTTGTTGGGGATCTTTTGAACAATTTAAAAATTAATAGAAAGAATCATCATGGAAGAATGCATCGGCCCCCATTGTAGAGTGAGGTGTCAAATCAAATGGTATCCCTTGAAAGAAAATTGGGAAAAACGCAAAATTCAAGCAAAAGAATTAAAATGACATTAGTTCATTACTTGAAATGATAGTAACATTGCAACCCACTTGAGAAATTTGTGAATTCTGATGTTTGGTAGATGTAGGTATCACTCGGCAATTATCCTCATGAGCTAGCATTTGGGGCACATAGGGAATCTCACGAGTCCGACCCGCGAAAGTTTTTCACTAGTGCAATATAAGGACAATGACAAGCTATTACTTAGTGTGCGGGTGTGAATAATCCTTGACTTGAACTGCTCCTAGACCCTGCATAGTGAACAACCAATTAGCGCTAATCAGGTTGTTTCCAACCTGTTGGCACTCCGATGCTAAATTCAGAACACTTGGGAGGTCAAAGCACAATAGTGAATGTATGTTGAATAATGACGTACCTTATTAGTGGCCTATGACCTCCTATTTATAAGCCATCGAATGCCTGTTTCTGGTGACTCAATCTTTGGGAAATCTTTCTTTATTTGCTGACATCGAATCTCTATCCTTCCATGCGAGGCAACTTTCCAAACATGATGCATTTCCAAATTTGGCTATTGCCTTATTATACATTTTCCCAATCGAGACTTGTGATTCTTCTAGAAGCCCCGCACGGCCCTAGCTTAACGGTTGTCGATGGTTCGGCACACAGCTGGGAATCCTTGTATTAGACCTGCTCGGCCTCTTGGCCCTGTTGCTGAAGTTTGGCCCATATCGCTTCGCTAGATTGCTCAGGGCAAGTCTGTTCAGCTAACGCATCGGCCCAAGCCCCACGCTGCCGACACGGCCCCTACTGTTTGCTCGTAGTTTTCATTTAGAAACATTTGGTCCATTGATCTCGGCCCAAGCCCCACGCTTCCGACACAGCCCATGCTGTGCAGGATCTCGACCTCCACACTTAGCACACATAATAGTAACTCAAAAATGGTTGGTTTGTAATTATTAGATTGTTAACCATCAACTCATTTAACCGCTTATGCTGTTAAAGAAATGCGTGTATTTATAATTTATATTTTGAACACACCCTGATGAGCGCGTGTTATTGTGTATTTTACGGCTCAACACGTCTATTTTAACTTGCGTGCACGTATTATTCCATGTTTACACTCGATAATTGCACGAAAAGGTATCTCATATCCCGTGCAGGTCAAACAGAGAAAAGAGGACCCTGAAGTGCCTAAATCAACTCTTCAAAAGTCAAACGAGGTCCGAATGGTCGAAGCCGAACTTGGTTGGGAGAAGCAATGTCCAGAGACTCAGTGACACCGGTGCTCCATTACCTTGACACCGGTATCTTCCCCTTATTCCAAGTGAAGGCCAAGATGCAGAGACCAAGTGACACCGGTGCCTCTGAGTTCTATGCACCAGTGTCTCTTCTGATAAGCAATGAAAGAAGGAGAATACAGAGTGTCCAAGACACCGGTGTCTTCAAATCCTTACACCGGTGTCTCTGCCAATTGCATAGAAGATCGAGATACAGAGCCATAGTGACACCGGTGCCTCAATTCCCTTACACCGGTGCCTCATTACCTTGACACCGGTGTATCAAGTTCGACAAAAGCAAACTTTTACCTTGGGATGGCTGACTTTTGGGGGACCACCTTGCCTTGATTTGTGTGCCAAATTAGGGGACAAAAAGGATTTTAGCCTGGGGAAAGGAATAAGAAGCTTCCATTTATGCCATTTTGAAGGATAGAATTGTAAAAGCACCTAGTTTGTTAGGATATTTTGTAGGTTGTTTTCTTTGGCTAAGGAGCTCTCTCTCACACATATTACACATAGATTTTTACAGATTATATCAGATTTTGAGAGCTCTTGCCTCCCTTTTGCCTTAGAATATTTGTTCTTCATGTTTTCTCTTCAAGTTTTGGAGTAAGTTTGTTAATCTTTAGTGTTTTATGCTTGAAGATCCTTGTATTCTCTTGGGATCATTTAAGTTTTGGTATGTTTTACTCATATATTTCCATTAGTATTGTATATCTTACCTTAAAATCTAATTCTCTTAGAGTTTTCTAGTAGAGTTTTGATTAAATCCTTAGATAATTTTGTTTTATCATGTTTTCTCCTACTTCTATCATGTTCATGTTAAATATGAGTAGCTAAATTAGTGTGGGTTAAGTCTAAAATGTGAAGTTTATTTCAAAACCATGTTGGTCTATATCTTCTCCATAGGTATTAATGCCATTGATGGATCTTTCTAAGTTTTTCTTATTGAAACAAAAATGAAGAGTTAAGTTCTTGCTTAGTTATAGCCATCCTTAGAGTTGGTATATCTAATACTTGAATCGATGTCCTTCATCTTTTAATCCTATTTTCTTGAACTTGAAAGAATCCATCAAACCATTTTGTGAATTAAAATCCTGATTTTCATCGAAGTATTTTCCGATCTAAAACCCGAGACCGGGGGCTAGATTGAGTTATAAGGAGAAGAGATAGACCGACGGAAGAATTGAATAGACCAAACTTTAGGACTTAACCCCACTCCTTAATCTAGTCTTTCCCCTCATTTAGTAGTATAATTGTTAACCAAATCACCAAACAAATTTGAGGTTGACGTCCGAAACGTCGAAAAAACCAATTTGCGAAATCTTTGAATCCAACGTTCTTTTCCCTGTGGATCGATACTCCGAACTATCCATTATACTCATTTTAATATATTTTGAGGGAAGTCCTTTTTTATGAAATTAGACCATTGACCCGAGGCCGGCATCCTAACGACGCACACTTTTGCCGGCCGGTCAGGTTTTTGGCGCCGTTGCCGGGGATATTGAATAGTTGTTTTTAAAGAATCGCAGATTTTGCAAAGTGCAAGTTTCTTTGGCGGAAACCTTTAACCTACCCATATTGGTAAACCTAAGGTGTAACGCAAGCCAAAGGAACGTGCAAATTGCAAGTTTTATTTTCTTTTTGCACTCACACTTGATTGTTAGGAGAGTGTCTTCGGTGTATGAGTGTCTACACTCGTGACGCTACACATAGGCTCATCCGCCAAGATAACCCTCCTCTCAACCCAATGGCCGAACAACATGAGGCCAATGACGCACCCATGGGTCGCACCATGCGGGATTACTTGCACCCTACTCACACCACCACCACCTCGTGCATTCGCTTTCCTACAGATACTCCTGAAGGGCGACAATTCCATGTAAAGCCTAACATGCTTGGCATGTTACCTACCTTCTATGGGATGGAATCGGAGAATTGCTATGTGCACATTAAAGAGTTCGAGGAGGTGGTGAACACTTTCACCAACGTGACCGCTCACCTTGAGATGGCGCGCTTGAAACTCTTTCCATTTTCCCTCAAGGAGAAGGCCAAGCGATGGTTTCTCTCCTTGAGAGCACATTTGGTGACAAGTTGGGTGGAAATGCAGGTTGAATTCCGCAAAAAATGGTTCCCACTTCACCGCACTACCACTTTGAAAAAGAAAATCCAAAATTTTGAAGAAATACCCAACGAATCCTTCTGTTCATGTTGGGAAAGATATAAAGAGCATCTCCTCGCTGTCCCTCATCACGGGTATGAGGATTGGCAGATTGTGGCATTTTTCTATGAAGCCATATCAGTCCGCAATCACCAATTCATCAACCTCATGACTAGTGGGGAGTTTCTGAACCAAGGAGCCTCCGCGGCTCTAGCTTACCTAGATGAGTTAGCGGAGAACAATCAATCATGGGATTATTCGGATCCCAATGACCGCTCTTATAAGCCCCCCAATCAACACGAAACCATGGGCAAATACGTGCCTAGGGAAGAGGATGACATTAGTAAACGCCTCGACCACCTCTCTAGGAAACTAGAGAAATTGGAAATTAATCGAGTGAATGAGGTCTCTTCCATTTCTAAGCCCGGGGAGGCTTGTGCCATTTGTGACACCATGGACCACACTACCAACATCTGTCCAACCATACCTGCTTTCAAAGAGGTACTTCATGGTCCGGACCAAGCTGAGGTCCATGCCCTTCACCAAGGGCAAAAGCCCACCAACGTGCCTTTCAACAACACTTACCATCCGGGATTGAGAAATCATCCCAATTTCAGTTGGAGGAACAATGAGGCGGGTGGCCAAACCCAAGGACCCCCGGGATTCCAAGGACAATATCCGGCCCATCAAAATGCACAAGGGCCGGCACCACCGCGGTATCCACCAAATGCCTACAATCCTCCGGGTCCCTCCACGGGTCCCAACTCTTACTAACCGCCTAACCGGTGAAGTTTGGAGGATACCTTGCAAATGTTCATGCAAGGGCAAGCAAATGTCAATGAACAGAACACGCAAGCCATTGGGGACATCCGCTCCCAACTCACCAAGCTGACCACCACATTGGGGACCATGCAACATGAAAAAGGGAAGTTTCCAGTCCAACCACAAGCAAACCCCCAAGGTCAACATTTTGTACAAGGAAATTCTCCTTCCGGGTCAAATGTGGAGCAAGCCAAGGCCATCACCACATTGAGGAGTGGGAAAGAGGTCGATAAGACCATTCTCCCAAAAGCAATCCCCACTCCTCCTCCGGTGCCTACTCCACAACCCCAAGATGATGAACCAGTGAGTGTTTTGCCTCCATCCCCCCCATTTCCACATCCACATCTGTTCCTGTGGGAGAACCCATGGTCTCAACTTGCCCAATGCCGGCCCCATTCCCACAAAGATTGAGGCCTCTACCCAAGTTGACGAACTCTAACGAGATATTTGAGCTTTTCAAGCAAGTTAAAATCAATATCCCGTTACTTGATGCGATCAAGCAAATACCTTCTTATGCCAAATTTTTGAAAGACTTGTGCACAATCAAGCGCAAGCACAACGTGCAAAAGAAGGTGTTCTTGACTCAACAAGTGAGTTCGATCATTCAAACCCCCATTGCACCCAAGTACAAGGACCCCGGTTGTCCTACAATTTCTGTGAGGGTTGGGGGAAAGATAGTGGAGAAAGCCCTGCTTGACTTGGGGGCTAGCGTAAATTTGTTACTATACTCGGTGTATGAGCAACTTGGGTTGGGGGACATGAAACCAACCTCGGTGACCCTCCAATTAGCTGACCGTAGTGTCCGGATACCGAGGGGATTGGTGGAGGATGTGCTTGTACAAGTGGACAACTTTGTGTACCCGGTGGACTTTATAGTCCTTGATACTTGTCCCACGTCAAATCTTCAAACGCAAACGCCCATCATACTTGGAAGGCCTTTCTTGGCCACGTCCAACGCGGTGATCCATTGTCGAAATGGGCTACTAAAAATGACGTTGATTGTCAAATGGGGGATGGTGATGACATCCGTGATGTGAGCATTATTGATACACTTGTCCAAGAGCACGTTGATTGTCATCTCTTTTCCGACCCCCTAGAGGCTATGCTTACTGTAGAAGAGACCGAGTTTTTAGATTCTCCCGAGGTTGAGTACATTTACTCCCTCCTAAATGAAGAAGAGGTGATGGGTACTGAAAAGTGGGTGCCCACCTTTGAAAGGCTACCACCGCCGACAGCTCGGGCTCTACCATCCACTGTTCAACCACCAAAGCCCGAGCTCAAAAATTTGCCATCTACCTTGAAGTATGCTTTCTTGAGAAATTCTGAAACCTTCCCTGTTGTGATCTCATCCAGTCTGGAAAATCACCAAGAAGCTGCTTTACTAAAAATTCCAAGGGCCCACAAATTTGTTTTAGGGTGGACCATTGCTGATATTCACGGGGTCAGCCCGCTACTGTGTACTCACCGCATCTATCTCGAGGATGATGTTAAGCCATCTCGCTAACCTCAATGTCGTTTGAACCCGATCATGCGAGATGTGGTGAGAGATGAGGTTCTAAAGTTACTGGATGTGGGTATCATATACCCGATAGCCGATAGTAAATGGGTCAGCCCCATCCAGGTTGTGCCAAAAAAGTCTGGCGTCACTGTTGTGCCCAATGAGAGTTGGGAGTTGATTCCCACTCGAGTGGTCACTGGTTGGCGCGTCTGCATTGACTATCGAAAACTTAACGCTTGCACCCGGAAAGACCACTTCCCTCTTCCCTTCATTGATCAAATGTTAGAGAGGGTGGCTGGCCATGCTTTCTACTGTTTCCTTGACGGGTATTCAGGCTATAATAGAGGTCTCTCTGGAAGACCAAGAAAAGACAACTTTCACATGTCCATTCGGCACCTTCGCATATCGTCGCATGCCCTTCGGGCTTTGCAACGCCCCTGGCACCTTTTCTCGGTGTATGACGGGCATCTTTAGCGACATGATTGAGAAAATTGTGGAGGTGTTCATGGACGATTTTTCTGTGTTTGGAGACTCCTTTGAGTCTTGTTTGGAGAATCTTGAAAGGGTTCTCGTACGTTGTGAGGAGAAAAATCTGGTTCTAAATTGGGAGAAGTGCCATTTCATGGTCACTCATGGTATTGTCCTTGGTCACATTATCTCTTCGAGGGGGATTGAGGTGGATAATTCAAAAATAGAGCTCATCTCTAAGTTACCTACCCCTAAGTGTGTCAAGGATATCCGTTCTTTCCTTGGGCATGCCGGGTTCTATAGGCGCTTCATTCAAAATTTCAGCGTCATTTCTCGTCCCTTGTGTCACTTGCTATCAAAAGACACACCCTTTGTGTGGACGAATGATTGTGAGGAGGCCTTTTCAAAACTCAAAGTCGCTCTCACGACTCCTCCAATCATGCAATCCCCTAACTGGAGCTTACCATTTGAGCTCAAGTGCGACGCTAGTGACTATGCCATTGGGGCGGTTTTAGGTCAAAGGGATGGGAAGGTGCCTCATGTCATTGCTTATGCAAGCAAGACCCTGAATGATGCCCAATTGAACTACACGACCACTGAAAAGGAGTTGTTGGCAGTGGTATTTGCTCTTGACAAATTCTGGTCCTATCTCATAGGATCACCCATTGTGATTTACACCGACCATGCCGCCCTCAAATACCTCATGGGTATTACTTCTACAAGAGTTTGACTTGACCATCAAAGATAAAAAGGGGGTTGAGAATGTCGTAGCTGACCATTTGTCCCGCCTTGAGTTTGAGGATCATACCTCTAACATACCCATTCCCGACTCCTTTCCTGATGAACAACTTTTGGCCATTTCAAGTTGCCCGTGGTATGCTGACATTGTCAATTACCTAGCCACGGGGCAACTCCCATCACATTGGACTCCTCAAGATAGGAGAAAATTTCTGGCTGAGGTGAGGAGATTCGTCTTCGATGATCCCTATCTCTTTAAATTTTGCCCGGACCAGATTATCCAGCGGTGTGTGCCCGATGATGAATAGAAGTCAATCTTGACCTTCTGCCACACCGAAGCATGTGGCGGGCATTTTTCCTCGAAAAAGACAGCTGCTAAAATTCTACAGTGTGGTTTCTATTGGCCTCACATCTTCAAGGATGCCTTTGAATTCTGCAAGGCTTGCCCGCGCTGTCAAGAGTTGGGTGCTTTATCACGGTGTAACATGATGCCCCTCCAACCTATCTTAATCATTGAAGTTTTCGATTGTTGGGGCATCGATTTCATGGGTCCTTTTCCCAATTCTTTTGGGAATCTCTACATTCTGTTAGTTGTGGATTACGTGTCCAAGTGGGTGGAAGCCATTCCAACCCGAACCAATGACCACTCTGTTGTGGTCCGTTTCCTTAAAGAGAATATCTTCTCCAGGTTTGGTATGCCTAAAGCCCTTATCAGTGATCAAGGCACACACTTCTGCAATCGCCCTATGGAAGCCTTAGTCAAGAAATATGGGGTCAACCACAAAGTGTCCACTGCCTACCACCCACAGACCAATGGCCAAGCTGAATTGGCCAACCGTGAAATCAAGCACATCTTGGAGAAAATGGTAAACCCGAATCGCAAAGATTGGTCCCTTAGACTAATTGATGCTTTGTGGGCTTACCGTACCGCCTACAAAACAGTGTTGGGCATGTCTCCCTACCGCTTGGTATATGGCAAGGCTTGCCACTTACAGGTGGAAATGGAGCACAAGGCTTTTTGGGCTATCAAACAGTTGAATTATCGGATGCCCGAAGCTGGTGCCCACCGCAAGCTCCAATTGGATGAGCTTGAAGAAATCCGCCGGGATGCTTATGACAATGCCCACATCTACAAGTGTAAGGTTAAGGCCTTTCACGACAAGAACATTGTCCGAAAAACATTCACCCCGGGTCAAAAAGTGCTTTTGTACAACTCGCGGTTGCATATATTTCCAGGTAAATTGCGATCCCGGTGGGGAGGTCCCTACATTGTGAAAACCGTCTCCACTCATGGAGCGGTTGAACTTGAGAACCCTCAGAATGGCACCTCATTTAAGGTGAATGGCCACCGGTTAAAGCCTTACATTGAACAATTTGATCCTGAGGAATCCGTTGAGGAATTGAGAGACCCGGTCTATGACGGGTCCGATGTCAGCAATGTGGACCCCAATCATTTGGGTCCGTGAGCTTTATTGAAGTCTTGGAGACTATAAATCCATGGAGTATGTGATACCTCCAGTGTTTGCCGTGCTTGAACGGCATCCGACGGTTTGGTATAGCCACCTTGTCAAGCTACGTATGTAGTACCTTGAGGTTGGGTCTGACGGCAGGCGCGTGGAAATGAAAAATCTGTCTGAACCCTTTCGGCTTTAGTGTCAAGTTCCGTGGAGATTGCTTCAAAGCGGAATGAAGGGGTAAGGAATTTGGGGGGGCCCCCCTCCAAAGGGAGTGGTAGCCTATTAGATGATGGCGCTACTTCTCAAGATATTGTTGAACCCCACGCATACTGTCCTTCCAACAATAGGGAAACACAGCCTTCGACAAGGAAGAAAAGTAGTACTCGTGTCCTTCGCGTGAAGAAGTTGGTGGATTTATTGCTTATTTTCATTATTGTCATTTTTGGACTAACCCGCTAATGAAATTTTGTGTTCCATGAAGTTATGTTTGCTGTTAGTAGGTAGTTGGTGGTTCAGTCTTCGCAAGGTGTACATGCTACCACATCAGCCTTGGTAGTTTGGGTCTAAGTACGAGGTGATTGCGGCATTCAAGAGCCCAAGGTCATGGGTGTAGCTATGTGCTATGGTTGTTAGTCCAACAAAGCTCCGCGCGATGATCCTATGTGACTAGCTATGGTCCACAAGTTGGAGCCGAAGGAGTACACCTTGGAAGCCCTTCCAATGACAAACAGTGCACGTGACAAGAAATCCTCAAACTTGGTCGAGGTATATGGTGGTTGACATTCCACCTCGCGGGTATGATCGTCCCTCTCTTTATGCTTTAAGATGAGTTATCTCTTTGCGTTGAGGACAATGCAAACTTTAAGTTGGGGGGGGGGGGGGAGAATGATTCATTAGTGTGTTAGCCCATTGTTGTTTTAGTTGTTTATTCCCTTTTTAACATGAAAAATTTTGAAAAAAAAAAATGAATACAAATTGGCATATCGTTGTATTAGGCAATCTTCTCCTGAAATGCTTGTAAGTAACTTGACATATGTTCCCATAAGCATCACGTTGAACAATGAATTGCTATTTCACTACACGTGCATCGACCATGAACTTTGTTGAACAATTTGGAATCAGAAGTTGTGAGTGGAGATCCAATGTTAACCCATTCTATGCCACAGAGTTGAATTCATCTATCTCTTGTTTCTACAACTGCGTGTTTACTCATGTTTTACACTTGTGTGCATCATTGTGGAATCCATGAAACATTTGAGAAATGATAAAAGGCCATCTTCCATGATCCGTACCACATATGAGTCTCATTGACCTTGATTTGATCCTTGTCCAATTTATATCCATTGAAACAATCTTAGGAAACCGGATGAGATAAGGTCGGATGGGGTTTTGTTGTTGGGGTGTGTGTTGTATTGCAATCGGGAGGAAATATCTCAGAAGAAGGAATTGTACAGAGCCTAAAGACACTGGTGCCTCATTTCCATGACACCGGTGCACTCCACTACAGATCAGAATTCAGGAGATACAGAATGGTCATTACACCGGTGCCTCCAATCTGTAACACCGGTGCCTCGCTTTGTTCCACAAGAAAAACTGAAATGCAGAGAGGTCTTGACACCGGTGCCCCTGAAATGGTTACACCGGTGCTTCTTCTTCAAAACAGGAAAAATTGAGATACAGAGAGCACATTACACCAGTGTTTCAAAAACCATGACACCGGTGTCTCCTCTACCCAAGCACAACCCACTGAGATACAGAGTCTCCATGACACCGGTGCCTCAAAACCATTACACCGGTGCCTCGTGATGAAAGTTAAAAAAAAAATATCAGGGTTTAAAACCCTAAACGTTATAACTTTGGAGGGTTACACCGGTAACTACGCGCCTCTTCATCTCCCTCTCTCTCTTCATACACCGGTTCCTCTCTTTCTCTATAAACCACCGCGCCTCTCTCTCTCCTCCGCACCAACCACCGCGCCTCTCTCTCTCTATAAAGCCGACCATCCCTCTACTTTAACCACCTCATCTCCTCCGCACCAACTACCGCGCCTCTCTCTCTCCTCCGCACCAACCACCGCGCCTCTCTCTCTCTATAAAGCCGACCATCCCTCTACTTTAACCACCTCATCTCCTCCGCACCAACCACCGCCTGGTTATCTCCTCTCTCTCCTCCTCTGGTTCGGTTGTAACAGAAGGTTTGGGTTGTGGGGTTCCGAGTTCATCAGTTCTGTGCTCCATCTCTTTGTGTGAATCACTCCGGGTAAGTTTGATCCTCTCTTTCCGTGTTCATAATGGTTAAGCGTAGAAGCCAGGGCATCTCCATTAGAGAGCCCAATCCGAATGATACCCCGCCACAATCCGACTCGGATAATGACGATCCCATATGGAGGGAACTTGAGAACGCGTCCATGGCCATACCAAAGGGTAAGGGGAAAGCCCCTATGTCCTCTACTTCCCGCTCTAAATGAAAAACTAAGCCAACTCCAAGGAAATCCCCTGCTTCTAAGACCCCGAGTGGTTCAAAATGAAAAAATAAAGGGGAAGAGAGTGGGTCCAGGAGCAAGAAACAGAAAATTACAGATGAGGGGGATAAGGGACAGAAAGAGTGGGAAGAAAAGGTTGAGAGAAAGAATGTTACTTGCGAAAGGCAAGTCTTAAGGGAGAGTTTGGGTGACTCGAATGCGATTGTCCAAAGATTGGACCAAAGGGGTTTGACCCGGTTCTTTGAAGTTGTCCCGGGATATATTCGAGGAATGGTTGAAGGGTTCTATCGGTCGGTGAGATTGGAAAATTTAAACACCTCCGAACCAAGAATGGTGGCGGAGGTGAGAGGAGTCAACGTGTGGATCACAGCCGAGAGGATATCCGAATACTTGCAATGCCCCATACCCGATCCAGAGATCGTTATCATTCCCAAATATGCTTTTGATCCTGCATCCTTTGATGGGAAGATGTTTGCGAAAAGGGTAATGACAAATCCAAAGGGGTATAAAGGGAAATTCTTTCCCGGGGGATTAAAGGAGGATTACCGTCTCCTCAACAAAATCATGAAGCACAATGTGTACCCTTTGGCAAGTGACAAAAGGGTACCCCCTCGAACGATAGCCTTCATGCATGCTTTCATGTTGGGCAAAGTGATAGACTTCGGCCGAACCATCTTCCAAGAGATGGTATACTTCAGAGAAAGGGCAAGTGCGACAGCAAACTTAATCTTCCCGGCCATGGTTACTCATTTCTGTTTGCAACATAAGGTGCCGAAAAGGGGGGTGAAAAGATGACTGATGGAGTGCCCGGGCCAATCACTGAAACCTCCAAAGCCAAAAGCCATGCACTATCCAACAAACACTCCAAGCCTGACTTCCACTCCGGTGTGAAAGCACCTAAATCCAAAAACCCTCGAGAAAGACAAGAACAGTGGAATGAGATCATTGTCCAACGCCAAGCCTTAATCTTGAACGAGCTTAAAAAGGTGCATAAAAGGCAGGACAAGGCGGATAGGAAGATCCGAAAGTGTTTGAGCATTGCCCGGTTCACGCCAAAGTATATGGGCGAGTTGGCAGGCAAGAAATTTGTGGAGAGCTCTGATGAGGAGAGTGAAGAAAGCAAAGATGATGAGAATGAGGAGGACGATGAATTAAATGAAAGTGAGACGGACAGTGCAAGGGATGACAGTGCAAGGGATGACAGTAAAAGTAGAGATGAAAGTGAAAAG
Source organism: Arctostaphylos glauca (assembly GCA_019985065.2). Classification (NCBI taxonomy): domain Eukaryota; kingdom Viridiplantae; phylum Streptophyta; class Magnoliopsida; order Ericales; family Ericaceae; genus Arctostaphylos; species Arctostaphylos glauca. The sequence goes on along the minus strand of JAHSPW020000004.1, from coordinate 29,215,583 downwards.
GGGGGAGAAAGGGAGAGTTTCGCTGGAAATCTCCCGGAGCGTCGCACCAAGGCTTCTCATGACGCTCTAGAGCTGAAAAACAGAGAAAGGGGACAGGGGAAGAAGAAAGTGATGACACCGGTGCTATCCGAAACTGAAGAGGTTGGGGATGATGCACCCATTGGGCCTTCTGTGAGACATGCCACTGATCCACCCTCCACCCATGCTTCTGAATCTCCTGCCGGTACTAATGTGATCTACTTGAGTGATTCAGCAGAGGGTGGTTCTTTTGAAGCTGATGCAGGGTTAGATAAGGCACTGGTTGTGTATGTGCCCCCACCACCGGAGCAGTGATTGCTTACTACACACACCCGACTTGGCTTTGGGAGAGATAGCTTAGGTTCATATGTCATATGTGGAGTCGGTGGTTTTCTACTTGTCATTTTCCTGTTTGTTTTCGCGTTATCACATATATAGCATTGAGTAGTGGGTAGTGCCGGCAAAAATTTGGGGTAGTTATGACCTGAGCCATTCATTGTATGCCGGCACTATTTTGTACACATCTCTTTGAAAACCGAATCAATATAAGCTATAAAGTCCTTTTTGATCTTAAGCGTGTTTTGGATTCCCAATTATATGCATTGTAGTGTAGAATGTATGGTAACCGTTTCTTCTCTTATTCCTTATGAATCGTGTGCGTACATACTTCTCGTGTTTGCCTATTGAATTCTGTGGAATGCTTAGCCTCTTGTTCGCTTTTGCATCATTGTGCGCACTAAGGGGAGGTGACTATTGCCATAATCTGGAGAGAATCCCTTTTTGAGAGTGAGAGAGATCGGAAACCATACACTTTGCACACATCTCATGATCGGAATTGTTCAACTTGGGTTCATAACACTATGTACGAGTTGGATGCAGTAGCCGTTGATCCTAATCGCTTGGGAAACTACAAAAAAGCATATAATCGTTCACTTGCATCATTGGGGAGACATGATTGCCTGATTAGTTACTAGGGACTAGTAACCTTCAAGTTGGGGGGTGTGATGAGCGCGTGTTATTATGTATTTTACGGCTCAACACGTCTATTTTAACTTGCGTGCACGTATTATTCCATGTTTACACTCGATAATTGCACGAAAAGGTATCTCATGTCCCGTGCAGGTCAAACAGAGAAAAGAGGACCCTGAAGTGCCTAAATCAACTTTTCAAAAGTCAAACGAGGTCCGAATGGTCGAAGTCGAACTTGGTTGGGAGAAGCAATGTCCAGAGACTCAGTGACACCGGTGCTCCATTACCTTGACACCGGTGTCTTCCCCTTATTCCAAGTGAAGGCCAAGATGCAGAGACCAAGTGACACCGGTGCCTCTGAGTTCTATGCACCAGTGTCTCTTCTGATAAGCAATGAAAGAAGGAGAATACAGAGTGTCCAAGACACCGGTGCCTTCAAATCCTTACACCGGTGTCTCTGCCAATTGCATAGAAGATCGAGATACAGAGCCATAGTGACACCGGTGCCTCAATTCCCTTACACCGGTGTCACCCCTTTCACAACAATGCCAGATGCAGAGCACCAGGGGCACCGGTGCCTCATTACCTTGACACCGGTGTATCAAGTTCGACAAAAGCAAACTTTTACCTTGGGATGGCTGACTTTTGGGGGACCACCTTGCCTTGATTTGTGTGCCAAATCAGGGGACAAAAAGGATTTTAGCCTGGGGAAAGGAATAAGAAGCTTCCATTTATGCCATTTTGAAGGATAGAATTGTAAAAGCACCTAGTTTGTTAGGATATTTTGTAGGTTGTTTTCTTTGGCTAAGGAGCTCTCTCTCACACATATTACACATAGATTTTTACAGATTATATCAGATTTTGACAGCTCTTGCCTCCCTTTTGCCTTAGAATATTTGTTCTTCATGTTTTCTCTTCAAGTTTTGGAGTAAGTTTGTTAATCTTTAGTGTTTTATGCTTGAAGATCCTTGTATTCTCTTGGAATCATTTAAGTTTTGGTAAGTTTTACTCATATATTTCCATTAGTATTGTATTTCTTACCTTAAAATCTAATTCTCTTAGAGTTTTCTAGTAGAGTTTTGATTAAATCCTTCTTATTGTCCTTAGATAATTTTGTTTTATCATGTTTTCTCCTACTTCTATCATGTTCATGTTAAATATGAGTAGCTAAATTAGTGTGGGTTAAGTCTAAAATGTGAAGTTTATTTCAAAACCATGTTGGTCTATATCTTCTCCATAGGTATTAATGCCATTGATGGATCTTTCTAAGTTTTTCTTATTGAAACAAAAATGAAGAGTTAAGTTCTTGCTTAGTTATAGCCATCCTTAGAGTTGGTATATCTAATACTTGAATCGATGTCCTTCATCTTTTAATCCTATTTTCTTGAACTTGAAAGAATCCATCAAACCATTTTGTGAATTAAAATCCTGATTTTCATCGAAGTATTTTCCGATCTAAAACCCGAGACCGGGGGCTAGATTGAGTTATAAGGAGAAGAGATAGACCGACGGAAGAATTGAATAGACCAAACTTTAGGACTTAACCCTACTCCTTAATCTAGTCTTTCCCCTCATTTAGTAGTATAATTGTTAACCAAATCACCAAACAAATTTGAGGTTGACGTCCGAAACGTCGAAAAAACCAATTTGCGAAATCTTTGAATCCAACGTTATTTTCCCTGTGGATCGATACTCCGGACTATCCATTATACTCATTTTAATATATTTTGAGGGAAGTCCTGTTTTATGAAATTAAACCATTGACCCGAGGCCGGCACCCTAACGACGCACACTTTTGCCGGCCGGTCACACCCCCTCACGTGTAGCCAAACTCTCCTCCATAAGTGGGTTAAACGCATATAAATATCTAATAACTGGATAGACAGTGAGATTTGAACATATGATCTATTGCCTGTTCTAATACCATCAGGCATCAACTCAAGTGAAAGCTCACACTGTTAGGGAGGGATAATTTTATTATTTATATTCTCAACAAAAATGAACTTTGCACATCTATAGCATTGACAATTTGATCAATACTCCATAGAAATATTAAAGCAATTAGAAATATATTGCACAAAGTAAAAAATAACTCTAGAATTTTAATACACAAAAGTTTAGTAGCGCTTGTACCTCACTAAGGCAGGTAGATTCCTCTTTCTAGTATTCTCATGACAAGGTTTTTATATTCTTCCACTATTACGTGAGCCATCTTTGTTCTTTAAACATGTGACTTTTGCAAATTAAGGATGAATCTTCTTCAATTCTTTGATTTCTACTGCAATGGAGCCTCACAATCCAAGGACCATATTGGCCACTTTTGTTAACACATTCCATCATCTCCTCCACAAATCGATAAGTGGCTTCAAGTTCAGACGGTTGAGTTAGGAGCTTTAGCAATGTAGGACAAAGAATCCTAAATCATGTCGCATTTACAATTTCAGATCGTTGTTATCCTGTCTACCTCGCTCTCTTTCAATTCAAAATCCTGTTTATCTCATCCCTTAATATGTAATCTTGGGCAACTTCCAGAATACTCATTCTATCAAGCTTTTTAATTGCTTGGTCAAATAAAATTAAAAAATCTCAGCAAATATTTCTTCAAAACTCTTCTAATTCAACATTTTCCATCACCACATATTTTACATCCTTTACATGCAAGATAATCACACAATTACACCTTTTAACTGATGCCACTGTTTCACCTTACAACAAAGGGGAGTGTCAACCTCATCAGGGAATGACTTAAATAGAGGATAAGTGTATGATACTGCAGCTTGAAGTAAAGACACTATTTCAACTCTAGTTTTGGTAAGTTTTCTCGAGTTGTATATGTCTTAGATTCTTCATTCCACTTGTCCATAACTACTATGTCACTGTAATACCCCAACCCGGTTTAATTATTTAAATTTAGAAATAACGTGGTAATTATAGTTATCACATAATTTATTCTTATTTTTATTGTTTATTGTTCAATTTAGAAATTTGATTTCAGAACCTACGCTACTTAAAAACTTTAATTTTAGGGCGTATCGAGATGTCGGCCTAACAATGAACAATCACATGAGAAATCCGAGTACGCCATGATGATCCTTGTATTTTTCTGAGTCACCCGGTTTATTTTTATATTTTTCAAAAATCAGAACCAGAACAATTTCTCGAGATCGCGTAGCATTCTGCGCTCGCGCACGCGATCCAGCTCTTGACGGATGAAAATCCATCATGCTCAAATTCAAATCTTCTTTTTCCACAAAACATGGAGAATCTTCCTATTCCTATAATTAACCTATTCTATTCTATTTTATTTTATTTTATTTTTATTCATCACATTTTACATATTTGTATGAGCTTGGAAAGACCAACAACATGTAGCTCACTCCCTCCCTCACAATTCTCTCTCACGTCTCCCTCTCTCTCTCTAACTTCCCTCTCTCTCTCTCTAACCAATAAAACCTAGACATCTTCTTATTCTTCTTCAATTTCCACCACTTTCTACCACCAGATGGCCACCGCCTCTACATCACCGTGCATATTCGAGCACACCAGAACTCCTTCAAGACTGCCATATTCGTGACCGAGCCATCATGTTCAGCCATTAAGTTTTCCGGCAAGAAAAGAGCGATAAATGCATATTTTTTTATAAGTTTGAATTGTTAGGTCTTAATATTTTAAATAGTTTAATCTAGATTTTATTGTTTGAAATCAAAGTTGGACACTTAGTTTTCGAAATAGATGGAATGGATCGAATTGGAACCCATAAAAATCATGCTAGGAAAGTCACTCGCGACCTTGAGAAAGCTGTTTTCTTTTCCAGATTTTTTTAGATTTTTTGTCGACTTCAGAGACTTATATCTTGATGTTTTCGGGCATAAATTACATTTTGCAAAAGATGAAATTTTGACATAAACACTTTATCGTAAACATAGACAGAATGGATTTGCTCTATGACGTTTTGAACTCATTAAAGTCATGCTATGAAAGTGGCTCGCGACCTTCGGAGGGTCAAAATTCGTTTCTTAAGAGATGAAAGTTTTAGACAAACATCAACTCTTGAACTTAGATGGATTAGATTTTTCTCGAGACCAACGTAGTTTACGAAAAATGACTCCCAATTCGCTACGAAAAACAGTCTCATTTTTTAGTTTTTCTCCCTCTAGAAGCCCGATTTATGTGCCCACTTAAAATGCCACATTCGTTAGTCGAATCTCGAAATTGACTATATTATAATAAAATTGGAGTTAAATAACGTGCGGGCCAAGTCTTGGTCCCGGATTTCGAAGACTGGATAGTATAATTACCAAAACACCATTATTACTTACTTTCTAGCCTATTGACATTAACATCACCACACGAATGGACCGACCGTGAAATTAGACTTTCAATGAGAATAAATACTGAAAATAATATGGGTCCAGCCTCGGTTACATATTTGAACGGCCGATAGCAAAATTACAAAAATACCCTTTTATGGTTTAAGTAACCAGCGACCCAACTGATCGAACGTGGGTCACCCGAGCTCTAGAATATACAATGGGACTAATGATTAAGTAATAAAATTGACCCGAATTCCGAGAAAGCTCTAGGGACCATTTGTTAAATTTGGATAAAATAACCAGTTTGCCCTATGACCCGAATAAGACTTTTTGCCCTTACGAATCAAGGAGCACGAACAACTATGCGACTTGAGTCACTAAGTTAGTATATACTTTTAAGAATTGTTGGGAATAAATACTTTTTATTTATTATGATAGATTCAGAAATTGGAGATCATCGGGCCGAATTAATATAAAGGAAGGACGGGCTAATTTCAGATGAGTCTTGCATTTGACTTGTTTACTTGCATTCTACAGTAAAAGTGAATGATTTGTTGCTTCGATGTATAATCCATGTTATTAAGTGAGTGAGCATCGTATTGATGGTAGACTGAGCATGACATATTAAGATTTTAAAAAGAATTATGACATCATGAAAACATGAAAATATTATGCATGATTATAAGATCAATACGGTGCCCCATCTGCTAGGGGGCAGATGAAGATTTTAGCGATAAGGTGAAGTAATAAGGGTGGAGATTATTAACCAGGTAATCCAACGGTTAATATCATGCTGGCTATATATTTGGGGTCGCTCCCTAATTTACTTGTGTTGTCGTAGATCATACAATGTTGCCATGCATGATTACAGTATAAGCCTAAAAGCTTAATTCATACGTCACACGCCACGTAATATTATCATTTGATAATTGTGCATGGTTACAGCACAAGCCTAAAAGCTGAATTCGCAAATCATATAATATTATCATTTAATTATAATGTATTTCAAAGATACGGATTATGTTAATATAGAAAGTTAATAAACTTTTCATATCTAGATTCACACTAACCTAGTGCTAATGTAGTTGTTGATGCAACAGGTTTTCATAATGATGTTGATCATGCTTGAAATTCTGCATAGTCGTATTGGAAATGAAGTTATCTTTTATGATCCCTAGACTTAGCATAGTTTGATGTAGCATGACCTTGGTTGTAATGTTATTTTGTTGATCGGTCGGGATTTTGGGCTGTAGTCATGGTTTGTAAACCCATAAGGATCATATTATTGCACTTTATTTTATACACTGAACTCTAGAAGTAAATTTTATTTTCGCACTTTGATATCAGATATGTTGATATAAAATTCCTAAATTAGTCTATTTTTGAAGGCCTTACGAGTTTCACTCGTGGCCGATCACGTGCCTTAATCTTTATGGGATGGGTCGTGACAACACTGGTATCAGAGCCTAAGTTTTCGGATTTTTTTTAAATGAAACCCAGAGTTATAAATTAGATCACACGATAGTTGCACGTGACGTATATAATTGTGTGATGACGTGCTTACTACTTATGTAATGTTATACTTTAATAATGAGACAATCGTAATTAGTACTCGCAATACTATATCTTGGGTACTGTAGGCATAGACCTTAGTGTCAATGACAACGACGATGGAGGATATATCAGTGATGATTCGTATGAGAGGCATGGAGTAGGACCACATGAGGTGACATCCATGAATGCAAACACGTACTACGAGATAAGACATACAGAGTGAGATTGATGCAAAAGAATGAGAGCAAATACAGTACTGATGGAGGGATATGACAACCAGAACAATAGGGTACAAGTGATTGGACCTAGAGGAATGGAAACATGAATAACAACAATAACAGAAACAAACAGAGGCAATGCCAAGCATTCGCACTCAAAAATTTGAGGAACAACGAAAACATAGTTGCAAGTGTTGCTTGACGAGGTGTATATACGACCAAATTTGTCGCCATGGGGAGTGCCAGTATTTGAAGAAGAAGGACGAGACGATGAGATTGTGCATCAATTGTCGAGAGTTGAACAAGGTCACCATTAAGAACTAGTAGCTCTACCACGAATTAATAACTTATTTGACCAATTACAAGGAGCACACGTTTTCTAAGATTGGCTTATGTTTGGGAACATCAACTCAAGGAGAAGCCAGAAGATGTTGATAAGATAGCTTTTCGAACACGATAAGGACACTGCAAGTTCTTAGTGATGCCCTTGGGGTGACGAATGCACCAGCAACTTTTATGGAGTTGATGAATCGAGTTTTCATAGTGTACCTAGACAACTTCGTTCGTATTTATTAACGACAGTTTGACCTACTCAAAACGCACACAAAGGACATCTGCATATGGTATTAGATACGTTGCGGGAGAACGAATAATATGCTAAGTTCAAAAAATGTGAGTGTTGGTTAATCAACGTAGCCTTTTTCAACCACGTTATCAAAGACGGGAGAATTACGGTGGACAACTAGAACAATGAAGTGATTGGCCAAAATAAATGACGACGTCAGAAGTTTGTAGTTTTCTAGGACTTGCCATATACTATCGGAGATTCGTCCAAGATTTTTCAAATATTGCAATACTATTGACGGAGCTCACTCGCAACGAGGAACCTTTGTTTAAACAAGAAACAAGAATGAAGTTTATAGGATTTAAAGAAGTTGATCACGGCACTGATACTCATGTTAGCTGAGGGTATAGGAGGATTTGCCATCTACAGTTATATTTCACACCAAGGATTGGAATGCGTTTTGATGCAGTATGGGAAGATTATCACTTACACCTCGCGATAGTTGAAACCATATGAGAATAACTACCTTACGCACGATCTGGAACTTGCATCAGTTATTTTTTCTTGAAGATTTGGCACCACTACTTATATGTAATTACGTGCGAGGTCTACATTGATCAGAAGAGTTGAAGTATATCTACACACCGAAAGAGCTGAACTTCAGACAAAGAAGGTGGTCAGAACTAATGAAGGACTACAACATCAACATATAATATCACCCCAGAAAGGCTGACGTAGTAGCAGGCGCGTTGAGTCGGAAGGCGATCGATGCTTTGAACTATTTGTTTACTCAACAACAACAATTAATCAAAGAGATGGAGGAATTGGAGCTAAAGATAGTAGCTTGTGGTGAAGGAGGCTTTTATGCCACAATCATCGCAGAACAGACGACCAAAGGAGAGATCAAACTGAAGTACATGGAGAATCGCAAGCTAAAGATGGTCTACGATTAACTATAAGTGAACACAAACGGTGATTGGAAATGAAATTTATTTTAAGTGCCATTATTACTTAACATAGTACAAATAAAGATATTGACTGTCATGTCACTCACATTCTGGATAAGCTATCACTCACTCCGCCATTGTTTAAAATCTGCTGGTTGACTTCTTTGTTAGCTTTTCGTACAAGATACATTATATTTATTATTGAGCTATCACATTTGTCAAGTTGTTACAACCTTATTTCAAATTTTTGTGATTCCATATTATAAATCTTCCCACTCTTTACGAGTCAAATTTAATATAAAGTCTTACAAGATTGTCATCTTGATTTCAAAATTTCTCATAAGGATCATTTATATTGCTCATGGGTAGTTTGTCTCATGTCACTTTGAATGGTATTCTATGCCACTTGTTTCAGATCAATCACTTCTGTTCTTAAAGGAGTTCATTCACTTTGAATGGTATTCTATGCCACTTATTCGGATCAGTCACTTTCGTTCTTAAAGGAGTTCGTTTTGCACCATTGATTCAAATTGATTCTGTTGAAATCACCGATTGGTAGTCTGTATGACTTTGCAGCCCATGAGTATTGCTATGTGCTTACACTTTAATTAGCAACTTTATTACTGTTATTGAGTTATCGAAATCATTGCAAATACTTATTTGCCAAATCATCTATATCTTTGCAAATATACTTGTTACAAATTCTTTTTGCGATTGTTGCAATCCTCCTATTATTCGGGTTTACATTGGATGTATCTTATCATTGTCAACTACTTCATCTTCAATCAGTAACCCTAATTGGTATTTTTGATTGACCAAAGGGGATTTCTTGCCATCATTGTTGATTCTCATAAGTATTTGAACTATTTTGACATTATCAACATCTATCGATTATTGCTATTCTCATTTGGAACTTATTCGAAGAATGTGTCGTAATGATACTTCTGACTATTGCCATCCTCTCTTGGTGATTGTTATACTATATTCTATGATGATTGATTCCAGTTAGATCACTAATTATTTCATTGAATTCTCGTAGTGGCTGAGATCAAGTTTTGGGGACTAAACTTCCAAAGATGGGAGGATGTAATACCCAACCCGATTTAATTATTTAAATTTAAAAATAGCCCAGTAATTATAATTATCACATAATTTATTATTATTTTTATTGTTTATTGTTCAATTTAGAAATTCGATTTTGGAATCTGCGTTCACTTAAAAACTTTAATTTTAGGGTGTATCGAGATGTCGGCCTAACAACGAACAATAACGTGAGAAATCCGAGCACACCATGATGATCATTGTATTTTTCTGAGTCACCCGGTCTATTTTCATATTTTTCAAAAATAGGAACCGGAACAGTTTATCGGGATCGCGTAGCATTTTGCGCTCGCGCACAAGATCGAGCCCCTGACCGATGGAAATCCATCATGCTCAAATTCAAATCTTCTTTTTCCACAAAACATGGAAAATGCTTCCTCTTGATGTAATTAACCTATTTTATTTGATATATTTATTTTATTTTATTTTTGTTCATCACATTTTACATATTTGTATGAGCTTGGAAAGATCAACAATATGTCACTCACTGCCACGCTCACAATTCTCTCTCACGTCTCCCTCTCTCTCTCTCTAACTTTCCTCTCTCTCTCTAACCAATAAAACCTAGACATCTTCTTCTTCATCATCTTCTTATTCTTTTTCAATTTCCACCACTTTCTACCACCACATGGCCACCGCCTTTACATCACCGTGCATATTCGGGCACACCAGAACTCCTTCGAGACTGCCATATTCGTAGCCGAGCCGCCATGTTCGGCCACTAAGTTTTCCGGCAAGAAAAAAGGTATAAACACATATTTTTTTTGTAAGTTTGAATTGTTAGATCTTAATGTTTTAAATAGTTTAATCTAGATTTTATTGTTCGAAATCAAAATTGGACAGTTAGTCTTCGAAATAGACGGAATGGATCGACCCTTAGACCATTGGAACCCATAGAAATCGTGCTAGGAAAGTCACTCGCGACCTTGAGAAAACTGTTTTCTTTTCTATATTTTTCAGATTTTTTGTCAACTTCAGATACTTAGATCTTGATATTTTGGTGCTTAAATTACATTTTGCAAAAGACGAAAGTTTGATATAAACACTTTATCTTAAATATATATGGAATGAATTTGCTTTATGACATTTTGAACTCATTAAAATCATACTACGAAAGCGACTCGTGGCCTAATGGACACTGTTTTTTCAGATTTTTCTACATTTTTGTTCAACTTCGGGCCCTTGGATCTTGATGTTCGGAGGGTCAAAATTCATTTCTTAAAAGATGAAAGTTGTAGACAAACATCAACTCTTAAACTTAGATAGATTACATTTTTCTCGAGACCAATGTAGTTTACGAAAAATGGCCCCCAAGTCGCTATGCAATACAGTCTCATTTTTTGGTTTTTCTCTCTCTAGAAACCTGATTTATGTGCCCACTTAAAACGCCACGTTCGTTAGTTGAATTATGAAATTGACTATACTATAATAAAATTAGAATTAATAATGTGCAAGCCAAGTCTCGGTCCCAGATTTCGGAGATCGGAGAGTATAATTAGCAAAATGCTATTATTACTTACTTTCTAGCATATTGACATTTAAAATCACCATACGAACGAACTGACCATATAATTAGACTTTGAATGAGAATAAGTACTGAAATAATATGGGTCCGGCCTCGTTTATATTTTTGGACGGCAAATAGCAAAATTACGAAAATATCATTTTACGATTTAAGTAAACGGCGACCCAACTGATCAAACGTGGGTCACCCAAGCCCTAGAATATACAATGAGACTAATGATTAAGTAATAAAATTGACCCGAATCCCGAAAAAGCTCTCGGGGCCATTTGTTAAATTTGGATAAAATGGCTACTTTGCCCTATGACCCGGATTATACTTTTTTCCCTTAAGAGTCTAGGAGTCCGAACAACTACACAACTTGAGTCACTAAATTAGTATATACTTTTAAGAATTGTTGGGAATAAATATTTTTTATTTATTATGATAGATTTGGGAATTTGAGATCATCGGGCCGAATTAATATAAAGGAATTACGGGCTAATTTCAGGTGAGTCTTGCATATGACTTGCTTACTTGCATTCTACAGTAAAAGTGAATGATTTGTTGCTTCGATGTATAATCCATATTATTAAGTGAGTGAGCATTGTATTGATGGTAGACTAAGCATGATATATTAAGATTTTAAAAAGGATCACGACGTCATGAAAACATGAAAATATTATGGCATGATTATAAGATCAATACGGCGTCCCGTTCGCTAGGGGGCAGATGAAGATTCTAGCGATGAGGTGAAGTAATAAGGGTAAAGATTATTAATCAGGTAATCCACTCGGTGATATCACGCCGGCTATATATTTGGGGTCGCTCCCAAATTTACTAGTCTTGCCGTAGATCATACAATGTTGCCATGCATGGTTACAGTGTAAGCCTAAAATCTGAATTCATACGTCACACATCAAGAAATAATATTTATTTGATAATTGTGCATGGTTACAACACAAGCCTAAAAGCTAAATTCATACGTCACATGTCATGTAATATATTATTTGATAATTGTGCATGGTTACAGTGCATGCCTAAAAGCTGGATTCGCAAATCATATAATATTATCATTTAATTATAATAGATTTCAAGGATACGGGTTATGTTAATATAGAAAGTTAGTAAACTTGTCATCTAAACTCACACTAGCCTAGTGCTAATGTAGTTGTTGGTGCAACAAGTTTAATATTGATGCTAATCATGCTTGAAATTCTGCATAGTCGTATTGAAAATGAAGTTATCTTTTATGACCCCTAGACTTAGCATAGTTTGATATAGCATGACCTTGGTCGTAATGTTATTTTGTTGACCGGTCGGGATTTTGGACTGTAGTCATGGTTTGAAAACCCATAAGGGTCATATTATTGCACTTTATTTTATGTACTGAAAACTTTTATGGGATGGGTCGTGACAGTCACATTGGGTAAAGAGGAGGACAATGTCTAGATGGGATCTTAAAACTTCTTTACTTTCGTATTTAGGTTCTCACTTGTTGGAATACTCTACATTTCTGTAAAATAATAGTCAACAATTTTGAATCACCCAAAACATTAGGTTATATTTCTCATTGCGATCAATATATAGGTACAATAGAGACACAATTACACTACATATGTAGTCTAATTTTACTACTAATATACAATTGGATACGTATCTTAACACTCCCCCTTAAGTTGGTGCAAAAATATCTATTAAGCCCAACTTGGACACAATGGGATGAAATCTCTTGCTGCTAAGTCCTTTTGTGAATATGACTGCTAGTTGATCTTCAAATCGCACAAAAGCCACGAATACGCTTCATTCTATTGTGTTGGACAAGATTATGAGCAACGTTTATGGAAGCTTTATTGTCACATAGAGTTTCATCGGACCATCATGTCCAATCCCCAAATCATGAAATAAGATTTGGAGCCATAAAAGCTCACAAACTCCATGAGCCTTGATTGAGCGACCACCGACTGCTTTTTACTCTACCAAGTAACCAAGTTTCATCCAATGAAAGTACAGTAGACAGAGGTAAAGTGTCTACAACCTATAGAACCAGTCCAGTCCGCATCAGTAAGGACCTCCATTCATAAATGACCATGACTGGAGAACAAAATCTCCTTTCGTGGAGCTGACTTCAGATACTTCAAGATATGATAAACCATATCCATATGTGCGACATGTGGATCATGCATAATCTGACTAATAACCCACACAACATACGAAACATTTGGTCTAGTATGAGTTAAATAAATCAGTCAGCCCACATGCGTTTGATATCTCTCTTTGTGAGTATGTTCCCCTGTATCTCAACCAAGATGATGATTAGCCTCAATAGGGGAATCTGCAGATTTATAACCTAACATACCGATTTTCTCCAATAAATCAAGGATATACTTCCCTTGGGAGATAAAAATGCTTCTATTAAACCGAGCCACTTCCATCTCAATAAAGTATCTCATTGATCTTAGATCTTCAATCTTAAATGCTTGAGCCAATTGAGCTTTAATGTCAGAAATTTCACCCACGTCATTGCTTGTTATTATCATATCATCAACATAAATAATAAGGATAGAAATCTTACCAACACTTCCTTTGATGAACATACGATGATCAACATGACTTTGTTGGTATCCAGAGCTCACCATAATTTTCGAAAACTTGTCAAACCAAGCTCTTAGTGATTGTTTTAACCCATACAAGGCCTTTCTCAATCTACTCACCTTTTCTTCGCTTGTAGACGAGGACAATCCAGGTGGTATCTTGATATATACTGACGCAATATTGTAGCGGAAGAAGAAATATGTATCGTTTTAGTAGACGAATGAGGTTAGATATTGTTCTAGCAGATGCGACTTGATAGATCTCATCCTAGCTTGCGGGTTCTTGAATCCACAAGAAAAGATAGATAGAACACCTTGTGCATAAGGAATAAAAGAAAACTAGATGTTTACTGAATAATTGAATGAATAACAAAGTAGGGTTCATCCTTATTTATAGGTAATGAAACCCTAACTTTGTTAAAAATTAAATTACGCAACTTCTTGCTAATTGAGAAATTATGCAACTTTGCTAATCAAACTAGGTAAAAAAGCATGCCAAAACAAGTGACTTTAAAGAAAAAAGAAATTTCTAAAATGAAAACTTTCTAAATAAGCAAAAATACTAATTAAAGTTTCCAAATCCTAATCAAGACTTCCATAAATTGAGATTACAATTATAATTCTTTATTTTATTTTATTTTGTTAAATCTTTCCAAAAACTAGTGATGATTTGTCCTACATCATATACTTCCTCTTCTAAATTGTCATGGAGGAAAACTTTTTTAACATCAAACTGTTAAAGGGGCCAATTCAAATTCACAGCACAAGAAAGTAGAGCCCATACGGAATTCATTTTTGCTACAGGAGCAAATATCTCCTTGTAGTTAATGCCATAGGTTTGAGTAAAATCCTTAGTAACAAGTCTCGTCTTGTATCTTTCAACTGTCCTGTCTGCATTCTGTTGAATACTGAACACCCATTTATAGTCTACTGGTTTCTTTCCTCCGAGAAGAGATACTAGTTCTCAAGTACAATTCTTTTTCAAAGTTGTTATCTCCTCTACCATAGCTTCTGTAAGTTGGCCTAGGAGAAAAGCGTATAAGGTTTTGTTGATTAACCCTAACACTCATTAGTCTTATTTATATTATGTGAGGATAAAACACAGTACATAATTATCCAAAGTGGGATAACACCACCTAACTACTACTCTTAACACTCTCGTTCAAGTTGGAGAATAAACATCACAAAGACCCAGCTTGTTGCATAGAAACTCTAGCCGTGGTTTGAACATCGACTTAGTAAACATATCAGCTAATTGAGCATCCGTAGATACAAATGGAGTAGCTTTTACACCATCTGTTAATTTCTCACGAACTAGATGACAATCAACTTCAATATGCTTGGTCTTTTCATGAAATACTGGATTTGATGAAACGTGAATCGTAGCTTGGTTATCACAGTATAGAGGCATACGATTGCACACTAAATCCTAGCTCCTCAAGAAACGAACGCAACCATACGATCTCACACGTGGTGTGTGCCATTGCTCTATACTTTGCTTCTGCGCTAGACCAAGCAACCACTGTTTGCTTCTTACTCTTCCAATTGACAAAATTTTTACCCAGAAATACACAATATCCTGTAGTGGACCTTCTATCAAATAGTCCTCCATCCCAGTCAGAATCAGTGAATGCCTCAATACGCAAGTGTCCATTAGCTCAATAAAACAAGCCACGTCCCAGATGTGCCTTGAGATACTTTGTAATCCTGAGACCCACTTCCCAATGTGGATGACAGGGAACAAACATGAAGTGGCTCACCACACTGACTACAAACGAGATATCCGGATGTAATAGTAAGGTAACTTAACTTGCCAACCAACTGGCGGTACTAATCAGAATTGGGGAGTAACTCCCCCTGTCAACACATAATTTGACATTGGGATCCATAAGAGTTGCAATAGGTTTAGTTCCCAACAAATCAGTATCCTCAAGAATGTCGAGCACATACTTCCGTTGAGATAAACTAATACCGTCCTTCGATCGCGCCACCTCGATCCTTAAGAAGTATTGTAGTTTTTTTAAATCCTTGGTGTGGAATTGCTGATGTAAGAAGGATTTGAGTTCATCAATGCCGCGTTGGTCATCACCGATAATAATAATAATACCATCCACATAGACAATCAATAATACTTGCCCTCGATCAGAATTGAGAGAGAACACAGAATGATCAGACTGACTACGATGCATGCCAAACCATAATACTGCATCACTGAACTTTTCAAACTAGGCTCTAGAATATTGTTTAAGTCCATATAGTGGTTTACGAAGATGACAAATCTGGTGATGTTCCCCTTGAACAACAAACCTAGGTGGTTGCTGCATATAGATTTCCTCTTATATATCCCCATGTAGGAAAGCATTTTTAGCATCCAATTGAAACAATAGCCAGCCAAGAGACGCACCAAGAAAAATAAGGACCCGCATAGAGCCAAGTTTGGTGACCAGCGAATATGTCTCCAAATAGTCAACACCATAGATTTGGTGTAGCTTTTGGCGACGAGGCGCACTTTATGGCGCTTAACTATATCATTGGGAAGATACTTGACAGTGAAGACCCAGCAACAGCCAACAGGGGTTTTCCCGGTGGGAAGAGGAACCAACTGTCGAGTGCCATTGTGATGAAAGACAGTCATTTCATCCTTCATAACATGCCCTTCATTGCTTGCCACCACTCAGACACAGATAGGGCATCTTGAACAGTGTTAGGAACAAATATTGAGGAAACAAAAGAGGTAAAAGCATGAAGAGATGGAGACAAATGATTAGATGAAATAAATTGGGCAATAGGATGAGAGGTGCAAGACTGAATACCTTTGCGAAGGGCGATAGGCCAACTATCCAGATCTCGCAACGAAGGGGAAGATGGAGTGACAGGCAGAGGTGGCACTGTGGATGGTAATAATGCGGGTGGAACCGTGGGACGACGAGCATATACCTGCAAGGGTTTAGGAGCAGAGGGCCAGATGGTATAGCTATTGGAAACATAGACTCTAGGATAGGAAGATCGTGGATAGTAATGGGGTTGGAAAACAAGGGTAATGACTCATTAAAGGTAATATCAGCACACACAAAGTAGCGCCATAAGGAGGGCGAGTAATATTTATAACCTTTTTGAGTGTGGAAGGGCGAGTAATATTTATAACAAAAGGGAATTTGAATGTTAGCAATGCACTCAAGTACTGATGAGCACTTGCCATTGCATATATAACGGCTCATCATATCCATTTTAGCCATGCGTGTGTGAGTTAATTCATGTTTACAAT
Source organism: Arctostaphylos glauca (assembly GCA_019985065.2). Taxonomy (NCBI): domain Eukaryota; kingdom Viridiplantae; phylum Streptophyta; class Magnoliopsida; order Ericales; family Ericaceae; genus Arctostaphylos; species Arctostaphylos glauca. The sequence goes on along the minus strand of JAHSPW020000004.1, from coordinate 29,198,538 downwards.
CGATATTGCACATAAGGGTATTCTTGTTTTGATTGCAGAAAATTCGTGTTAAAGGAGTATTTCGGGAACTCTTTGCGACAACTGAGTATTCCTATGAAGTTCCCAAATTCGGAAGGAAGCTGGCAAGTCATTAGGGCTTAGAAAATTTGTCTCGGATTGCAATACTACCGATAGGCCGAGGGTTGAAGTCCAAGTGTTGAATGTTGTAGATTGAAGGCCAAGTCATCTGGATGAACCTTTCTATGTCATCCGAATGAAATCCAATGGAGAAGAAGGCATAACCATTTTACATCCAAATATCACAACAATGTATTCAGATGAATTCCTTCTCAGCAGAAGATCAAAGTAGACAGTGGTCCAAGGCATCTAGTTGCCATGATGAGCCATCCAGATGGAAGCCTATTGCAAAGCAATCCTACAGTTTCAGTGCCATAATCATCTGGATAAGATTCCAACCCATCTGAATGAGATTCCTAAGTTCATCCGGATGAGCCAAGCAGAAAACAAGGCCATAAGGAACAGAATACATTGCATCCAGATGAAGTTCTAAGGCAACCGGTTGCCCTATAGAATTTCACAGGCCCTTTATTTGAGTTTTTGGCTACCTTTTGGGTCACATTTTTGGAATTTTTTGTTGAGCCTTTTGCTAGCCAATGAGGGACGAAAAGGGCTACATTTTGAATGCTTTGTATCACTTCAATGTGACCCAAAGAGGAGGAGGCTTGCAACGGAAGTCTATAGATTTTTGGAAATGACATGTTAAATATAGAATAATTAGATATATCTTAAGAGAATCGTATTGTCTTATTTCTTACTAGAGAGCTAGAGTGAGTGGGAAGATAGATAGTTTTATGTATGTTTTGATTTTTCTACAACTTGTGCTAGGATTTCTTGAGTGTTCTTCATAGTTTTTGTTCTAGTTCTTTGAAGATCATTGAAGGTCGAATCTATATCACTTATTCTACTTCTCTTTAGTACCTAGCCTAGTTCAATGCTCATGTTCTTTATATTTCCATTTCTATTGCATTTTTTATTAAAACCAAAGTAGGCTAAGAATTTAGGCTTGATCATGAGATGATCTTTATCCTATGACCTATACATGTTGTTATCTTATCATAGTTTTTTAAAACTTGTTAGATGATGAGTAATGTTCCATCTTTAGAAACTGAAATGAAGTGTTAAATCCTTGATTGGGTGTGCACAAAGTGCTTTTGGTACATTCAATGTTTGGGTCAATGCTCTTCATGTTTATACTTTTTGTCTAAGGAACAAACTTATCGTATGATGTATCCTCTTTTGAAAATGGTTTTCGTAGGTATATTTTCCCGGCCAAGAATATATGACTTTGTTCTTGGTTGAGAGATAGAGAAGAAGATATCTCATACTTAGATTGTGGATGAAGTGACTCCTAAAACCATGCCTCCCTTTTATTTGACAACTTTTCTTAGTGTTTTCATTCTCAGACCATCAATCAGAAATCGAAACAAAGAAAGATTTGGCATCCTAAATGCCGCAGTTGTGCAAGTTATGCATCCAAGCCATAACCTATTTGTCCTTGAGGATCAATAGCTGTACCTTTTCCACTATACAAGTCCACTGAAGAAGAGAAGAGTTCAGATTGTAAATGTGATCGCGCCCGGTACCACAACGACATACACAATTCTGGGTCGAAGGTCGATCGACCTGGAATTGTGTATGCCGTCGTGGTATCAGGCGCGATCACATTTACAATATGGTCGACCCGAAATTGTGTATGTCATTGTGGTATCGGACGCAATCACATTGACAATCTGAACTCTTCTGTTCCCTAGGACCTTCAACCTCGTACCCTTTTCCTTTTGCTTGATTCACCGATAGTTTTTCTCTTGAATCTTCATCGTCGTCACTCAAGTCACTCTCCCAATTATCCTCATAATCCTCCTCCTCCTCGTCACCACCAACATCATCATCACTAGTAGCCCCATAATCCTCATCGGAATTAAATTTCTCCTTTGTCATTTTGTCCACCCCTCACAGTATAAACTCAATCATCTTTCCTTGCCTGGATGATTTCTTGTCTGCCTCGTCTTGTCGATGAGACACATCAACCTATCAACCAAAAAGCGACAATTGTCTTCGATATAGAATTTGACACGTGAAGGTATGCTTGTTCTGATTGCATGAAATCTATGTTAAAGGAGTATTCGGGAAGTCTTTGTGATACTCGAGTATTACTATGAAGTTCTCGATTCTGAAAGCAAGCAGAAAAGTCATTACAGCTTAGGAACAAATTGCAAGAATACCCATAAGCCGAGGGTTGAAGTCCAAGTGTTGAAAGTTGCAGATTGAAGGCCAAGTCATTTGGATGAACCTTTCTATGTCATATGGATGGAATCCAATGAAGAAGCTGCATTCGGATGCCCCAACATTGCATCCGGATGAGTTCCTTCTCAACAGAAGATCATAACAAACAGTGCTCGAAGGCATCTGGTTGCCATGATGAGCCATCTGATGGAAGCCTATTGCAAAGCAATCTTAAACTTTTAGAGCCATAAACAAATGAGATTCCAAACCATCTAGATGAGATTCCAAGTTCATCCGGATGACCTAAGCAGAAAAGAAGGCCATAAGGAACACAGTACCACATTGCAACCGAATGAAGTCCAAGGCAATCGGTTGTCCTATGGAATTTCATAGTTCCTTAATTTGACTTTTTGACCACCTTTTGGAACACCTTTTTGGAAATTTTCCTTGAGCCTTGTGCCAGCCAATGAGGGACAAAAATGGCTGGATTCTAAAGGCTTTGTGTCATTTCAGTGTGACCCAAAGAGGAGGCGGCTTGCCAGGGATGACATGTTAGATATATCTTAAGAGAAGGGTATTGTGTTATGTGGTAGTAGAGGGCTAGAAAGAGTGGGAGATAGAGAGTTTTATATAAGTTCTAAGTTTTCTACAACTTGTGCTAAGCTTTCTTATGTTCCTCATAGTTTTTGTTCTAGTTCTTCAAAGATGTTTGAAGGTTGAATCTATATCACTTGTTCTACTTCTCTTTACTACCTAGCATAGTTCAATGCTCACGTTCTCTATGTTTTTCATTTCTATTACAACCATGGTAGGTTGAGCATTTACCCTTGGTCATGGGATGATCTTCATCCTATGACCTGGACATGTTATCTTCTCGTAGGTTTTGAAAGTTTGTTAGACATTGAGTAATGTTATATCTTTAGAAATGAAAATGAAGTGTTAATCCTTGATTGGGTGTGCACAAAGTGCTTTTGTTACATCCAATACTTGGGTCAATGTCCTTCATGTTTCCTTTCGTGAAATGGTTTTCATAGATATATATTCCGGCCAAGAACGTATGACTTCATTCTTGGTTGAGTGATAGAGAAGAAGATAACTCGTTGTGGATGAAGTGACTCCTAAGACCATGCCTCCCTTTCATTTGACAACTTTTTGTTAGTGTTTTCATTGTTAGATTTTGAAACCGAAATCCAAACAAAGAAAGGTTTGGGTTCCTAAATGCCGCAATCATGCAAGCTACATTTTCAAGGCATAACCCGTTATCCCTGAGGATCGATACCCGTACCTTCTCCACTATATAAGTCCACCAAGGAAGAGAAGAATTCGGATTGCAAATGTGATCGCGCTCGGTACCACAACGATATACATAATTTCGAGTCGACCAAATACCCCTGAATCAACGCTCAACTTGGCCCTATAAATTGTTAGGAATTGTTAGTGGTAGGGTTAGTACTAGGTTTAGTTCACTGTAAACCCTAATAGGCCTAGATTGTTAGGGTCCATTAGGTTAATCCTGGCACAGTACTTTATTATAAATAAATACCCCACCACTCAATACAAGTGTAGGTTTTCTCCTAACACGGTATCAGAGCCGTGTTAAGAAAACAAAGAAAAAAGAGAAAAAAAACAACAAGAAACAGTAGCAACCCTAGTGCCGCCACCCTCTGGTGCTGCTGCTCCGATGTCGCCGCCCTTCGGTGCCGCTGCTGCCAATTCATTGCCACTATCGTTCCACGCACCACCAACTGATTCGTGGCGCCATTCCACATGTTGTCTCCTGATCTGCGCACCGCTGCCAGATCTGTCGCCACCCAATTTATGTTGTTGCTTCTCTCCCAGCACCATTTCACATGTTGCCGCCCAATATGTGTTGCCGTTCCTCCAGCCGCCACCCGATCTGTGTTACTACTTCTCTTTCTGCGCCGTCGTTGTCATTGCCATGCCAGCCTCCTCCGGCGGCCATTGTACCCTCTTGTTGCCTCCTCCTACTGCCACAACCTAGCTCCTCCACCTATTGCTGCCCTTGACTTTTGCTACGCTTCAAATCTGACATCTCTTTGCTATGGCAGTTGTTCTGTTCCGATTCTAGACCTTGTTTCTGTGCAGTAATGATTTGGTGATTCGTGTTTTGGCACTTTCACAGGTTGTTCTAGGTGTCGAAGGAGGAATCTATCTTTTCCTCCATTATTTGTTCTCGTAGTCATGTTGACTACAGATTCATCAGATGCTATTCCGTCTGCTTTGCCCGTGGTGGATTGTGAGCCACCCCGGCCTCAAATATTCTCCTCGTCCACCCGTCTGGTAAAAACCAAGCTCACTGGCCCGTCCACTTATGTTTTATGGAAGAACAAGGTCCTGAAGGCTCTTCAGGGCATGGACTTGGATTCCCATCTGACAAGATGATGCCAGACTGTTTACTTAAATTCTCAACGCCATGGATGAGTCTATTGAGATACTAGTCTCCAATGCCGATACTGTAAGGGAGATTTGATAGTCCTTGGCCAATACCTATTCTACTACTAATGATTCGTCACGCCTATTTGATGTGATGAAGGGTTTCTTCCAACTCACGCGTGAGGAAAAAATGCTTCAGGAGCACTATGCTGGGTTCAAAACTCTTGCTGATAAGTTTGACCGCTCGCTCCCGTTTACTTTAGAACCCACAATGTTTCGCTATCAGGGCGATCAAATTATGGTGGTTCTCTATTTAGCCAGTCTTAGTGGTGACTGTGAGGCTGTCTGGTCCCAGATCCTTGCCAGGCTGATATTCCCTCTGTTCTGGAGGCCTTTCGTCGTGTGAGTCGCTTGGTGAGTCACTTTGATGCTTGAGCTATGCCCCTTGATTCTACTGATAAGGTTGCCTACTTTTCTTTTCTGGGTGGCGGGCGTATGGGTGGTCGTATTGGATCTTCGGAGACTTGCACCTGCCACAATGGCCATATTCGTTTGCAGTGCCCCCAGTTGGGCCCTAAGCCTTCTTCTATGGCTCATGTTGCCACTATGCCTGCTTTTCTTTCGAGGGCCACATTGTCCATATGTCTAATGCTGAGTATGATCGGTACACTCAATCTTGTGTGCTCTCATCTCCTGCTATTGGTAAATTTATTACAAGTAAGTCCACAGCCTGCATGGTTACTCTGCATACTTGGGTTATTGATTCGGCTGCTTCATATCATATGACTGGCACTACCGGTACTCTTTCTAAGTATTCGCCTCCTACTGGGACTGGATAGGTTATGGTGGCCAATGGCTCTTTTCTTGATATTCGAAGTTGTGGAATTGCTACACCCACTGCCTCGTTGACCTTGCAACATGTTACATACCCCTGGCTTCCCGTTTAATCTACTTTCTATTAGTCACATTACTAAAGATTTAAACTGCTTAGTCACATTTTTTCCTGATCATTGTGTTTTTAAGGATCTAGCGACGAAGCAGATTATCAGTATAGGGAGCCTTACAGGAGGTCTTTATGTGCTTGACCAGCCGGTTGCCTGCACCGGACTCACTTCCTCTGCTTATGATGCTCACTGGCGTTTGGGTCATACTTCTTTAGCTAGTTTACAGTCTTTGTGTCCTGAATTTACTTCTATTTCTCATTTAGCCAAACACCACCGTGTGTCTTATCCCATTCGTAATAATGAAAGAAGTTGCATTCCTTTTGCTCTTGTCCATACTGATGTGTGGGGACTGTGTCCCATTTCTACCCCCTTAGGCTACAGATATTTTGTGACATTTGTGGATGACTATTCTCGCTTTACTTACATTTATCTATTGAGAGCTCGCTCTGAAGTCTTCTCCATTTAGAGTTCTTTCTTCTCTGAGATTCACACCCAATTTGGTCACACTATTCGTGTCCTCCGTAGTGATAATGGTCGAGAATATGTATCCCATTGGTTTCAGGAGCATTTGTCGCACCATGGTATTGTTCACCAGACATCTTGTCCAGACACCCCCCCAACAAAACGAGATTGCTGAATGCAAGAATCGTCATTTCCTAGACACTGCTCATGCTCTCCTTTTTCGCACGGGTGTTCCCATACGATTCTGGGGTGATGCCGTTCTCACCGCCTGTTATCTCACCAATCGCTTACTTCCTCCGTACTTCGTGGTGTCACCCCCCAGTCTGTCCTCTTCCCTACTCTCACTCCCTATAGTCTCCCTCTTCGCCTATTTGGGTGTGTCTGCTATGTTCGCGATACTTGCCCTAGTCTGTCCAAATTTGATCCCCGCTTCTTCAAATGTATCTTCCTTGGGTACTCCAAAACACAGAAAGGGTACCGGTGTTTCTCCCCACAGCTGCGTCGATACATTATCTCTCGGGATGTGGCGTTTATGGAGGCTGAGTTATTTTATCCTCTCACCAATATCTCCGAGTCTTCTTCTCCACTGGATGACTTTCTTGTCTCTCTTCTCCATCTCCCACCTCCTCCGATGCCGCTTCTGGTCCAGGCATACCCCCCACTGACTCCCCCTCCTGAGTTAGTCTCTTTGTCGCCTGATCTGGCCTCTCCCTCTGAGGCTCCCCCTGCGCCACCCAGCCGCCCTTACCGCTCTTGCCGTGATCACCCCTTATATGTTACCTCCTACTATGGTTTGGTGGCTCCTATTCGCTCCCTGATTGTTGGCTTCGAGCCTGTGCCCATGCCTCGTACCCTTGGAGGTTTTGGCCCATGCTGGCTGGCGTGCTACTATGGAGGAGGAAATGCAAGCCTTGGCGCCCCGCCCCCGCCAAGAAAGCTATTGGGGCAAATGGATTTATGCCGTCAAAGTACATCTTGATGGCTCTATTGCTCGGCTTAAGGCTAGCCTTGTGGCCAAGGGTTATGCCCAAACATATGGTGTCAATCACTTCGAGACCTTCTTCCTAGTGGCCAAAATGGTCTCTCTTCATCTTCTTCTGTCTTTGGCGGTTACTCACTCTTGGCCTTTACACCAACTGGATGTGAAGAATGTGTTTCTTCACAGTGATCTCACTGAGAAAGTCTATATTGACCAACCACCCGGGTTTGTTTCTTAGGGAGGGGAACATCGTGTCTGTCGCCACTCTCTTTATGGGTTAAAGCAGTCACCCAGGGCCTGGTTGGTCGATTTAGTTAGGTGGTAACTAGTTTTGGGTTGATACAGTCTGCGAAAGATCACTCGGTCTTCTATCGTCACCTACCTTCTAGATGCATCATGTTGATTGTATATGTGGATGATATTGTCATCACAGGTGATCATGCCCAAGGTATTACCGATCTCAAGCAGTTTCTCAATTAGCATTTTCAAACCAAAGGCCTTGGGCAGTTGAAGTATTTTCTTGGTATCGAGGTGTTGCGAGGAAAGAATGGTATAGTTATCTCTTAGCGCAAATATGTATTGGATATTTTGTCTCGTGCAGGGTTGTACCAGGCAAAGGGGGCAGATGGACGTAGGGGCCAAGTTACTACCAAATAATGGTGATTTATTCCCTAACCCAGATCAGTATAGACGATTGGTTGGGAAGTTGAATTATCTGACTACGATGACTAGGCCAGACATTGCTTACCTTGTCAGTGTTGTTAGTCAGTTTGCTCAGACCCCATGGGTTCCTCACTAGCACGCAGTTCTACATATCCTCCGGTATCTACAAAGTAATCCAGAGAAAGACATTCGATATCATAATCAGGGACACACCCGGATAGAGGGATACATCGATGCGGATTGGGCAGGATGCCCAATAGATAGGCGATCCACCTCTGGATTTTCAATCACCATTGGGGGCAACTTGGTCAATTGGAAAAGCAAGAAGCAAGCAGTGGGGGCCCGTTCAAGTGCAGAGGCAGAGTATAGGGCCATGGCCCTAGCCACTTCCGAGATTATATGGATTTGGTAGATCATCTCCGAATTACAAGTAGCAGTAGAAGGACCGACCCAACTATGGTGTGATAATCAGTCTGGCATACATATTACCACCAATCTTGTGTTTCACGAATGGACAAAACATATTGAGATTGACTGCCATTTCATCCGAGATAAATACAAGAAAGGCACGATCACTCCTAATCATGTGCAGACTGGTGAACAATTGGCGGATATCTTCACTAAACCATTAGTTGGTAATCGGTCCCTATATATATGTAACAAATTGGGCAGGATTGATATATATGCGTCAGTTTGAGGGAGAATGTTAGTGCTAGGTTCAGCTCATTGTAAACCCTAATGGGCCTAGGTTGTTAGGGCCCATTAGGTTAATCCTAGCACAGTACTTTATTATAAATAAACACTCCACCACTCAATACAAGTGTGGGTTTTCTCCTAATAAGAACGAAGTCAAATTGAAAATGAATCAAACAAGCAAAGACACAATGTTTAATGGTTTGGCTTAGCGGTGTACCAAGCTTACATCCATGGGGCAATGGAAGAATTTCGTTATATAATGGACGAGTTACAAATTGGCGGAGGAGGAATAAACACCACTCAAACTCAACTCTCAACTCACTGCTCTCTCTAATTATCTATAAATTTTCCACATATATATGAACATCCCAATGCATGAATTTATAGGAAGAACAAAAAAACAAAAACCCAAGTAATAACCTCAATATAGACATGAGGTCTCAACACACTTTCTTTGCTCCTCCATGATTTCTCTCTTATCTTTCAAACTAATGGGTGTGGAACCCACAACTCTCCCCCCTCACCCACATTGGAGAGGGAAAATCGCCGAGGACTCCTCAGATGGAATCAATCCCGATTAGGTTTCTACGAATATTGAGTTTGTGTCTCGGAGCCACCTTTGTTAACATGTTTGCTGGATTCCTTTCAGTATGGATCTTTACAAATTTCAGTAATTGTTTCTCCATTACTTGTTAAACTTGGGTGGGTGAATCTTGGTGGAGGTCAAACCGACTCAATCTTTGGAGTGAATAGAGAAGACATGAGCCGCTCATGAGCAACTTCTAACCTTGACCGAGCTGGCACAACAACTCGTTTTGGCCCCCGAATATTGGCCTTCTTTGCTCAGTCCAATTTGTCCCTTAGGTCTTGTCTATATCGTTTCCCTATCGTGCCGACAGTCTGACCCAATGTCGGACTGCTATATACTTTTGGGTCTCCCAACCATTGTAATGCCGAGAGCCTATGATCATATTTGTGTTTTCCCAATTGTCTATCTGGTTTCAGAGTTCGCGTTTGACGCGCTTCGTTCCCACCATTGCGATACTTAACACCAACCTTCGATCCAAGCTTGTGGCGCACAAAGACGCGCTAGACCTTTCTTCGCCAAAAGGGGCCCTGGTTCTAGTACGCTCTTTGTCTCAAGTCCGATTGGCTACCGGAATTTGATTTTTCTATGCTTTCATCCTGAGTTGAAAGACTTCCAGGCATAAGCTATTGAGGGCTTGATTCCTCTTCTCAAGATCTTGCTCCAACTGCCTTATGTGATCTCGTGTGGTCAGTTGGGGAATCCTTTCTGGTGACAACGGATCCCCTAACTCAGCCTCTTCCACTAAACCTCTTTTCCCCCGGCGTCAGGAATCACTGTTGGATCTTTACCATTAATCCTTGTCACCCTAACTTTCATTCTCAGTGGAGATTCTGCCGCTGTACTTATTACAAAAGAAAGAATATCATTCCCAGCGGAGTCGCCAATTGTGGGGTTATGATGATCCACCAATCCTGATCCGATTCATCTCCGAGAACCAAGTTGTTCTTGTAGCTTGCACAGGGAACAACCAATTAGTGGCACCCTATCGTTGCTAGCCAGAATACACTCCGATGCTTAAGTTAGAACACATGGGATGAAAACACGACAATAATTGTATTTGTAATTAATAATGTACCTGATTTTGCCTTGTACTTCCCTATTTATAAGCCATCAAGTGCTTTGGTTTGGTAATTCAATATCTTGAGATTATTTTCCTTATTGTATATTGCCAAATCTGGCAATTAGCTTGCAGCACAATGAGTTTCCTAAACAAGAACAAACCAAGATGATGCACTTTCCTATTTGGGTTTCTTCCAATTCCAAAAGACCACATGGTCGAATGTTTGGTTGACCAAGCAGCATGTCATTGATCGGCCCACGCATTGAGCCCGTCTCATGTCGACAATCTATCATGGCGACGAGCCGCATGGTCAACACGACACACACCATCTTGGGCTTGCCCAGCTATTCGGCCCATCATCTCGGATACGGTCGATCTGCCAATTTGGCCCACCCTTAAAACATTTCGGCCAGTGTACTAGCCTGTTTTGGGCTATTTTGGCCTATCCTGGCCGGTGCCTTACCGGCCCACAATTTTTATTTTTATTTTTTAATTTTCTATTTATGATTTTTTGGGTAATTACACATAATTGAGACTAAAATTATTTCTTTTTATGTTTGGTGATTGATTTTAAATTGTGAGGCTTTATTTTATATTTCCAATATGATTTTTATTAAAAGGTATTATTTAAACAATGTATATTAATTTTAGCGAGGTGCGTCGGCACATCGGTATTGGTATGTACTGAACCAATAGCAAAAACGGTGCGCTCACTAGTACGAGATTGATAATTTGATCCAAATGCTCCTTGATCTCCCTTGTAATGCAAAAGGCAGACTCGCTTAGTGCTTGTTGGCCGATGTGAGTCAAAAAGTACTCTAATGCTTAAGTTAATAGGTGAACCAGGAAGTCTAAAAGAAGTACTAGTGTAGAAGGGATAAAAAGTCTTTACCATACTTTCCACCTGAGAGCACCTGACTTGAGCTCCAAGCTAGTAAGCGTGTGCTGAGAACGCTCTCCAATGACGTCAGAAATAATTGTCTCTGCAATGACGTCATCCATGATGTACCAAGCTCAAGCTCGGATGCCGCGTGTCATGGCCGAGACATGTGGATGCTAGGTGAACGTGGGGTTGAACAACATGGCACGGTCGGCCTGTCAGGTCCTGTCTTGGCCCGACCAAAACAATGATCTCCCAAAAGCTAGGTTGGTTGCGCAATGTCTTGTGGGTCAACCGATGGGGTTATTGAGCGAGTGGGCTTGTCAATGGTGCAGTCCCAATCCTAGTTCAGGTCCATCCCAAACTAGATGCCGATCTAGCCTACTGTACAACACATCATATATGTTCCATCCCATTTTATGTAGTTGGGTTTGTTAACCTAATGTTTCTCCGCATTTCAGATTCTTGTAGTCCTTCTCAGCATGGAGATTACACTATATATGGAAACTGTGCATCTATTTCTTTTTGTTTTATTTATTTTAGGAGCATCTACCTTGACCTGGAAATAACTCAATGATTTTTCCTTTGAAGAAAAGATAAAAATTGACCGTACATTAGAGCAAACAGTGCTATCCAAACAGCTTTCATCGAGCTGTTTTTAACTTATGTGTCCAAAATGCTGCCACTGTCTGGATATGGGACCTATATGTTGTGCTTTAAAACAATGATACAAGATTTCAGTTTAAATAAGAGCCAAAATTCCTCTTAATAATTAGCTTTTCTCATGTGGAATTTTCAGATATTTGGTGAATTCCTAGATAAAGAGTATGGTGGACCTAGGACATTATTGACGGAGCCTTTCACAAAAATTTTTGTTGCACTGAATGCGAAGAAACTTCCTAGTGCCCCGTTGGCTGCCAGGGCATCTCTGTTATGGGCGCAAAATTATGTTGATGAAGTGATAATGCCTGAATGTACCATTTATTTTCATCACTCTCGTTCCTAGTTTGAAGTATTGTTTGTTACACATACGAAACACCTTTCTTCGAGGATTAAAATATTGCTTCAGTATATTGTTTCGATCAGCTAAGCAATAGAATTGTTTCGGAAATATTCGTCAAAAAGTTTCAAAAGCATTAGATAAATGTCAACTGGATTTGGAAATGTATGGAAGTATCAATATTATTGGATTTTTCTAATAGGCGTTGAAACAAATTAACTAATGTTTTGGCAATCCACCAAAGTACTGTTTGTCCATGGTAACGAAATGAAATGTTTGTTCTTTGCTTTTGATCTATGGCACTATTACTTAGAATCAAATTTTGTGGACTAGTCACTCCTATGAGACGGAAAAGGTTTTTCGACTTCCATATAGTTGGTCAATTAGGTACGTTTTTTGCAACGATGAACATTGAAAAGCTTGCAAGCGAAATACAATTGTACTTTTGGACCTTGGAAATGAGAATGATGTGAAAAGTCATTTCTCTTTTTAGCTACACAGAGGTTTATTACTTACAGTGACAGTGATGTGAAATCAACATTGGTTTACTGCATCTATGTTTCCAGGTTTAAGAGGTCCATTTCGTTTTTTGAAATTACAATGAGAAACACAATTAGGTTCCAACCTCAGAGATACTTTGTAAGGAAGGGCGCCATGATTTTGACCTTGCTGCATCAATATTTGTTGATCCGGAAGGCTTCTGCTGATATCTTTCGTGTCCCATTGCCTGCAGTTTACAGTAGAATTGTAAGGAGGTAATACGTACGCATCATGACCTAGATCAGTATATATTTTTTGCGTCAAAATTGAAACCCTTTTCAGTATCTGTAATTAATGATGATCTTATTATAGGACTTCAGATCCTCTGCTCTCTTTCTTTCTTTTGTCTAAGGCTCTACAAGCACTAAGTTTTGTGTAAGGCTCTATAACCACTCAAGTCAAACAATTAAGACACCAGTGCTGTGAGTCTAGCGTTAACTTTTCTTCTTTGGCAAAAAAGAAATTGAGATCAAACCCAAAGCATAAAATACATATTCAGTTTCTACAACGTATTTCGAAAAACTTCTTTTGCTCTCTCTCTCTCTCTCTCTCTCCCCCTCCCCCAAAAAAAAAAAATAATAATAACAATAGAATATTATAAAATAAAAATCTTTGGTCAAGTAAGTTCCGAAATTCATCAAGTAGACCAGTTTTTTATTGATTAATGTTCTGAAAAATGTTGGAAATTCGTGGAAATGTTTGATTAGAGTTGTGTATGTATTCACACATATTCGGCACCTATATAAGATTCCAGATGGGGAGTGGCTTACCGGTTGCAAAGAGGAGTTTTCTTGATTATTTTTCTCCACTTGGGACTTTCCTGCATCTTCCTTGCAACTCGATGTCTTCGTCGTCTCTGAAGCTGTTGGAGACTCGCCTCCTGATTCTTGCCGGTTCTTCTTCATTTTAGCATACTTTTTTGCTCTCAACACCTTGATAACCTCTATAACGAGAAAATTAGTGAAAGAAAAACTCAAAACTCCGATATTCATCCTATACAGTATTATGAAAACAGAGGTAGCCAGCAACCAACCTTGGGACGTGACAAGTCTATAAGACCGGCCAAGAAGGAGAGTGTCGGTAGGGCGGAGAAGCTTAACACGCGTGAATCGTACGGTGTTTTCATCTGAATTTTCTTCAGCAGAGTTGGGCAATGGGATTATAAGAGTAATGCAGTGAGCCAGTGACCTGGGTTCATTTTCGTCGCCTCACTAGCACTTACTGACCAATACATCCTATCTATCCTCCCACTGGGATGTTGTATAACTAAGGCTGCAGCATCAATTGCCTGGCAATTTCCCATCTCCCTCCCTCTCTCGCTCTCTCTCTCTCCCAGATGTATGAGGAGGAAGAAGAAGAAGATAAGGAGAAAGCAAGGGGAGAAGGAAGTGAATTAAGCAGGAGTCTCTTTCTAAGCTGTTGTAAATAGTAAAAAGGGCCTCACTCAATACTCTCTCTCTCTCCCAACCAATTTATGGTGACAACTTAAATTCCTTTGTAGTTGGATCATTTTTAAATCATGGGAACATCCAACTTGCATTATGCGATCATGATTAAATGCCTTGATGCTGCCCTGTCACAATTATTTAACTTAATTTAAGAGAGATGATTAGAGTTCAAATCGTTGTTGATCACTGTAGATGGGTAGATTTTCTCAATCAGGACAGAAAATTAGGAACTCACTATCTAGCCGAAACAATGCTCTCAATATGAATGAACCTGTGATCTGCAAAACAACAAATTCTCAAAGAGCTCTCTGTCGTTGTGGTAGAAAGACACTCCGATGATTAAGTCAGGTAAAAGCTCATAGGATGAACAATAACTCAAGCTAATATTCTCTATTAGCAAGCGAGATTATGCACTAGTCAGAACGTACATTTTTGTGTTGATGTGGAGCTTTATTTATAGACTTTTCTTTAATCTCAATTCTCTTAGGATTCTGATAGGAGTAAAGTGGCCTTCTGATTGGCTACTAATGAGATAACTCTCTATCAAGCAGTTATCTTTTACCATTAGAGTTTCATTCAATTAACACTTCTCATATTAATTAAATTGGTCGTGGATTTCTCATCTATATCTGTTAGAATTCTATCCCGACTTATTCGGGATTCTGTCTTATCTTGGAATAACAATCGCTCATCATCTTTCTCGGGTCGATGGTATCTCGGACCGTCCTTCTCAGGTCGGCGAGACATGGGGCCGCCTTTATTAGGTCAGCTGGTTGTCAAACCATCTTTCTCAGATCGACTCGTCTTATATTCAACCTTCTCGGCTCAAATAGAGTACGGATAACCCTTCTAAGGTCGGCCATAACCTCCATGTGATCGGCACGTTTGTCTGGATGAATCTTCTGTTCCAAGCCGAACTAAATCTTTACTAAGGGGGTTTAGTGTATTTTCATGATTACATTTTTACCCTCGTCAATTGCGCCCTAGCTTTGGCTGCTATCCGCCGATCTGGAGGAGCAGGTGAAGCTATCACAGGATATAATCATTCTGACTCTGTCTATCCTCGGGCAAATGGCTTCTCAACCATCATTTGCGAATCTGCAACGTCGCATTTAACCTTGACGTGACATCGTGGCATGTAAGGACCCAGAAAATTTGAGTTTTTATAAATAATTATTTGAAAGTTTATTTCGGATAAATAAATTTAATTATTTATGTTATGTATCGGATTTTAGTTATAGGACCCGAGCCCGGAGTCTCTTGCTTTATTTCGCGCGCGTATCTTTATTTGGCTTATTACGTGGGTGCCGTTTGGGCCTTAAAAATCTGATTTTGTGGGGCTTAGGGGAGGAGAAACCCCATTTCCCCCAATCTCTCTCTCTCTCTACCCTTTAGCTCTCCCATCTCTCTAACCTCTCCACCCATCCACTCCACCATTTTCGAATCCTTGGAGATATAAGAGGCTTGCATCGTGTCCAACGTGGAATCGAAGACGAATCGTGGTTAGGAGCTTGGGAAGTGCGGGTTCAAGCATTGGAGTATCATCAAAGCTAGGGCTTTCACCCTTGGACCAAATCCTCCATTTTGAAGCTTGAGGTAGGGATTTCTACCTTGTATTATGTGTATGTGATGTGTTTTGGTGCATATTTCGTGATTATATTGTTGCCTTAGTATGATTTGGAGAAATGGCGAAATCTGCAAATCGCGCAGATTTCTACAGATCGCATCGGGGCGTCCGGACGGAGACCATGGGCGTCTGGACGGGACCGGACGGGACCGGGCGGACAAGCCATTTTTCCCCTTTGACTGTGTTTCTGTTTCATACTATGCCTTGGACCATCTTTAATTGGTAGTTTGACGTGATCGTGGATCATTAGTATCTTGTTAGAGTGAACGAAACATAATTTATATAATTCGAATGTGGCATGGATCCGCTTGACTTAGACATATGTGTTAGTGAATGATATGAATGCTATACTAGCCTCCATCGGGAGTGGTGCTAGGAAAAAATATGAATCTAGCTCCCATTTGGGAATGTGCTAGGAAATGCCATGAATTGGCTTGGCTAGCCTCCTTTAGGAGATGTGCTAGGATACAAGTATGACTATTGATTGGCACGACTTGATGCCTTGTCTAGCCTCCGTTGGGAGAAGTGCTAGGGCATAACCTATCTTAACTTTGTGTGATTGTATTCGATTAGCATTGGATGTGGGTGATGAGTTAATTGCGAGGTGTAGTTGTTGTTTGTGTGTTGGCAAACCGTGGATTGTTATTCGTGTTGTAGTGCATGACAGATGGAAGTATCACATTGTTATACTATGCTCATTTGTGCATGCCATGCATCTCACATGCACATAATCTTGGCATAGATTTTCCTACTGGGCTTGTAGCTCAACCCTTCCATCTTTCAGGTACCGTAGCAGAGGAGTAGCATGGATTGCTTGGTGTGACATCTTTTTGGATAGACTAATAGAAGAAGTTATTCAACATCTGCATGACTTATTTTTGGGTAGATGTACTATAACTTCCATATGTATTTTGTTAATGAAAAGCGGAACCTCTCATCTTTTGGAATCATGGCTATGTATCTTGGGCCGGTAGTGCCCCTTGTCTTTTGAAAACGGTTGGACAATTATTATTTTGGGTATCACAATTATGAAGTAGATCGGGTTATTAAACGGTGCTTGGTGAAGTTGTGGATATTATATTGTGTTATTATAATATGAAAATTCAGGGCGTGACAACTTGGTATCAGAGCGAGAGTTGGAATACTTTGAGACCGTGGGGAGACTTAGAGTCTCATGGGTTCAAAACTCTGCATTTTTGAAAAGGCATGTGTGTGCTTGTGTGCATGACATTCATATGCATTATACGAACTGTTTCTTACGAGCAAGGGTAGAATTGATGAACTATGTTGGACATTTATTTTAGGCATTGGCCTTGTACTACGTTGTTGTTTGACCTTGTTAGTGCTTTGCACATTGTAGAGATATGCCTCCTAGACGTGGTGTGAGGTTGGGCAGACCCCGAGGCCGAAGCCGAGGCCGTGGTCGCTATCGTGATATATTGTTCGAGGATGTGGTGAGTCAGCAAAGGGGAGTTCCTCATGCGGAGGAGGTGAATGAGGAAGTGGAGCAAAACGTTGAACCGCCGGTTGCTCCGGGTGGGTTTGCTAGGGAGTTTTTGGCGGCGCTCGCCGAGGCCAATTTGTTGAATGCAAGTGCAAGGGCCAATGTTGGGAACCGAGCAATTGATGCCATGAGAGAGTTCCGACGCTTGAATCCACCACAATTTAGCGGGGAAGGTGGTGATTTTCTCGTGGCCAACCATTGGCTTTCTGAAATTCGCAAACTGTTCAATGCTTTGAGTATAGTAGAGGATGACCTTAGGGTCAATATTGTGGCATGCCAATTGACGGGAGAGGCAAATGAATGGTGGGAATCGATTCTCGAGTCACGAAAGGATGCATGGAGGGCTGCGAGGCACGCGGCTAGGACCAATGAACCGGATGTGGAGACATTAACGTGGGCAGACTTTGAGGTTGTCTTCGAGAACCAATACTTTTCGGAATCCTATCGTGAACAACTACGTGAATAGTTTGAGAGGTTGGAACAGGGGACCATGACCATATCCGAATATGCTGCAAGGTTTCAAACCTTATCCCGTTTTGCACCGGAGCTTGTGGCTTCGGAAGATCGTAAGTGCCGGCGTTTTGAGAGGGGTCTTCACTCCTCAGTTAAGAGGCTCGTGGTGAGCCAACGCAAGATGAGTTTTGCTGATATTGTGGAGTGTGCAAGGAGTATTGAATTGCCCAAGGAGGCACAGCGAGGTTCCAGAGTGTGGGAACCAAGGCAGTCGAGTGCGATGCCTAACTACTCATCATCTTCGGGAAGTTCGGGAAGTCAAGGGCGTAAGCGCCAGAGGGAGCAGTTCCAGTCTCATAGGAGCCATTCCAATCTTAGGCCACCTGTTTCGTCGAACTCGTGGAGTAATACTTCGAGGCGTCCGAGTGTATGCTTTCGATGCAATCAACCTGGTCATATCCGTACTCAGTGCCAGGTACCTCCCAAGGTTTGCTATACTTGTGGTAAGGAGGATCACATTTCGAGGAATTGTCCTCAAGGGGGAGGAACACATAGTGAGGTTGGCTCGGTGCAGCAACCAAGGCAAGGACAAGGGCAACAGTCTCATGGGGCTCCACAACGACAACAACAACCCAATTTTCGCCAAGCTACTTCGGTTCAGGGTTCTCAATCCGAGAAAGGGGCTAGTTCTTCGGCACCGGTGAATTTCGTTCGACGGGGAGGCGGGTATATGCAAGGATATCGTGTTCCTGCTAGAGCTTACAACATTACTTCTGCAGTGGCACCTTTAACTTCTCAGAGTCCAGACCCATCGGTTGTGAGGGGTACATTTCTTGTATTCAACTCTTTTGCAAGAGTTTTATTTGACTCAGGAGCATCTCATTCATTTATTGTTGCATCATTTTCTTGTGCTTTGGGATTGGAGACTACTTTATTAGACCCATCGTTGTATGTTGAGACACCTATTGGGGAGAGATCACTACTGATCGTGTGTGTAGAGATTGTGAGCTCGTTATACTTGACCGTCGCTTTACCTGTGATTTTATTGTGCTAAGCATGACTGGGTTTGATGTTATCTTGGGTATGGACTGGTTGTCTACCCATCATGCTATGATAGATTATTTTAAGCGCCGAGTCCGTATTTGTTCACCTAGTGATGGTTGTTTTGAGTTCTTGGGAGAACGCCGAGAACCATTAGAGCCTTATCTTTACGAACCCCGGAAGCGAGACTCTATTTATGCGTTGTTGGCTAGTTTGACTCTTGATGAGAATATGCATGCGCGTGGTGAGTTGCCGTTGGTGGTTCGAGATTTTCCGGATGTGTTTCCAGAGGAGTTACCCGGTTTACCTCCCAAGAGAGAGATTGAGTTTGCAATAGATTTGATTCCGGGTGCCACACCGATTTCTATGCCTCCGTATCGTTTTGCACCGGCCGAATTGAAGGATTTGAAGATTCAATTGCAGGAGTTGCAAGATTTGAATTTTATACGTTCAAGTACGTCACCGTGGGGAGCTTCGGCTTTGTTTGCACGGAAAAAGGATGGGTCATTGCGATTGTGTATCGATTACCGGAAGTTAAACCGTGTAACCGTGAAGAACAAGTACCCAATGCCTAGAATTGACGATTTGTTTGATCAACTCCGAGGAGCTAAGTGTTTCTCAAAGATTGACTTGAGATCGGGGTACCATCAGTTGAGAGTCCGAAGTGAGGACATCCCAAAGACCGCTTTTCGCACACGGTATGGACACTATGAGTTTGTGGTGATGCCGTTTGGATTGACCAATGCACCGACAACGTTTATGGATCTTATGAATCGTATCTTTCGCATGTTCCTCGACCAGTTTGTGGTGGTGTTTGTTGATGACATTTTGATATACTCGAGTACAGAAGAAGATCACAAATCGCACCTTGCCATCGTTCTCGGGCTTTTGAGGGAGCATCGTCTTTATGCTAAGTTGAGCAAGTGTGAATTTTGGCTTTCCGAAGTCAAGTTCTTGGGCCATGTCGTTTCGCAAGGAGGAGTGTCCGTTGATCCGGGAAAGATAGAATCTGTGATGGGTTGGCAACGACCGAAGAACGTTTTTGAGATTCGGAGCTTTTTGGGTTTGGCCGGATACTATCGTCGTTTCGTGCTCGACTTCTCTCGTTTGGCTGCACCTATGACACGATTGACTCATAAAGGGACACGTTTTATTTGGGATGATACTTGCGAGGCAGCGTTTGAGGAGTTGAAGCGGCGTTTGACTAGCGCACCAGTGTTGATTGTACCCGAGAGGGGAGTTGGTTACTCGGTGTACTGTGATGCATCGAAGGAGGGACTTGGGTGTGTCTTGATGCAGACAGGACGAGTTGTGGCCTATGGGTCAAGACAATTGAAGATGCATGAACGGAATTATCCTACGCATGATTTGGAGCTTGCTGCAGTTGTGTTCGCACTGAAAATTTGGCGACATTACCTCTATGGGGAGAAGTTTGAGGTGTTCTCTGACCACAAAAGTTTGAAGTACTTATTCTCTCAGAATGAGCTAAATTTGAGACAACGCCGTTGGATGGAGCACATGGAGGATTACGACTTTGAATTGCAATATCACCCCGGGAAGACAAATGTGGTAGCGGATGCTTTAAGTAGAAAACCAATTCAATTGGCGAGTTTGGTCATTCGTGAATGGAAAATGGTAAAGGAGTTGGGGAGCTATGCGACGCATTTTGAGGAAGCTAGTGATGGAGCAACGTTGTGCAATATGACGATTCAATCCACCTTATCCACCCGAGTAGTAGACGCTCAACAACACGATGAGGAGACGGAAGAGTTGCGCCGGAAGTTCTTAAGTGGCAATGCACGTGATGGATGGATGATTCATGAGGACCGAAGTCTTCGCTTTCAAGGGAAGTTATTTGTACCCATCTCTTGTCGGGAGAAAATTTTGCGGGAGTTTCATTATTCTCCCTTAGCCATTCATCCAGGTGGGACGAAGATGTATCATGATTTGCGTCGGCAATTTTGGTGGTTGGGAATGAAACGAGACGTGGTGAGTTTCGTGGCGAGATGTTTGACATGCCAACAAGTAAAGGCCGAACACCAACGACCTGCGGGGGAGTTACAACCTTTGCTAGTGGCGGAATGGAAGTGGGAAAATGTGACGATGGACTTTGTTAAGGGTTTGCCGAGACCGCCGAGAGGGCATGACGCAATATGGGTAGTGGTGGACCATTTGACCAAGACCGCTCACTTTCTACCGATTCGGGTTACCGATTCAGTTGAGAAGCTCAGTCAATTGTATGTCCGTGAGATTATCCGATTGCATGGGATCCCCGTTTCTATTGTGTCCGACCGAGACCCGAGATTTACGGTACGATTTTGGCAGAGCTTGCAAGCCACACTTGGCACGAACCTATTATTTAGTACTGCATATCATCCCCAAACCGATGGGCAATCCGAGCGTACAATTCAGACTCTTGAGGATATGCTTCGGGCATGCGTTTTAGATTTTCGGGGAAGTTGGGAGGATCACTTGCCTCTTGTCGAGTTTGCATACAACAATAGCTATCAATCGAGTATTGAGATGACACCGTTTGAGGCTTTATACGGTAGACCTTGTAGATCACCTATATGTTGGACCGAGTTGGGTGAGGCAACACTTGTCGGACCGGATTTGGTTGGAGAGACTACCGAGAGCATGAAGTTGATTCGCAAGCAACTTTTGATGGCACAAGAGAAGACTACCGAGTTGGTCAAGACGATTCGCCAACGATTACTTACCGCTCAAAGTCGACAGAAAAGTTATGCCGGTCGACGCCATTGTCCGTTATCGTTTGAGGTGGGAGACCATGTGTTCTTGAAAATATCGCCACGACGGGGCTTATCGCGTTTTGGACGGAAAGGAAAGTTATCACCAAGATATATCGGACCGTTTGATATCATTGAAAGGATTAGAGAAGTTGCTTACCGTTTAGCCTTGCCACCAAAGTTATTGGGGCTACATGACGTATTTCATGTTTCGATGTTGAGGAAATACGAGCCGGATCCTTCTCATGTTTTGGAGTGGTCCGAATTAGAGCTTGAGGCCGATGCATCTTATGGAGAACAACCGATACGTATTCTAGATTCTCGAGATCAAGTGTTGAGAGGTAGGATGATACCTTTGGTTCGTGTATTATGGGGCAACCAAGGTAGGGAGGAGTCTACGTGGGAGCGTGAGGACGAATTCGGAAGAAATACCCGCATTTGTTTAATCCTTGATTTCTATGTGCTTGTTATTGGGTTGATGATTTGGGGCGTGTCTGCCACCATATGTGTGTGCTTATTGAACATGGTTGAGACATGAGTTATGTGTTTACTTATGGTATGTTCTTGAACTTGCGGATTGTGGAACATGTTACGCTTTTCAATATCTCGAGTATGAGCTATTGAATTTGATAACTTGAATTGTGTGTTGGTTGTTATATACTCATTGAGCATAGTGTATGCATGAGTCGAGTTTATGTGCTTGGTTGATTTTGTTTGAACATGATGACTTGATAGTTGACATCCGTTGAGTTTTGTGAAAGCACGGATTAATTTATAGTAAAGATTGAGGTAATAACGGTGTGTCCGTATCGGGAGTGTGATATTAGTGGAGGTATCAGTGTCTTGCTTTATAGCATTCGACCTTGTTGGAGTATCCGTGTCTGACTTGTTGATTGTGTATAGAAGTGTCGGTGTCGACATGTTGTTTTAAATTTCGAGTACGAAATTTCTTTAAGGAGGGGAGGATGTAAGGACCCGAAAAATTTGAGTTTTTAAAAATAATTATTTGAAAGTTTATTTCGGATAAATAAATTTAATTATTTATGTTATGTATCGGATTTTAGTTATAGGACCCGAGCCCGGAGTCTCTTGCTTTATTTCGCGCACGTATCTTTATTTGGCTTATTACGTGGGTGCCCTTTGGGCCTTAAAAATCTGATTTTGTGGGGCTTAGGGGAGGAGAAACCCCATTTCCCCCAATCTCTCTCTCTCTCTACCCTTTGGCTCTCCCATCTCTCTAACCTCTCCACCCATCCACTCCACCATTTTCGAATTTCTTGGAGATATAAGAGGCTTGCATCGTGTCCAACATGGAATCGAAGACGAATCGTGGTTAGGAGCTCGGGAAGTGCGGGTTCAAGCATTGGAGTATCATCAAAGCTAGGGCTTTCACCCTTGGACCAAATCCTCCACTTTGAAGCTTGAGGTAGGGATTTCTACCTTGTATTATGTGTATGTGATGTGTTTTGGTGCATATTTCGTGATTATATTGTTGCCTTAGTATGATTTGGAGAAATGGCGAAATCTGCAAATCGCGCAGATTTCTGCAGATCGCATCGGGGCGTCCGGACGGAGACCATGGGCGTCCGGACGGGACCGGACGGGACCGGGCGGACAAGCCATTTTTCCCCTTTGACTGTGTTTTTGTTTCATACTATGCCTTGGACCATCTTTAATTGGTAGTTTGACGTGATCGTGCATCATTAGTATCTTGTTAGAGTGAACGAAACATAATTTATATAATTCGAATGTGGCATGGATCCGCTTGACTTAGGCATATGTGTTAGTGAATGATATGAATGCTATACTAGCCTCCATCAGGAGTGGTGCTAGGAAAAACTATGAATCTAGCTCCCATTTGGGAATGTGCTAGGAAATACCATGAATTGGCTTGGCTAGCCTCCTTTAGGAGATGTGCTAGGATACAAGTATGACTATTGATTGGCACGACTTGATGCTTTGTCTAGCCTCCGTTGGGAGAAGTTCTAGGGCATAACCTATCTTAACTTTGTGTGATTGTATTCGATGAGGTCCCAGGCCTCTCAGACCTACTGTGTGGCTACAGAGTATGCCCAGACAGGTGGCATAGCGATCCCTCAACCGCTTCAGGGGACTTTCTCTCAAATTTGATAACATATCGAGTCACAAAGAAATAAACTCCATCTCACCACTTCACTTACGGATCTACAACAAATCTTTACTGAACTATTAGCATTGGATGTGGGTGATGAGTTAATTGCGAGGTGTAGTTGTTGTATGTGTGTTGGCAAATCGTGGATTGTTATTCGTGTTGTAGTGCATGACAGATGGAAGTATCACATTATTATACTATGCTCATTTGTGCATGCCATGCATCTCACATGCACATAATCTTGGCATAGATTTTCCTACTGGGCTTGTAGCTCAACCCTTCCATCTTTTAGGTACCGTAGCAGAGGAGTAGCATGGATTGCTTGGTGTGACATCTTTTTGGATAGACTAATGGAAGAAGTTATTCAACATCTGCATGACTTATTTTTGGGTAGATGTACTATAACTTCCATAAGTATTTTGTTAATGAAAAGCGGAACCTCTCATCTTTTGAAATCATGGCAATGCATCTTGGGCCGGTAGTGCCCCTTGTCTTTTGAAAACGGTTGGACAATTATTATTTTGGGTATCACAATTATGAAGTAGATCGGGTTATTAAACGGTGCTTGGTGAAGTTGTGGATATTATATTGTGTTATTATAATATGAAAATTCAGGGCGTGACATGGCAGGCTTGTTTTCTAGGGACCACGCGTTTCTTGCGCGTGCTGAGATTTGAATTGTCCGTCCTTTCTGGAATACCTAAGGCCAAACAAATAAGGTTTTGTCTTCTTACTCTTCCTCTGTCCTTTCACCGTGTCTTTCTTTTCTAGTTTTATCCACCATCGCTCTGTCACCGATAGATCTCCGTTCGTCGACCCTTGTAAGTCGTTTCGCAAAAAACCCTTCGTTGTTTCTTTTTCTATCCACGTGTCTCTTTTTCCCTCTTCTAATGGGGATCTTTAGGCAGTTAGTAGATACACCAGAAAAAATAGCAGAATTCCGGCGACGATACAACATCTCTCATGATGTTGCAATCGAACTTAATGACCCTACCAGTCCTCATGATAGGAACGACCCCGATACGCTTCACGTCCCGTTGATGGCAATTACTGAGGGCGGAGTTCGATTTCCACTCAGTTGCCTTCTTCGTGAAGATCTTTGTTGGTATCGCTTGCATCCCATGCAGATCTCTGTAAACACATATAGGATTATTCACTATATAGTTGAACTTAATAGGATAAACAACACGAACTTAGGAATTCGAGAAATCCAATTCTATTACGATATGGTCAGAAAAGGCACGAATGCCTACTATCTAAAGAACCGACCTCGTATCGAACGGATCGTCACTTATCTGATAGATTCTAATCAAGGTAATGGATGATTTCCTCATTGTCACCGGTAACTGGGAAATTGGTCGTGATGAGCCAGAACACCCTAAGTTCCATATCCCGATCCGATTTGGTTTCATCCATTAGTTTCCCGACCTTCTTCTCTTTAATTGTGTTTGCTTTCTTGGCTTTTGACTGTGTCTAATGCCAACAGTCAAAAGCCGTTTGTGTGTTTCTTTCCTTTTGCAGCTGTGAAGAAGGTCGTTCGGTACAAGGGATCTTTGGGGCCGAACTGGGCCCGATCTCTTGAAGTTCTTTTAAAATACGCGGCCATTTACAGAGGCTACATCAAGAATTCCATCCCCGACGCTACAATTATCGCTGCCGAACTTCCTCGTGATTTCCACAAAGGTGTTCCAATTTTTGAGTCTCAAAGACCAAATCTGGTTACAGTTGCAGCCGTTGAAGGCATCCCTATTTCGTCTACTTTGTCAGGTGCAAAACATTCATCCCCCCGATCTCCGTGTATCTGGAATTCTGAGGACAAACAAGAGATTGATCAAGATCTGATGGCTCGTGACCCGAATGTTCCTAACCTTCGCGAGATGATGCGGCTTAAGAAGAAGCAACCAGTTGCTGGCCCGAGCTCAAAAACGAAGCCGCCGACTCTGGCTTCCGAGGAGACATTTGCTAAAGCTGATATTCCTCTTCTGCCGAGGCGAAGGTTCAAGGAGGCCCTTTAGGACGATCCTTTCGAGTCGTCGAAGGCGAAGAAGGCCAAGGCTGTTGAGAAGGCCGCTTCGTGGCGTCCTTCTCTGTTAGTAGATGGGGCCAATCCCCTGACTGTTGCGGACTCGACTGGGGATCTGGACGTGACCCAGACCCTTGCGTGTATGATGATGTTGCCGAAAGACATCAAGCCGTACAAGGGTACCGAGCTCTCAACTTTGATGCGCTCCATGATGGCCCATGAGGTTTTCGTAACTATTCTTGGCCACCTGTTGTCCTTGTTTATCTATGAATGTCTGATCATGTTCTGTTGCATTTTTGGCAGGCGGTGCAAAAGACCATGATATGCCTGAGCCACTGCCAGGATCTGGAGGCCCGCTACAACACCATCGAGCTAGAGCTGAAAGACTAGAGGGTGAAGTGCACCAAGGCCCAGGATGACTTGGCCGTTGCCAAGAAGAGGGCTCGTGAGGCCGAACTGAGGGCCGATACGATGCAATATCAACTGGGCGCAGAAAGAGGCAAGAATGCCGAGCTAGAGCAACAGATGGCTGAGCTCAAGGCA
This sequence comes from Arctostaphylos glauca, assembly GCA_019985065.2. Lineage (NCBI taxonomy): Eukaryota > Viridiplantae > Streptophyta > Magnoliopsida > Ericales > Ericaceae > Arctostaphylos > Arctostaphylos glauca. The sequence continues at coordinate 29,172,531 of JAHSPW020000004.1, read as the reverse complement.
CATAACGAAGAGGAGCTGAAGCGGCTGCGGGATGAAACCTATAAAAAGGGTATGTCCGATGCCGCAGCCGACTTCCTTGAGAACCAGATGCTGAAAATCCAAGTTGATTTCGTCGGGCAGCGATGGAAGGCCACTCTGGAGGCTTGCAATGTTCCTAAGGACGTCATTGTATGAAAAGATTCCTTCTGCTGCCAACTTGGATACCGAAGAGCCCGCAACTGAAGCATTAGAGAAGAGTGCTGAGCCCACCGATGCTACCGATACCGTGGTCCCGATCACGGCTTCCGGGGAGGAGGAAGGACGAGTTGGTCCTGAAGTCGCTCAAGCAGCCGATGTCGCACTTTAGATTTTTTCTTTCATTTCACTTAGTCTGATGTTACTGCGGTCCTCTTAGAGTGCCTTTGGTTGTACTTGAACTGAATGAATTAATATACTTATGTGGATTTGTCATCTGTTTTTATCATCTTTCTTAAGTATGTTGAATTTTTCTCAGATGTTGAAGTGTCTCAAACCCTTGTTCGGCTGCTAAACTTGCTTCAAGTATTAGCCCATACTTTGCTGTGGTACAGTCAAAAAACTTTTCTCAAGTTTGGACTTGTCTCAAATGTTTCTCAATTGTGAACTTTCTCAAACTCTTCTCAAGTTTGTTTGGGTTGTTTAACCTTTGCTTAAGTTTAAACATATACTTTCCGCGAGTATGTTTGGGAGTCCAAACGTCTCTTAAGTTTGAACTTTCTCAAACTTTTCTGAAGTTTGTTCGGGTTGTTTAAACTTTTCTTAGGTTTAAACACATACTTTTCTCAAGTATATTTAGGAGTTCATACTTTTCTCAAGTGGTGAACTTACTCAAACTTTTCTCAAGTTTGTTCAAGTTGTTTAAACTTTTCTTAGGTTTATACACATACTTTCCTCAAGTATGTTCGGGAGTTCAAATTCTTCTCAAGTTAGAACTTTCTCAAACTTTTTCTCAGGTTTGTTTGGATTGTTTAACCTTTTCTTAGGTTTGAACACATACTTTTCTTAAGTATGTTCGGGAGTTCATACTTTTCTCAAGTTTGAACTTTCGCAAACTTTTCTCAAGTTTGTTCGGATTGTTTAAACTTTTCTTAGGTTTAAACACATACTTTTCTCAAGTATGTTCTGGAGTTCAAACTCTTCTCAAGTTGGAACTTTCTCAAATTTTTCTTAAGTTTATTTAGGTTGTTTAACCTTTTCTTAGGTTTAAACATATACTTTTCTCAAGTATGTTTGGGAGTTCATACTTTTCTCAAGTGTTGAATTTACTCAAACATTTCTCAAGTTTGTTCGGGTTGTTTAAACTTTTCTTAGGTTTAAACACATACTTTTCTCAAGTATGTTCGGGATTTAACCATGCCCCCCAGTAAGGCAATAAAGGAACTATAACATTGACAGCCTTACTGAATATTTGCTCAAGAACCGAAGCTGGTGCTTTTATTCATTGAAACTAAATGTAATAAACAAAAGTATTAAAAAGATAATTCTATTGGTAAAACTTTTTAAGCTTCGAGACATTCCAAGTACGTGGTACTTCTTTGTCGTCAAGGTCATAGAGTTTGTAGGCGCCCTTCCCAAGGCGTCCTATAACCTTGTATGGTCCCTCCTAATTGGCTCCGAGCTTGCCATCAGTTGGGTCTTTCGTGTTTCCCATGACTTTGCACAGGACCAGGACGCCAAGATCAAATTCTCTTTGATGGACTTTCTTATTGTATGATCTGGAGAGAGTAGATTGATGGGAGGCCAATCTGATCATGGCTCGTTCCCGCTTCTCTTCGACGAGATCAAGCTCTACTGCCAATGCTTAATCGTTCCTTCCTTGTTCCATTAACTTGATGCGAAGGGTTGGGATGCCGACTTCAAGTGGGATGACAGCCTCAGTGCCATACGCGAGCGAATACGGGGTAACACCCGTAGATTGGCGAGGGGTGGTCCTGTATGCACACAGGACAAGTGGTAACTCTTCAACCCACTTTCCTTTGGCCTTCTCCAACCGTTTCTTAATTCCTCCTAATATTGTTTTGTTTGAGGCTTCTACCTGCCCATTACATTGGGGATACGCCACTGAGGCGTAATAATTACGGATCTGATATTGTGAGCAGAAGGTCTTGAACTTGTCCTAGAACTGGATTCTGTTTTCCGTGACGATGGCATATGGGATACCAAATCTGATGATGATGTTCTGCCAAACAAACCGCTCGACATTCTTCCCTGTGATTTTGGCTAGGGGTTTTGCCTCTATCCATTTGGTGAAGTAGTTAGTGCCGAGCAACAGATACTTCCTTTCCCCAGTTGCTTTGGAAAGTGGACTGATAATATCTAGGCCCCATTGAGCAAAGGGCTAGGGGCTGGTGAGTGGTGCTAGGTCGACAGCAGGCTGATGAGTGATCTAGGTAAATTTCTGACACTTTTCGCAAGCTTGGACATATTTCTTGGCGTCTTCCTGCATGTAAGGCCACCAATATCCCTGAATATGGCGTGGTGGGTGATGGATCTGCCCCCAGCATGGCTCCAGCATGTGCCTTCATGAATTTCATATAGAAATTTTTGCACTAGGTTCGGGTGCACACACTTCAGATAGGGGCCAGTGTAGAATTTTCTATAGAGTTCTTGCTTGGGTGAGAGCCAAAACTGCATTGTCCTGATCCACAACTTGTGAGCTTCTTTCTTATCTTCGGGAACCGTACCCCCAGTGAGGTAAGAGATAATGGGATCCATCCAATTAGGCCGAGATCGATTTCCAAAGCCTTCTCAGCAATTGGAATATCGGTACCTGGATATTCAATGGCATCCACATATGTGGTTCGATGTTTATCTCGGGGTATTGTCGAAGCCAAACATGCCAGGGCATCTGCGTGCTCGTTCTGTCTAGAACTGATGTGAGTCATCTCGACTTTTCAAAATTTGAATAACTCTGCTCTAGCTCTCTCCGTGTAGGCGGTCATCTTCTCATCTCGGTGGCTTACTCTCCGTTGAGCTGATTGAGAACAAGTTGAGAATCGCAGTAGGCTGCCACATACATGGCCCCCAAGTTATACACATATTTGAGTCCGTGGATCAATGCCTTGTATTCGGCAACCTTGTTGGAAGCATTGAAATTTAGCCGAATGGATTGCTCGAAATAATACCCGTCTGGTTCTTCGATAACAATGCCGACTCCGGATCCCCGCAAACATGAGGACCCGTCGGCATATAACTTTCAGTATGGTATTTGATCGGCAATCAGCTCATCCTATTCTCCCTGTACGGGTAAGCCTATTTCTGAAACTGTAGACACTTCTGCTGTCTGCTCGTTCGAGAATTCTACAATGAAGTCTGCTAAGACCTGTCCCTTTATCTCTATCCTTGGGAGGAATCTGATGTCGTACTCTCTGAGTTCCACAGACCATGTAGCCAGCCTACCTGACAGCTCTGCTCTCCTCAAGACAGTACTAAAGGGGTGTTTGGTTGGTACTTCTATCGTGTGGGCTAGGAAATAATGTTGTAGTTTCCTAGAGGCCACCACAAGGGATGAGATCAATTTCTCCAAGGGGAGGTATCTTGTCTCTGAGTCGAGCAGTGTCTTGCTTATGTAGTATATGTGTGTCTGCTCGCCATCTTTGCTTTTTAATAGTACCGCATTGACCGCGTGCTCAGACACGGCAAGATATAGTGTTAAAATATCTCCCTTGTCGGGAGTCATAATCAGTGGTGGATTTGCCAAGTAAGTCTTGATCTCTTGGAAAGCCATCTCACATTCTTCTCCCCAGGAGTACTTGGACTATTTTCTCAATAATTGAAAAAAGACCGACATCGATCAGATGATTGACTGATGAACCGTTCTTGTTAACCTCTGGGCTTCTTTCATAGTTTGGGGACTCTGTAAGTTTTGTAGAGCGATGATTTGATCGGGGTTGGCTTCTATACCCCTTCGAGTAATCAAATGCCCACGAAATTTTCCCGAGCTGACCCCAAGAGCACATTTCGAAGCGTTCAGTTTAAGTTTGAACTTTTTGAGTACTTGGAAAGTCTTGCCGAGATTGATGATATGGATTTCGGCTTCCTCAGACTTAACAACCATATCATCGATGTATACCTCCATGATTTTCCTTAGAAGTTCTTTAAACATAAGAGTGTCTAACCTTTGATACGTCGCTCCTGCATTTCTCAGTTCGGACGGCATCACTTTATAGCAGAATAATCCCCGTGGAGTTATGAATGATGTCTTCTCTGGGTCCGGCTCGTACATGGCAATCTGATGATATCCTCGGTATGCATCCAAGAAACTCATGCGCCGATACCCAGTAGTGGCATCCACAAGCTGATCTATTTTCGACAGTGGAAAGCTATCCTTGGGACAGGCTTTGTTTAGTTTAGTGAAGTCAACACACACCCTCCACTTGTCGTTTTTACTCTTAACCACATAGTGTTAGACAACCACTCGGGGTAATACACCTCTCTGATGGCTCTGGCTTCTAGTAGCCGATCTACTTCTTCTATCACGGTGTCTACATGTTGAACTGCCGACCTTCTTCTCTTTTGCATTACTGGTTTGTGGACAAGATCCACATTCATGTGATGACAGACAATATCCGAGCTCACCCCAAGCATCTCCCGTGGTGTCCAAGCGAATACGTCGATGTGTTCCTTAAGGACTTGGATCAGGACTCTTTCATCTTGTTCTGATAACTCCTCACCAATGAGAAAATACCGCTCTGGATTTGTCTCATAAGCCGGTATCTGCTTAAGTTTTTTCACAACTTGATCGGCTAGATTACGCCCGATATCCTCTATTGACGGCCGATCTGGAACCTCTATGGACTTTACGTGTTCGGCTTTAGGCTTGTGTTTTATCGAGGTGACATAACAACTTCGCGCCGTCGTCTGATTTCCCCGAACACATTCGATACCTTTCTTGCCTGGAAACTTCAGCATTTGATGATAGGTGGAAGGGATTGCGCTCATCCTGTGGAGCCAAGTTCTCCTCCACAATGGCGTTGTAGGCTGACGGTACATCCATGACTAAAAAGTCAATATCCGAGGTCACTCTCTCTGCCCGTACGAGGATAGTGATGGATCCCAAAGGCCAGACTTCCTCGGCACTGAATCCTATGAGTGGGATGTTGGCTTTATGCAAGTCTGTCTTATCGAGTTTGAGCTTCTTGAAGGCATCGTAGTATAGAATTTCCGTTGAGTTGCCTTGGTCAACTAGAATTCTCTCCCTATTGATGGTGCCAAGGAGTAGCGTGATTACCAATGCATCGTTATGGGGATGGGTTACCCCCTCTAAATCCTTATCTGAAAAGGATATGACCGTGTCTGTCTTCATCTTGGGCTCTTTTCGCTTTTGCCTGAGATGCTGAACATGATGTTCATGCCCGTCACGACGTCGTTGGAGCCGAATGTTTTTGTCCAGGACTGGTGTTGCAGCGTGTATGACATGTACGGTTGCAGCTACCATTGCCTCTTCCTCAGAGGACTCGGCTTCTATTGGGTCTAGTTGAACCATTGGTTGCCCTTGATCGGCCACAAATTGCCTAAGATGCCGGCTTCAACTAATTCTTCTAGGAATCCTTTAAGCGTCTTGCACTTTTTTGTGATATGACCATTATTGCGGTGATAGCTACACCAATCTCTGTTCGGATCACGCTTCACTGGCTCTCCCCCCGAAGCTGCTGGCCATTTCTAAAAGGGCTCGTTTTTCAAGGGCCAGATTAGTTTGAAGATGGGAGTGTTGAAAACCGTGTGTATACGCCTGGGGGCCAGGTGGTTTGTGCTCCTTCATTACCTGCGCCACTTCGGCCACCTTAGTTCGTGGCCTTTTCGCCGCTGGTTCTATCGTGGCGCTCCTATGCACTTTGCTTGCGGGCCGATCTTTGTCTCGACATATCTCATCCTCAAACTTCGCATATTTTTTCACCCTTCCCCATTAGGTCGGCAATGGTGCTCGGAGGATCTATGGTGAGGGATTCCCTCAATCGATCTCAGTATGACAACCCCAATCTGAAGATTCTACGGCATAGGCCTCTGTACAATCTCCGATCTCATTGTAAGTAACCAAATACCAACTGGCATACTGTCTGAGATCTTCCTCTGGTCCTTTTCTCAAAGCTAGGAGGGTATTCACGTACTTCTTTTGTGCTCTGTTAACCACAAATCACTTGAGGAACTAGTTTGCTAGTTATCTCCAGCTAGTAATGGATCTCGGTGGGAGGGCCTGAAATCAGTCCAGGGCTGTTTTCTCCAAACTCAAGGAGAAAACCTTGCAATATAGGCTATCATGGCCTACGTATATCATCATGGAATTCACGAATCCTTTGATGTGAGTCATCGGATCCGTTCGTCTATTATAGATTGTGAACTTGGGAGGGACAAACTTTCTGGGTAAATCCTCCATCTCAATCTGTACCCACAGTGGTGACATTGCCAACTGTTGTAGCTCTTTGTGATTCTCATCATCCTCCGGGCGGTTCAATCCCAATTGCTGATTCATCCATGCTCTCATGTCAGTAATCAGAGCAACTGGGGGTACTACCTGATATGCCGTCTCCCACGAGACATTCGGGGCCATTCCCGCCCGCTGATTTAACCATTCTCGCATGTTGGGGATTGGCTGCGCTGGAGGTAATCCGCCCATATTTGATGGTGCTCTAGCCTGATGTTCCCCTCCTCGGGGTTTTCGACTCAGTTCGTGTCAGCTATCCTACCGTGATGGGTTGATCTCGGAACGCTCATCACGTTTAGATACCAACTGTCGAGCAAGATTTCTTTGCCTACGGAGAGTACGATTTTCTCTCTCCATGCGTCGTATATATCGCCTCATATCTCGATCTCTTAGTCCCTCCTTCGGACCCGATTGATATTATTGTTATCCTCGTCTCGGCGAGATCCTTCGGAGTTCGGGATTCTCTCCCTCCCCTCGTTTCGGGTTTGTGTTAGAAACATGTCTCTGTTCCTCGACCGTTTCACTTTTCGCGGAGGATCGGGACGTTGCTCCAGTGGTAGTGATGGCAATGTGGTTCGTAGCGCGGGAGCCACTGGTGAATTCACGAGTAAAGGAATAGCAGGGAGCGGTACCTGTCCTCCAAGCTGCTCCCTGACTAGTTTTGGAGGTTGAACCCTAGGGATTTCTTTCCTAGGTCCCCGTGATTTATGTGGAACTGGAGGGGTAGATTCGGACCTGTTTTTTCCTTCGTGCTCCCTCCCCTGATCTCTTCTGAGTATTTCAGTCATGAGTTTCTAACTTTCCCACAAACGACGCCAATTGTAGATGGGTGAATTTTCTCAATCAGGAAGGAAAACTAGGAGCTCACTATTCAGCCGAAAACAATGCTCTCAATATGAATGAACCTGTGATCTGCAAAACAACAAATCGTCAAAGAGCCCTCTGCCACTGTAGCAGGAAGACACTCCGATGATTAAGTCAGGCAAAAGCTCACAGGATGAACAATAACTCAAGCTAATATTCTCTATTAGCAAGCGAAATTATACACTAGTTAGAACATACCATTTTATGTTGATGTGGAGCTTTATTTATAGACTTTTCTTTAATCTCAATTCTCTTAGGATTCTGATTGGAGTAAAGTGCCTTCTGATTGGCCACTAATGAGATAACTCTCTATCAAACAGTTATCTTCTACCATTAGAGTTTCATTCAATTAATACTTCTCATATTAATTAAATTGACCGTGGATTTCTCATCCATATTTGTTAGAACTCTATCCCGACTTATAACAGTCTTATCTTAGAATAATAGTCGCTCATCGCCTTTCTCGGGTCGATGGTATCTCAAACCGCCCTTCTCAGGTCGGCGAGACGTGGGGCCGCCTTTATCAGGTTTGTCAAACCATCTTTCTCAGATCGGCTCGTCGTATATTCGATCTTCTCGGCTCAAATAGAGTACGGATAACCCTTCTTGTTAGGATTTTATACTAAAAGCCATGATTTTATGTAATGGATTAATATTTGTTTGATTTATTTAAGCAATTATTTTCATTCTTGATGAGAATCTTTAAGGGCAATATTTGCATTATATCTTATTATATTATGCATGAGTGTCTCTTATTCCACATAGTAGATAATCTGGTGTGTAAAGTTTGGTTTACACGTAGAGGATTAGATTATCAGTTCTTGTAAAATATAAGTTTTTAGTTCACAACCTTAGGTGAAATTGGACACACCACCAGTAGGACTGTAACACAGTGTTTCAGTAGATCTGTCTTGACTACGAAAAATGATATAGTTTTAACTCGCTGTGTTAGTACACTTTGTGTGTATTGGACAGGACCACTTTGAGGTAATTATATTTATACTGACAATATAATATAATTTACACCTCATGGTTATTATGTGTACTTGTACTCTTAATCCAAAGATAATTGATCAATATATACATTTAATGTTGTTGACTTTGATTCATTATAGAGTGAGGCCTTGTGCGCCAATAGTCTCGATGAGTTGGTCATAATATTAAGTATATGACAACTATTAATTATTAATGAAATCCACGTCTCTTTATAGGGATTGATAATATCCTTTTGAGGAAGCTTATAAGTTTTGATTATGTCAAACTTTGCAGGTGGATATTAGTATCCGACATAACGAATAAGTTATGTGGAAGGTCTTAAGGAATTTTATAGATGTTGATTAAATAAATTATCAGTAATTTATTTTAATCAACGGGTATCTGTAATCTTAACGTGGGGAGATAAATAAGCATTTAATAACATGGAACTCAAAATATAATTTTAAGATACGGGAGAGGAGTGCAATTATAAATCGGTAGTGGTATGAATTATAATTTATATAATTCAAAATTAATCCGAGTTGGACCAGGAATCCCGAATTATATAGGAAGCCCAGCTCATACTTCTCCTAAGGGTCCCTATCGTAACCTATATAAACACCGTTATATCTTCCAGGTCAGATACAACTTAATAATCGAATTATTGAGAGAGTTTTTGTGAAGACAAAGAGATCACGATTTTGAGCCCACCCTCGGTACGTGATTAAGATGTAATAGGATTACGGTAGAAGATTTCAAGGTCAGTCGAGCGAGATCAATCTAGTCGTGTTCAAAATTTCATCAAGATCAAACTGTTGAAGACAACCGAGATCAAACCAGACAGATCTCGAAGGCATAAACCCTAGTTCTGCCTAGTAGGTTTTCATAATTTTTTGTTACATAAACTGTACGCATTCATCACTGGGTCTCGAGAATCGGCCCCTAACACTTCTAAGGTCGGCTATAACCTCCATGTGATCGGCACGTGTGTCTGGGTGTATTTTCTGTTTCAAGCCGAACTAAATCTTTACTAAGGGGGTTAAGCGTATTTTCGTGATTACGTATTTACCCTCGTCAACCACATATTTTTTTCAATCCAAATTTGATTTGTTTATATGGCTAATAACACATTTATTTTTATTAACAGTTAGGGTCCATTTGGCATGTGGTAATTATTAGATTATTTACTTTTTAGTTTTTTATCTTTATTTAAAATTTTTTTAATTTTAAATTTTTTATCAATTTTTTAATAGTTGTTGGTTCGTCTCGACAAGAGATTTCAGAAAAGTATAAAATTATGTTAAAAAATTAAAAAAAATTTAGAAAAGATAAAAAATAAGCAAAAAACAGCGCATTTGTTGGCTTATTTTTGTCTTTAGTGATTTTTTTTAAACTTTTGGACATAATTTTATAGCATTTTTTAGATTTCTTTTATCAATACAAACCAATAAACTACGAAAAAATGAAGAGACAAATTCAATTCTATTGTAGTTAATGGAATTGTACGTATACACAAGATTCTGTTTATTATGGGGCAAAACATTTTTTGTTTGGAAAAATTTCTTCCGCAAAAAATTTTTATTGGGTTTGGTGTGAAAGAAAATAGTAGTAACCGAAAGTTCCAAATCCTCTATCCCACTTCCCTGTACTACCTCTCCTCTCCATCCCACCTTTCTACACTTAACCATCTCACTATAACTTTAATCCCATCAATATTCTTCCTAACTCTGTTTACTAACAAAATACACACTCCTTAAATAACAAAATTACAATTATGGTAAAAAGATTCAACGAGATAAAATTGCTTTTGAAAATAAAAATACAAAATTAATTTTTTTCTCATTGCTTTTATAATTGTCTCTGTCTTTTTGCATCATAAAAAACATTATAAATAATACAATACGAATTACAACGAGTTTAAAAGTTAAAATATTACAAGTCCAAGCGTAAAAAATGCTAAAACATTAATCATAAAAGTTGCACCATAAATCATGTACATTCCAAAATAGAGTATGTTTTGATTTATATTTCGTCTTTAGTGATTTTTTATTTTTTATAATTTTAAAATTTTTTCATCAATACAGACTAATAAAAATTAAAAAAATTAATAAAAATAAAACAAATACAAAATAAAATTGAACGACAAAAAATAATAATTTGGATCTAATTTGGCAGTTGATTTTTGTTTCGGGAGTTTTTTACAATAGTAACAATTTTGTTATTTTGTTATTTAAGGAGTAGGCATTTTGTTAGGAAACAGAGCTAAAATAAAAATTATGAGGACTTTTTAATTATAGTGAGATGATGAGTATAGAAAGAAGAATGAAACAAAATAGTGGAACAAGAATCTGGGATCTAGGTTATGTCATCATTCAAAAACAGTAGAAAAGTGTTCCTTTCTGCTCTGTTGCAACTCTATCCATTCTATGGCTGCAACAGTCTCTGTGTCTTTCTCCATAGAGCCCCAACCTCACCACCACCACCACCACCGTTTCGCCACCCAAATTAAACATCGCCAAGCACCGTTTCCAACTTCGAAACACGCACATCCACTTCTTTTCATTCCCAAATCGGGCCGTTACAACCTCCCTGTCTCCTCCTCTACTACCGACTCCTCCTCTTCTTCTTCCTTAACGTCACCCCCCAACCTCGAAGACCCATTTCGAACCGGTCGATTTCTAACCACCGAAGAGCTCCAAAAGCTTCAATTCCTTGCTAATTTCAGTTATTACAAAGAATTGAAATCTGGTTCGTTATCTGTTCGCGTAATGAAAGAAGAGGAGATGGACATGGTTGTTTCCCTGCTGTCCGAGTCCTTCGGTGAGTCCATGATTTTGCCTAATGGCTATGTGACTCTTCTGGGCTTTTTGGTCAGGCAGTATTTGATTCAGAGGAGAAGTCTATTGCCTCACGCTGTCACGCTCGTAGGGTTTTACAGAGAGAGTGATGGCGAGGATTTTCAATTGGCTGGAACTTTGGAGGTTTGTTTTGACAGAAGGGGTGCTAATGATTCTACCCCTTCGCCCATTCCTCCCAGGGATTCACCGTATGTTTGTAATATGACCGTAACGAAGCCGCTTCGAAGGTATTTTTGTTATTATTATTATTATTATTTTAATTTGGGGCATCTGGAGTTTTGAATTATCTTTAGAAGTTTATGGTCTTGGTTTGATGTATGGTCTCGATATGGTGAAATCGTCAATTGAAGACATATGCCCTTTTTTTTTTCCTGGTAAAATGTGATGGGGAATTGCGCTATGGCTTCATTAGAGGTGTTTGTAATAGAGGTTTTCTGTAGTTGCCGACTTCAACATAGTTATGGGAGTTAAAGGCAGGACGGTTGTCTGTTTGGAGAAGCTATGTAGCATAACCTCTTGGAGCAAAACCATGGCTAAATCTCTCTATATTGTGAAACAGTGGCGATATGCTGTTTGCTTGATCCATTGTGTGTGACCCATCAACTTAATGATATTAAAGGTCAGACAGTTCAGTCATGTGAAGACTAACAATTGTGTTTTGCACTCACAGTAGATTCATTTTAGCTTAATTAGGCTAGTATTGTGTCTAGTAGTGGCGCGTATGTAATTGGATTTTTGTTTGCGAGTTTGCCAAATTGTCTCCTGTACAGAAAATGTTTAGCCACAACTTGAGAATAATAAATTTCTACATTCTAGCTTGAGGGAGTGTTAAGTGAGCTAATACTGACAGGAATATGTTTTCATACTTTCCCATTTGAATAGTTCTTTCAACCAGCACTTCTTTCTCATCTCTCGAATGTTTTAGTGTTAACAATTTGGGATAGATCTTTGGTTTTCTTATTTGATTAAACAGATTGATATATTAGTTTGAACTTGAAGTCAGGGTATTAACATACCAAAAGCTTAACCTACAGCAAAAACTGACATTAAAAAGCATGGAAACAGATGGCTTACGTCTCTGATATAGTTACCAGTTCTTGTGGAGGTCCATACTTTTTTTTTTTTTTTCTTTTGGATTCACTGTTGATGGATAAAAGTTGTCTCTCACTCGGTTAATATCTTCGTCGGTCATGTGTCCTTCCTTGTCTACATTATATTCTGAAGTGATATCTTTCTCATAGCTTGTGTGCTGGTAAATAATAACGTCAGGAACTAAACGCATCATGTTTAATTTTGGTGGTAAAAATTTCAGAAGGGGCATTGGCTGGCATATTCTCAAGGCAAGTGAGGAACTAGTTTATCAGATGAGTTGCTCAAGAGAAGTTTATTTGCACTGCAGAATCATTGATGAAGCTCCATTCCACATGTATGCAAAAGCAGGTTATAGTATTGTTGAAACAGATAATATTTTGATCCTCTTGACGTTGCAAAGACGCAAGCACTTGATGCGCAAACAACTTCAAGTCTTAGACAGCCCTTCAGACTTTTCTGGTTTTAAAGAGGTACTTCCTTCACTAGCAGATATGCAAAAATCAGAACCTACTTAGCCAACGTACAGGAAATCGCTGCTACATGTTCTACCTTAGACATAGAAACTTTGAATTACTTCTGTAATTGTTGTTAATTAATTTCTTCCGCCCCCTTGTATGTAAACTAATCCTATACACATTATATCCAAGTTACAAGATGTGGTGCCTAAGGATTGATAAACCCAACACGCACACACACAAATAATCATAGAGGACACGAGGATTTACATGATTACCCAAATTCAGGTACGTCCAAAGGGGTAGCGGATACTATATGGGAGGATTCTTACAACTCTTAACCTTACTATTTGTCTGATTGTTGCATTTGTTCGCTCTCATTTCCTGGATAAACCCTAATTAGTAAATCGGTTTACATATCCTCAAGGTTGTTAGCATTTATTTTGAGCCAATCTAATCTTGGACTTTTAGTCCCAAGATTTTTCACATTTTCAATAGTGTCCATCAAGGCAAAAAATCTTTAGTCAATGTTGTCCCAGACGTGTTGTAGGTACTATGCACTCTCGAGATGTTAATCAAGTCCAAGTAGTGTTGGAACTTGACCATTGTAAACTGTAATAACCCATGATTTTTAAAATAAAAAATAAAAGATTAAAATCATTGTAATTAATTGTTAATCATTAATTTAGTTATTTTTATTTAAATCACAGACGAATGTTTTCAATCTGTGATTGAAAGTGCATGTGAGTTATGATAGGTCGCGGAACGACGAAATAATTTTCTCATCTTCTTCTTCAATGCTCAAAAGGAAATCCTATGGTTTTAATAAAAAAAATTATAAATCAGAATTTATTTTGGGCTTTCACGGAACGTAATGGATTTATGATTGGAATCAGTTTCAAGAATCATCTGAATGGGTCTAATTTGATGATCATAATTTGAATGGATCTAGTTAGTTGTGCAAAAGATAAGGAATAAAACAATTCATTTTATTTTTACATATGATCATAAAAAGTGTAGGAAAGTTTTAGTTTTAGTTTTAGTTTTAGTTTCTAATCCTAAAAATTGCCCATCACTTCCATAACTTAATTTGTATGAATCTGGAATGACATCTCTTGGTTTATGTTTTTTTTCCTTCGTACAATTTATGTTTTGATTTTAGTAAATCTTTTGGGTTCAAATGTTTCACATGCTTCATTTCAAATTCTCAAATATCTCTGATACTAATTGTAACGCTCTAATTTCTCGGAACATTAATTTAATTATTTTTAATTTGTAAAATAATAATTAAAGAAAGTCTTCATTTATTAATAACGGTCAAATATTATAACTGAATTTTCAAAGTGCAAAATTAAAAGGGACAGAAATACAGTTATGGGTTTACATTGTTTATTCCAAAATAAATTAAACAACAAAGCAGCTAAAGGTACGACAGGCATGTATTGAATTCTTCGTCCGTGACAACCGGTTCCTCTTGCTCAGGTGGGAACTCAATCGTGCTAAACTGTTTAAAGATTGACTAGCACGCACGTCGAGCTAAATTTTTCCATCAACCAGTGGTCTAACAAATGCTGTCTACTTTTTGAAATCCTGAAGAAAAGCAGCAAAAGGAGCTTTCAACAAAACATAAATTGCAGCCGAGCTCTGGAGAGCAGGGGCAGAGCCAGGATTTCGTAAAATTGGATTGATTAATTTTATCACACGGGGGTGGCACCATTAACAACAAAATAACACAACGAAAAATAAAAAATACATTCAAATGTTTTGTATGAATCTCATTCAACTAAAACCAAAATAACGCAACAAAAAATCAAAAAGGAACTCGACGTTCTTTCAAATCTCGAAAATCATTCAAGATTGATTCTAAATTAAATTTCGAAGCAATTTCCCTTTCAATGTAGATAAGTGACGAGTCCGAGAGAAAATCTTCTGAGCCATATAGCTTCACATGTTGCATAGGTAGCTACTATATATTCTGCTTCTACTAATGACAGAGCAATTGTCCTCTGCTTTTTAGAACTCCAAGCGATAATGTTAGATCCCAAGCAAAATACGTAGCCAGACGTGCTCTTTCGATCATCGATTGATCCAGCCCAATCACTATCGGTATAGCCAATAAGCTTGCAGTAATTGTCTTTCGTGTACCTGATGTCGAGTTTCTTCGTCTCTTGAAGATATCGCATAATACGTTTTGCTGCGGCATATGTAGCTTGCTCGGCTTGTGCATAAATCTGGAAATTCACAGAATATACAATATCTGGCCTTGTATGAGTGAGATAGTTTAGCGAACCAACCAATTTTCGATAGGTTGTAGCATTAATTTTTTCCACTCCATCATTCAGCTGCAACTTGTCATTTAAAGATAGTGGAGTAGAAACTGGTTTGCAGTTTTACCCATGCAAAATTTCTTCGATAGTTCTTCTAGATATTTTTCTTGTAAGATAAAAATCTCTCCTTTAGATTGCCTTACTTGGATGCCAAGAAAATATCTCATAAGACTGAGATCAGTCATCTCGTACTCCTTCATCATGGCCTTTTTAAATTCTTCTAGCATTTTTGTATTGATGTCAGTGTAGATTAAATCATCAACATATAGACAAACAATGAGAAAGTCTTCCGTACCTCCCTTTTTGACATATCGTGATGGTTTGCTTTGGCTTCTTTCGAAACCATTTTGACAGAAGTACTTGTCAATGTTGCTATTCCAGGCTCGAGGTGCTTGCTTTAAGCCATATAGAGCCTTTCGAAGTCGGTACACCTCGTCTTCTTTTCCTTTGATAGCATAGCCTTGTAGTTGTTCCACGTAAACTTCTTCTTCTAGTTCGCCATTAAGAAACGCAGATTTGACGTCGAGCTAATACAAAGGTAGCTCGTACTGTGCTGCCAAGGCAAGAACCGTTCTGATAGTCTCCATGTGAGCGACATGAGCAAATGTTTCATTGAAATCCACTCCAAGCTGCTGCGAGTAGCCTTTTGCCACTAAGCGTGTTTTGTGTTTCTGAATTGATCCATCTTCTTTTTATTTTGTCTTATAGACCCATTTTAGCCTGATTACATCTTCAGCTTTCGGCAGCTCCATGAGATCCCATGTGTGATTTTTTTCAATAGATGCAACTTCTTCATCCATTGCCTTTTTCCATGTCTCTTCATTTACAGCTTCTTCAAAGTTCTATGGTTCACAAGTGAAGAAGGAAAAATCACAAAAATCGTATATGTCTCGCAAGGAACGTATCTTTCTTGTTAGATTGGGATCCTCCGATGATGAACTCTCAGGACTGGTCTGTGGGCTTTGGTTTGAACTTGGGTCTAGAGTCAAACTTTCTTACCCATTTTCTTCGTCAGAAGGCTCAAAAAACTTTTGCTCTTCGAAAGAATTGTCCTCCCACTTTCATGAAGCAGCTTCATCAAATATCACATCTCGAGAAACTATAAACTTATTTGTGTTTGGATTATAGAGACGATATCCGTTAGACTCGTCACTATATCTAATAAAAATATGTCTCCCCTTTTTCATCAAATTTTTCCCTTTCTTTTAAGGGAACTAATGCATATGCAACGCATCAAAAAATCTTGAAAAAATTTACCTGTGGCTTCTCTTTATATCATGTCTTGTATGGTGTTTTGTTCTGAACTGTCTTTGTGGGAGATCGATTGAGGATAAAAACAGTAGTGTTGACAGCTCCAGCCCAGAATGTGTTAAGTAGGCCTTTGCCTTTGAGCATGCTTCAAGCCATCTCTACAATGGTGCGGTTCTTTCGCTCCGATAGTCTATTTTGTTGAGGTATTTTTCGGACTGTGAGTTGCCTCTTTATTTCTTTTTCCTTGCAATACTCCAGGAATGGAGTGTAAATGAATTCGCCACCACGGTCTGTCCAAAGTGTCTTTATTTGTCTTCCACTTTGTCTCTCCACCAAGACTTGATACTTTAGGAATACAGAAAAAGTTTCTGATTTTTTGTCAATGATATAAAGCCACATCATCCTTGTATAATCATCAAAAAAGAGGAGAAAATATCTCTTGTTACCAAGAGATGGTATTCTGGTTGGTCCAAATATATCGGCATGAACCAACTCTAAAGGTGGTTTAGCTCTCCAAGCAAATTTTGGAAATGGGAGTCTATACATTTTTTCATATATACACCCCTCACAAACTTTATCAATTTTATCAATGTTAGGTAGCCCTTTCACCATATTTTTCTCCTGCTCTTGTAATTTAAGTGGCCATATCTTAGATGCCATAAATATGAATCATCAACTTTTTCTCAAGATTAATCATTTGGAAATGAGTTATTTAACTTTATTGTATTTTTTTTCAAATATTTTGAAAAGTCAGCAACTAGGAAAATTAGTATACTAACATTCTAATTGGTATACCCACGTTCAATTAACACACAAAATTAAGTATCTAGAATGTTAGATAACACGATGTTCTAAAATAAAGACTTGCACAATTTATTTATTTATTTTTGAAATCATAAATTAAGTACCCGTTAGGGTAATTGATCACCGGCCTTGGCCCAATTGATGATACACTGTACACTTGTACATGCATACACCCATACTTTATTTATGTCTACAAGTAAGTTTACCACTCGAGACTCTTTGATCAATAATATGTACGGATCTACTGTTGAGTTCTATTATGAATGTTATTGTTGTTGTCATGTCATCGGACTTCTGAACGGGTTATTTGAAATGTTGGAAACTCTTGGTATAGTCATTAGGTTGTCCGATTTTATATGAAATTTACTTAATTGTGTTTTGAGGAAAACATACATTGAACATCAGGGACACCGGTTCGAATGATACTTGGATAAGGCAGCGGAGGGTGTCGAGTGTGCATTATAAGTAGTGAATTGTGTAGAGATAAATAAGTGAACGTTAATGGAAAAGAATAAAATTAATTTTGGAAGGCCCGTCGTCGCAAGATTATTGTTGGGTGACTTCGGGGACGTCTGCGAAGGCAGCTCCGGACCCCGAGGGAGTAACGGCCAGTGTCTTGGGCATCCTTGAGCCGATTAAGGGAAAGCAGCTAAGGTTCGTTGGTACCTGACCTGGTGACGCCACGTTCGGTCGGATTTAACTCGGGTGAGGTAGTTATTGATCTGAGTGAACGGTAGAAGGTTGCTTCCTTGCCGGGTCAGTATTCAAGTCGGGTACATAACCTCGGACTATGACCCTTGGGTAGGTAAGGACTTGTCAATATCAACTGAGTGCCCTATGTTAGATAGTTAGTTGGGTAAGAAACGGCATTCCTAGAAACTTAAAAGAACGAATTCATAATATACCTATGTGTTTATCTTTTGATATTTAGCTATAGTTCATTCTGCTATCATTTGCGTTGTCCATGTATATCCTGTTGAGCATGTATGTTATCTCTGGGTTTGGTTGTCGGGTATTGTTTCCTACTGAGTTTCATTACTCATTCGGAGCAACTTCTCTGCCCCTGGTGTTTCATACCAAATGTCGAGGATCGGTTGGGAAATCGGCCTAGGTAGGAAGAGTTGGGAGCTGCTGGAGAAGATCTTAACGGTGTTTGACTACCCTACTCCTAGATGCTCTATTTTTTTTTTTTTTAAATAAATGTAAACCCCGAGGGGTATTTCTAGCAATTTTACATCCGCACTTTAAAAATTCTGATTTATCATATTTTTGTTGTTTTAATAAGAGTGACATTCTCCGATTTATGTTCTAATAATAAAATAAAGAAGAAAATATTTTTATTTAATGTCTCGAAAAAATTGGGGTGTTACATAACTTGACGCCTTATCTGTCTCGGTGTGTCCCCACTTAACAATTAATAAAATTAATTGGATTTCGCATTTACCCGTTGTGTTCGACATATGGTGACCAGTTAGGTGTGTCCAGAAATAAAAAAATTAAAGCCAAACAAGATACTATCACACAAATTATCAAGTCAAAACTATACCTGCTAAAAGTCTTTTGCTTTAACATTTGCTCAAGTTTGGTAGTTCGACTACTGTCATAGCTATCTGATGGATTTCCACCATTGTTAACGGCTGGTGCTTCGACCCTGGGAGAGTTCTGCATAGAAAATTATGACCAAGATAAAGATACCAGCAAAGCGGGACAACCCTAGGGTAAGATGGTCCAGTATAGTAACAACAACAACTCAACTGGAATACTATAGTTATAACACTTGTGTTCTTAAACTAGCACCAAAACGTAAACATTTTGACTTATGTCGGGAGCTGCATCCTGAGGCCGGTCCCTTGACTCTCAGTAAGCTTCTGGTCAAATTATGAAGTTTATAAAGTATAATAAAATAAAAGGGACAAATATTAGAACTTTTGCAGTAGTGAAGTATTGGCTTGCAGAGAAAATTAGTAACTCCTGAGTTAAGATAAAAGAGTAATATTGAAATAATAGCGATTGAGAACCCACATAAGTAATATAACTACCTAGAAACTCAAACGAACCACATACTACAAGACGATGACGACCCATAGAGAGTATGATTCCACTATCAGTCCTTTCAATCTCGAAAGAAAACGGAATCCATAAGAAAGATGCATCTAAAAAATGTCTACCCTATGGCTAAAAGGCATACTTGTAAATGCTATTGCAAGATAAAACAACATGCAATATTCAGTTTTTATTTTGTCGCAGACATCAATTACTACAGCAATTAGAATGTGCATCTAATAGGCTTTTCAAACGAGTGTAACCGGCATATACAAACATATTTGATGAGTCATTTCAAGATTTTCACTGATGTAATTTGCAGATTTGAACTTTCAAAAGCGAAAATAACATGGGGGAAAACGATAATCAAGTCCACGATTCATGTGAAAGTTTGCAACACTTCAAACTTGGCTTTTAGCAGGAAATCATCCAAATTAGGAAAACAAAAGTGCCTTTTTGGGTTTCATTTGTTTCAGTTATTCCTAAACTATCTTTCTCAAGTACACAACATGTACAAGCACAAATACCTCGATAAGGAAAAAACTCATTTTATTTGCATTGCATACTCCTAAATTAAAAATATCCAAAAATTGCACAAGTTTATAGCCCAATAGTGATAAGCCGATGTTTTATTGCAACAATTATCAAACCAATAGCTAAATTTTAACACTGTTATAAAAATTACCAAAACATGTGTCTTTCGCACTTTAGTGTTAAGGTAGAATCAAGAATAAATAGTCCAAACCATCAAAATCCAGTTTGTGTCAACAATAACTGGGAATCATGATTCTTCAGTTCTCAAATAAACTCTTCACACCTTGCAATTCAAATGATGTTTCATCTACCAAAAAAAAAAAACAAAAACAAAAACAAAAAACACAATAAAATGGTCCTAATTCTTAAACTATTGATGAATTAGGAGGAGTTAAAGCAACTCCTTCAAAATAAATATTGAGAAAAAACGTAGACCTAAAATAAACAATAAATTTGAGTATAAAACTCAAATTCGTTATAAAGGTGTCATTTTATACTTTAGACATTAGATCTAATAAAGTGCCAAACTGCGATAAAATATGCAAAATGATAACATGTCTATAGTTGGGCATTTTTTATCTTTTGATGGGCTCGACATAGTCAGTTTTTGGCGGGTCATTATGTGGCAGTTTGGTCTGTAATGGATGATTACTTGAAATTATCGAATATTACTTTTAATTTCAATTTGTTTCTTGTTCAAGTACGAAAAGTTTAATGAAATTTTTTTATCTTATCAAATCGGGTAACGAGTCTGCGATTACCTTAGAGCACAAAAATTTGCAAAGGTCATTTTTTTCTTATCTTAGTTTGATGTCCTGAACCATTTGTCAGCGATTTAACTTGCCACAAATAAATTTTTGAATGTGTTTTCTCAAATTGAAAGGTTGAACCAAAATAGAACAAATGATAAAGATAAGGTATTAATACTTCATATATATGTAATCTTATTCATTTTAGTTTCTCATGTGTTATTTTATCTAACTATTTAGGTTCGTAATGTAAAAAAAATGTGCAAGGAGTTGAACACTTCTTCTTTTTGGTTCGAACATTGTTAGAATAAATTAAGGTATCAATCAAAATGGGTTGAAATTTTGATAAAGAATTCAAGATAATGAAACAAAAAATAAAAAAGAATCTAACTGCATAGTCATATTCTTGTAAGTCAACTACGATAAATTTTGGAAGATATGACTGAAACATATGGGTTGAAATATGTCGAGTTAGAAGACCACCGGAAAGGAAAGCTGAGAAGGAATGACAAAATAAATGAAAAAGAAAATTTGGTGAAATTAATGGTACAAGCTACTCGATGGTAGAATTATTAGAAGATAAGAGGGAAGACAGAATAACAATGAATAAAGTGAAGAAAATAATGTTTGAAAAAATTTACCTCCAAAAATAAGAAAAACTCAAGCAAAAAGTCGAATGATGTTACAAAATGACAAAATGATGTTGCAAAAATGATTGAAGGGGAAATCAATAATCATGTCTATGAATACAAGCAGGATGCTTCCATTGTAAGCATAATATATTCAACATCGGTAAATAAAAGATTTCAAGAAAAAAATGTAGTTATTGTTTTTTTTTTTTAGCTTAGAACAATGAATTCAATTTTTTGAAGAAGTTGGTGCAGAATTGTTGCAAAAATCATTTCCCGATATCTCAATTTTGGTTATCATATTGTAAAGAGAATTTATCTAATGAAAATGTAACATTTACGAGGAAAATATTTGTGAAAATGTATTTTTAGCCATTAAATGCGGGAAAAATTAATGGGTAATTTGACTAGTTAATCGTTTGATCCTTTTTACTAGTTAATTTAACCTGTTATCTTCGAGTTAGCTCCAACACCCCGTTTAAACGGGCCGCTATTTCGCTCTGAGAAAAATGTTTGTGAAAAGGTATTTTTAGCCATTAAATGCGGGAAAAATTAATAGATAATTTGACTAGTTAACCGTTTGAGCTTTTTACTCCTGTTACTTGGAGTTAGGTCAGCTATTTAAACGGGCAACTATCTTGGAGTTAGGTCAGCTTTTTACTCCTGTTATCATGTTATGTTGACTAAGTAATAGTTACTCATTTTTACTAGTTAACCGTCCAAACTTTTTACTCCTGTTATTTCGCTGTGTCTTCTTTTTAACTCTCTCTCTCCCCTCCTCCCCCCCCCCCCCCCCCCCCAATTTCAAAACCTTAATTTTCCCCCATGAGTTCGACGACGTCGGGCGAAGGCACCTCATACGAAGGCAAAGGCGGAGGAACCGGCGGGAAGTTTCGTAAAAGGGCTTCTCGACGGCCCCAACCGACGCCGTACGATCGGCCCCTGCCGACCTCCCTTACAAACCCTAGAAACAACGGCTGGCTCCCCAAACTCGTCGACCCCGCCTCCAAACTCATCTCTTCTAGCGCTCGCTTGTTCTTCTCTTCCGTCTTCCGCAAATGCCCCCCTCTTCAACTGCCACCAGGTGCAATTTAAACGCGCACACACATTCTGTATTGTTTTTCCCCGAAAATTAGTCGTTTGAATGTGTGCTCACTTTTATTTGGCTGGAGAGTTGCGAGTGAAGAGCTTCAAATTCATTAGTTCGGTATTGTTCATCGATTAGGAGGTTCAACGTAGTGAACGTTTTCTCTGCTTGCTTTTGGTTACTGTGAGTATGGTAATTATTTCCTTTGAATTTAGGATGATCCCCGAAGTTGGTTAGAGTCACGAGAGTTTTCTGGATTGGGTGCTATATTTTCAATTTTAGGTTTACAAGGTTTTGTCCGTTGGGAGATTGTGTTCTGAAGAAGTGTCATGAACCTTATTTTTGCTTCAGTTCGTTTGCTAATAATGGTAGCATCCTACTTAAAAACAGAATGGTTTGATCATATAGGATACCTAATCAAATAACGACAAACCAAAGGCCTTGTGATTTGTGTCACAATCAATTGGGTTTTGCATCTCAACCAATTGAGGATGAGAGAGAATGCGGCAGAGGGAGGAGGGAGAGAACAGTCGGCATTGTTGTCGTGGCAAACACCGACAAGGAGTACCAGATGCAATAGGTTTGGGTTTTAAAGAATTCTGTTGTGTTAGGAACCCAACCATACACAGATATCTACAAATGTATCGTCACAACTATCCATATGAAGATTCTATATTTGCCCATCTCATATTCTTCTCTTTTGATTTTTCAATTTCATTATGATCCCAGTTCATTGTACATGTTTGATGTTTTATTCGGGTTATAATGCAGGTTGCTAAGTTATTTATTTACTTGTGCTCATGTCGAAATTATGATCTTTTCTTGTTTGTTAGTTATGATGGATGCTGGTAGTATTTTTAGCTGCTTGTATAGTTTCTCTCTTTTTCTCTTTGTTTACGTGTTTGTTTGGGGTGATCCTCATGCTTTATATAAGGGACATGGACCGTTGAAATTATGTAGGCTGATTATAATTCTAGAATGAACGAATTAATATTTCATGACTTGAATGTGAAGTTCCATGGTATAAGTTTCCTACCATTTTTGGAATGGATGTTGGCGGAAGGAACAAAATAAGCGTTGCAATCAGTTATCTATTTTCCACTTTATTGGATCTAATGTCTAAAGTATAAAATGGCACCTTTATAACGAATTTGAGTTTTATGCTCAAATTTATTGTTTATTTTAGGTCTACGTTTTTTCTCAATATTTATTTTGAAGGAGTTGCTTTAACTCCTCCTAATTCATCAATAGTTTAAGAATTAAGACCATTTTATTGTGTTTTTTTTGTTTTTGTTTTTGTTTTTTTAGTAGATGAAACATCATTTGAATTGCAAGGTGTGAAGAGTTTATTTGAGAACTGAAGAATCATGATTCCCAGTTATTGTTGACACAAGGTGGATTTTGATGGTTTGGACTATTTATTCTTGATTCAACCTTAACACTAAAGTGCGGAAGACACATGTTTCGGTCATTTTTATAACAGTGTTAAAATTTTGCTGTTGGTTTGATAACCATTGCAATAAAACATCGGCTTATCACTATTGGGCTATAAACTTGTGCAATTTTTGGATATTTTTAATTAGGAGTATGCAATGCAAATAAAATGAGTTTTTTCCTTTTCGAGGTATTTGTGCTTGTACATGTTGTGTACTTGGGAAAGACAGTTTAGGAATAACTGAAACAAATGAAACTCAAAAAGTCACTTTTGTTTTCCTAATTTGGATGATTTCCTGCTAAAAGCCAAGTTTGAAGTGTTGCGAACTTTCACATGAATCGTGGACTTGATTATCGTTTTCCCCCATGTTATTTTCGCTTTTGAAAGTTCAAATCTGCAAATTACATCAGTGAAAATCTTGAAACGGCTCATCAAATATGTTTGTATATGCCGGTTATACTCGTTTGAAAAGCCTATTAGATGCACATTCTGATTGCTGTAGTAATTGATGTCTGCGACAAAATAAAAACTGAATATTGCATGTTGTTTTATCTTGCAATAAGCATTTACATGTATGCCTTTTAGACATAGGGTCGACATTATTTGAGATGCATCTTTCTTATTGATTCCGTTTCTTTCGAGATTGAAAGGACTGATAGTGGAATCATACTCTCTATTGGTCGTCATCATCTTGTAGTATGTGGTTCGTTTGAGTTTCTAGGTAGTTATATTACTTATGTGGGTTCTCAATCGCTATTATTTCAATATTACTCTTTTATCTTAGCTCAAGAGTTACTAATTTCCTCTGCAAGCCAATACTTCACTACCGCAAAAGTTCTAATATTTGTCCCTTTTATTTTATTATACCTTATAAGCTTCATAATTTGACCAGAAGCTTACCGAGAGTCAAGGGATCGGCCTCAGGATGCAGCTCCCGACGTAAGTCAAAATGTTTACGTTTTGGTGCTAGTTTAAGCACACAAGTGTTATAACTATAGTTTTCCAGTTGAGTTATTGTTGTTACCATACTGGACCATCTTACCTTAGGGCTGTCCCGCTTTGTTGGTATCTTTATCTTGGTCATAATTTTCTATGCAGAATTCTGCCAGGGTCGAAGCACCAGCCGTTGACAATGGTGGCAATCCATCAGATAGCTATGACAGTAGTGAAATTACCAAACTTGAGCAAATATTAAAGCAAAGGACTTTTAGCAGGTATAGTTTTGGCTTGATAATTTGTGTGCTAGTATCTTGTTTGGCTTTATTTTTTTTTATTTCTGGACACACCTAACTGGTCACCATATGTCTAACACAACGGGTAAATGTGAAATCCAATTAATTTTATTAATTGTTAGGTGGGGACACACCGAGACAGATAAGACGTCAAGTTATCATTTAGAAATTTATTAGTTAAATGATATTTTCTAGAAATAAAAGGTAAAAATTGTAAATAATGAAATTTGAACCCCGTAAAACCCTCATTTAGGTTATATATTCACACCAATATTCGGAAGACTCTCCTTCTAGCTTCCCATCAAGGTTGGATTAGCTGAAATGAGGAACTACAACCTAGCGTTTAATTGGAATGGTTAACCTGATCCTCATCGTCGCCTTTGACAAAGGGATAGTTTTTTTATTGTCAGTAAAGGTTACTAAAGCCAAACACTCATTGATGGTCTCTGACCCCCCAAAGTCCATAGGTGGACATCTAAGAATGTTGATTTCAGATTAGTCAACTTGCATTGAAAGAAAGAAACGAGACAGTGGAAAAAAGCCTTCAAGGCAAGCCTAATCATGGTTTGACTTTCTTGGATTGCTCACATTTGCTTCAGATTCCAATCCTTGCTCTGAGAAGCAAGCGATGTTCTTTTAACACTTAGAGAGAAAGATGTAAGAATTGCAAATTATAATATAGTTGTGGATGTTTTGGATTTATATCCTTATAAATAACAACTAAATATGTGTAAAATTATATTTTGTTTGTCATGCCATCCATGTATCTCTGTGTCCTCATTTTTTTTATGTTGTAACTTGTATCCCGTGTGCGTGTTCGTGCATGTTGTGTGATGAAAATCAATTTAGAGTTTGTTTTTCTTTTTTGGGCGTGCATGCAATGCATCCATGTTCTTTGCATGTTGTGTGTGAAATGAAACTTCACTAATAGTTCTATATGCTCTGGTTCCTACAGTTTTCTGATAACTTCGATGTTTAGAATTTTTATGCCTTAAAGAGTGGGAAGCAATAAACTGACGTTTGATTGCTGTTGTGCGTCTTCTGATATACCCAACGCTGAATATTTTCTTGACTGTTAATCTTCCCTTTCTTAGGGGTAAAAAGGTTTATGTCAAACTACTAATGTTGTTTGCTTGTTTCTGTGGACATGAGCCTTTTTTCTTGCTTGGATCTCCTGTTGCATTTGCATGCGCACTTGCAGGTTTGTGCATCTGTGCTTTGATTGTTTGAGTTGGCTACGTGGGTTTCATGTTTGCATAGGCATGTGACGCATGTTTTTGTTTACACTGTTTAGTTTCTCTGAAAAAGCCATTTTTGGTGATCTTTCTTTTTTTTTCCTCCGTACTTTTTAGATGCTCTAAGTCTAGATGCACTGAACTTGTAAATCTTGAAATCTTGATTTATCAGAAGTTCATCTAAAGACAAGAAAGTTACCTTTTTGTGAAAATGATTGTCTTCTGTCTTTAATGTTTTTTTTTTCAGATTCAGTCCACTTTTTAGAATTCTAAATATCCTCTGGTTAAGAGAAAACGCAAGTGCAGAATAGTTAATTTAAGTGTGGAAACAAAGTTAAAGATGATCTAAAAATGAGCTGGCTTTTTAACATATCCCAAACGATGGTCGCTTGTAAGTCGTGATGCATGTGTCTTGCTTATGTGAAATTCATCACTTGCATGTATTTCCGTTGCCTCTGAGCATACTTATAAAGCTAATGCCACATGTATTTATCTTGGCACAAGGTTCATATTCATTGGGATGCTTAATTTATCTTCCCTAGCCCTTCAACACGTGTGTAGGGTGGGAGTAACAGTTTGCTAATTTTTGCTTTTTAGGTTACCAATTTGCTGGGGACCTGTTGCTTCCCACCAACTTTTTATCTTCCAAAATTGTGTTACTCCTTTTGGGGACATTTCTATTTTATCAGTTCAATTAATGTCGAGACAGTTAATTTACTGGTCAACACTAACCTAAATTGTACCACTTGGATAGAATGGTTTAGGTGTTAATGTTGGTTCCTCGAACCGGGTCCAGATGTCTGTGTGTATATATGGACTGATGCTCTATTTGGTTAAATTGTGTGGTACAGATCTGAGGTTGATCGTTTGACAGAACTGCTGCGTTCAAAAACTATTGATTTACCTAATAATGGGAATGACCACAGATTGGGTGAAATAAATGTTCCACAGCCGGTGTCTGCATATGAAGCACGACAAAATGTTTCTATTAGCCGAATGCAGGACAATATATTGGAGAGCCACCGATTTCATAGGCATGTTTCAACTCCCTTAATCAGCTCACAAGTATGTTAACATGCTTTTTCTATTCTTTTTAACAGTTCCTTGAATGTTTGCTTTATTCCTGTGACAACATTTGTTTCAGTTTCTAAAGTTATATGGCTACAATATGGGACTCGACTTCACTTTTATAAGATCAAATTGTCTTTAGGTCGGTGAACAAGCTTTTGCATCACCTGCTGAGCTCGCAAAAGCATACATGGGTAGGAAGCCTTCAAAAGTGTCTCCATCAATGTTAGGCTTGCGCAGCCAAGCATTGAGGAAAAATGCAAATCTGCTTGATAACGTATCCTATCCCCCAAAGATGCCGTTTCATGTTGAAATTCCTGAAAATGGTTCTACGAACCCAAGATACCGAGGCAGATCGGCTGTATATACCATGGCTCGTACGCCGAATTTGAAGTTTAATCCAACTGCTACCCAAAAGGTTCAGCTGCTGGTCAATATGTTTCTGCCATATTAATTTATTTTGTTTCCTAGGTTTAAAACTTGTCTGTCTTGCTCAATTTTCAGGGTTCCACTTCCGCGTATGATAGTTATGGCGGACCATCTGCATCACCATCTCTGTATGTGCGGGAGCATGATGCACAATCTGGGTCTAAGCAATTGGTAATTTTTCAGGAGATTATGAAACTGCCATGTCTTTGCTTGAAGTATGAGTGATATATTTCTCATTCAGATTCTTTTTTCTTTCAGGCTCTAAAACGTAGGAGTTCTGCATTAGAAGGTGATACTGGTTCTATTACTCCCATACGCAGACTTCGGCAGAAAACCACTCTTTCAACTCCACAAAATTTGAGCTTGCCGGTAAATAGAATATGCAGACTTCGGCAGAAAACTATTGTTTCAACTCCACAAAATTTGAGCTTGCCGGTAAATAGAAGTCCTCGACCGCCTATATCTTCAACCCGAAAACCGTTTCCCGTAGAAGAACCTAATTATAGAACCTTGCATCCATTTGGAGAAAGCAAGGATAACATCCCTAGCACAAGTTATACTCCCCCTCCTTCTAAGTCCAGTGAGATGGCTACAAGAATATTACAGCAGCTTGAAAATTCGGTTCCAAAGGAGAAATCATCAGAAGGAAAGGTTGTTACTGGAATGTACAAATCACCCAGTCAATTGACGCCAAGTATGCTACGAGGACAGGCTCTTCGATGCCTAGAGGATGTGGATTCATCAAAGATTTTGCAGAACGCCCTAGAGAGTCATAAGTTGGACGAATTGTGCGACATCTCTCTGCTTGATGCTCGTCATACTACCTCTCAAAAGCAAGACAAACTTGAAGTAAATGGCCCAAAAGAGATTATTGTTTCTCGCGCGACAATGGCTTCTGCCATAATCAGGGAAGCTACGATTTCAGATAAAGATGCCGGTGTTAACACTGAGGATTCAGTTTTCACACTGCCGCTCATTCAACCTCCTCCAAAGAAATGGGCTTTTCATTTGAATGCGCATGAGGTTGGTGGTGTCTCATTTTTTTGTCCATCTACTCTAAAAGTTTTTTTTTAATTTTTTTTTTGAGACGAGGAAGGGAAGCAACTGCTAGCGGAAGTTCAATGAGAGGACCTCTGGGCTTACATTGATCATAGTGACAACATTAATCGGCTAGGCTAATCTTAAAGTCTTACTCAGTCAATCCACTGCCTTCTCTCTTCTTCTTTTTCTGATGTTTTTTATGAACCACTCACGCCATTGATTATTGTTCTAATGTAGGTTGAAGCCATGCAATTAGAGCTTTAGCTTATGTTTCTACTAATTGTAGCCCTTGACTATAACTGGAGGGTAAATCTTCATAGTTTACTGGTGACCAAGAAGAGTTGCATTTCACGTAACAATGACTCCAAGTTATGATGGTGATCATCGGAGCTACACTTCTATACTTAGCCTCCTTGTTCTTGTTGATGCGCTGTTATAGATAGCTTGCAAGCCTGTCATTCCTTCCAGATTTTTGGTCCTTTGCTTAGTCATTCCCTCTTCGAGCCTCTACTGAATTTGGCTGACTTCGCCCCGTAATCAAACTTTAGTTTCACCTCGATATTGTGTGCGCGAAATAAATTTGTATTTTTGGGATTTCTTTGCTTGTTTCATTTATATGGCTTTTATAGTATGCAACAACTTAATCCTTTTCGTTTTCTCATGAAGGATTTTTTGGACCTGGATGATGAGATTCAGTTGAGTGAAACTACATCTACGCCGTTGTCTCAGGAGAAAGTAAAACAAGAGAACGTTGCGGTGGAGAGCAAAATTGCATGTAATGAAGCAGTGATGGTGAACAAAACTTCAACATTGTCTGAAATCAAACCACCTGATGGTCCTCTAATAAAGAATTCAGCTGAGTTAGGAACTTCTGATGCGCCTGTGGCTGTTGAGAAAACCACCACATTTACTTTCAATACTGTGGTTGCTTCCAGCACAACTTTTCAGCCAGTTGTGGAAATTGTTCAATCAACCTCAGCATTTGATGCGATTGTTCCACTTAAAGAATCAAATTCACCTCCTGCTCTTTTTAGCGCTGACTATGAAAGTGTCGATAATGTTTCCTTTCTCCCGCTTTCTTCTTCATCTGCTGTCAGTGAATCTCTAGGCCTACATTCTAATGCTCCATTGGAATCAAAGCGTTCAAACAGGTTAGTATCTTGTTCATTGCTTGGCGGTGATGACTCGTATCTGTGTTTAACAAAAATTTCTCCCTTAATTTTAACACCCCTACGTGGCTCCCTTGTCAAACTTGTATGGCGTAAATGGTAAGGTTTACATGCAGTCTCAGAGGTCTGTCGATGTGGAATACTTAAAAATGGACTGTAATTTTACAAAACCTCTCACTTGTGGAGAAATGGACATCTTAAACCTCTGATGATTCATGCAAATCGGGTGATTCGGAATCGATTCACCGGTTCTCTTACCGATTCAGTGCAAGTTGCGATTCGTTGTTAGGTTCGAATTGTTTGCATGGTGTATCGATTCGAATCCTGCGAATCGTATCGTGAATCGTATGATTTTAATAACTATGGTTGAAAGCAACAATGGTCCTATGTGAGCATGGCAGAGTAGGATGCTGTCTCTGTGTTCGTATGTGTTTTTACTACGTCTCTTGTACATAGTATCGTATCTTCACCCTTGTTGCTGTTTGGTCAATTTTATAGTCTTCTAAACCTATAGCAAAGTACCACACGTGTGCAGAATATTATGGTGTACATATTGGACATAGCTTTTTGAGGTGTTAGTGTGGTTTTGTAGGATATGGTGCATGAGGGTGGACAATTGCCGAGAGAAGAAAATTGCTGTGTGGCTTCAAACCTTGAGGAACATTGTTGAGCAATATCCATGGGCTTAAATAACACGAACTACAGTGAAATGATTTAACACCCTTGGGAATCTCCTTCAAATCTGTTGGTTTATCTAGTTATGTCTAAATATGCTAATTTATGTAGTTCCATTTACTCTAATTCAACTAGTGTATGTTATCCCAAGTTGAATTAATGAGAAATAGGTCCGTATCTCCAGTTTCTAGAATAAATAGAAGAGATCTTAAATTTCACTACTTGCATGTCAAGTTCAATAGGAAATGCATCCTACTTCGAACTTGATGGTCTCCATATGTGATTTCTGTTTGAATGAATCCATGATCCACAATTTGATATGGAGGGTAAAATGTCTTGTATTTTTAGATATGGTTATGCAAATACTTGGAGATTGTCTGCTTTAAGGTGATACAACACTACTGTTGCTTTGACCTACCTTCTGTAACATTGTTTACTGAACCCACTATTGATTGTTAAAATCTTAACTTGGAAGTTGCTCCTTTGAAATGAGAGAAAATTGCACACGTTTTTTTTGTCCAAACTTTTCGAGTAACTTCATGGCCAAAAAGACAGATTCTTTTGAGGAAGACACTACGGGAATCCAACAGTCTCACGATGACCCCCTAGTCATAATGACTGTGGTGGAAAACTACCTGAATAGAAGGGTATTGACCGACAACAAAAGCTCAGTTGACATCCTCTTCGTGGTGACATTCAACAAGATGGATGTCGGAGCTAACAAACTGCAGCCCCTGCATTTGCCACTAGTAGGAGTCTCGGGTAAACGAGTGCAGCCATTGTGTAACGACCCGCTCCCGCCTTGTACAACACTGTTCGCTTTTGTCGCCCAAACCCCACGGACATTTCAGTAGGTCACCCATCCCAGGATTGCTCCAGGGGAAGCACGCTTAACTGTGAAGTTTCATTTGGTTGGCGCCATCACGGCTTTAAAAGGCCTTGTACAAGAAAGGTTCATAATCTTATAAATACCACCAAACTTACATCCATCAAGCGATGTGGGACCCTCGACCACCCATCCGGACGTCCCACTGAGACTCCATCTCATGGACGCCGGCCTCACAGCTAGCACCACGGCCTGGCCTAATGGATGTAAGTTCGGTGGTATTTATAAGATTATGAACATTCCTTGTACAAGGCCTTTTAAAGCCGTGATAGCGCCAATCCAAATGAAATTTCACAGTTAAGCGTGCTCCCCCTACTGAGAAATCCATGGGGTTTGGGCGACAAAAATGGACAATATTATACAAGGTGGGAGCAGATCGTTACACACTAGGTTCAATAGAAATTCCGATCACGCTTGCCAAAATCCCGAAGCAGACAACCAAAATGGTCAAGTTCCTTGTGATAGATTGCCCATCGGCCTACATTGCCATCCTAGGGCAGACTGTCCTCAACTGTATGAGGGCAGTCACTTCTACTTACCATCTGATGATCAAGTTCTTGACCTAGAACATGGGTGGAGCTGTGGCCATGGAATGTTATGTAGTCACCCTTAAGGAGTGAAAGCCTTGAGACAAAAAGAGAGGAACAGGCCGGAAAAGCGCAACCCAATCTTATAAGCTAGGGGTATCTTTTGTCTTTTTTATTTTTTCCCTCTTAAGTTATTCTTCTTTAGTTATACTTTGAGTAAAATGAATAAAATTTCTTCCATGTCAATTATTCTTGCTGAAAATGGAGTGAATAAGGTAGTTAATGGAACTTCCAAGCTCTCTGCCAACATTCTCCCCCCCACGTTGAGGCATCTCTAGGTTTCAATTGGCGGTCAAATCAAACTTTCTCTGCTTTATCGAGAGCTGAATCACGTTCGGCCTTGACTTGATATGCCCTGGTCTCGACAATATCCTCTTTCTCTCTCTCTCTCTCTCTCTCTCAGCACGACTTCTTGGGCAAGGCTTAACTTGTCTTCCGCGGCCTTTAGCTTAGCTTGCACATCGTTTCTTTCCTTTCAAGAATTACACATTTGGGTGAGCCTGGTCATCGAAACCCCCATATATACTTTTTCCTTTTCTGTATCGATCAGCTTGCCCAAAACCTCATTCGCCTTTGTTGACGCCAGATGAGCATCTTGGGTCTTAGTATGAATTTGCCCTTCGAAGTCTAAGGCACGCACGCAAGGAAAGATTCAAGCTCTCGGAACAAACTTGAAAATGCAACAGAAAATGGTCAAAACAACCAAAAAGGCACATTTCAAGAAAAACCCCAGGAAAACAGGTGCTTACCTGGCTCAAACTAAGAAAAAAGGTTCATCACTAGAGCCATCGTTGGGACTTGGTTTAAAAGGCTCATTTCACCCCCGACGTGTGCATGAATGTGCTCACGAGATGCATCAAGGTTCAATAGAATGTTGGCTTCAGGAATAGGGTCGACAAAGCTGAAAGGGCAAGATTGGTGAGCCATGTGGGAGGCGATCCTCTAGGCCTTAGCTATAGAAATGATCTTTCTACTAGAGGACAATCAAATTGGTCAATTGGAGGGATGCCATTCCTTGATTGGTCACATGGAGGAGCATTACACTTTTGCTGGTCATTTGATTTAGACCCCATTACGGCTTTTCTCTTTTCTTTAAAGGTCAAAACTGCGGCGATAGGTGGCTCGGTCGGTGACGTAGCCCCTACAACAATCTGTAGGGATGGTTCTTGATGATGCAGCAAGGTTGAATCAGTGACGATTAACAACGCAAGGTCTAGGTCAACTAGGGTAGGTGACTCTCGCTCAGTTTGTATGGCCACAGAGATGCCCTGTTACGATGCACCCTCTTGAGATGTTGGAGGGCATGACCAACGTTCTGCTGTTTCGGGCTATCCTCTCCCACCTTAGGTACCACCATCTTGGGCTTCTTTAGTAGATGTTTTTTGGCTTTCCTTTTAACCAGCCCAGGATCCATATGTGGCCTCTTTGGATCCTTCTTCGTCTTGACAGAGCCCTCTAAAATGTTAAGCAAAGTAAAAAAAAAATAGAGGAAATTGATAAAAATAGCAAAATATGCAAATATGTTGATCACTTTCCTTGCAGATCGAGGTCGAGTGAACAAGCGAATAGAAGCAAAAAGGGTCATCACACAAGAGTGAAGGGCCCCCCTTACTTAACTTCTCTATAAAAGCCGCCATGTCTAGCAGGGCCGGGTCACCTCACTTTCAGATCACCCTTGTTGGATTCTCGAGAAAAATTCTGGACTGAACTCGCATCCATCGCTGTCGATATAGAAAAGCTTTTCCTCCCAGCCCTTGTTCGAAGACAAGATCCCAACAATTGAATTGCGACCCCCGCCCCTCCTCCTGAGATCCATCCAGGCTCAGACTTGACCTCTTTTTGGAAAGAAGAGAAGAAAAACTCAGCTATTGTTAGGGCTCTCTCCTCCTTGCTCGCCTAATGCCAAAGAGAAATCATGGAAACCAGTATTCACCAAACATTCGACATCAACTGGTTTAGTGCTAGATTTAGATGAGGGAGGACTTATCGGATACACAGATGAATGGAAAAGCATAGTCTGCACTATAAATTGCTCTCGTACAAGCATACATCGCCACCTGCGTTAACACAACCTGCGTCAACACTAGTCCTCTCATCAGACCGAGGCAAGCGCAATTGTAAAGTCTAAGGAAACAAGTAAGTGGTTCGAATCCTATCCAAATCCTGACTTGATAGCATAGACGAGATACCCTCAGTAGTATAGGGATGAGTCCTTAGAATGTTGGTCAGGTCTACCTTCACAATAGGGGTGATGTTAAGAACCCCCTCCTCCGGAAGTTTCGAAGAGGTTGAATCAGAGTGGGTGTCTAGATCGATAGAATGCTGTAAAGTCCTATCAGAACCAAATCGCATGGATAGATTGAGTTAGAGTCTGGGATGTGACATAAGTTTCAACATAGTTTGCACGAGTTGCCATTTGTGGCAAAATCTCATATCGTGCATGTGATGCATTGAGCATGTTATTTGTGTTTACACTGGTATGATATTGATGTAAAATTGTTTCAACTCTCATTATTACGATTGCATGTATGTTGCTTCTTACTATTTTCATGGCTTTTAAATCTCTCACAAATATTTTTTCAATTTTTAAATCCTTTAGTTGAGTTTTATTTCTTTCTCACTTAATCAACTTACAACAAAAGCAAAATACTCTATTCAGAACTTTCGAATATATTAGTCATTTTTTATCATATTTTTCTTCATTAGATAAATATCGCATGTAGTGGATCGAAAAAAATGCCAAGTAGAACCATTACCATTCTTAGAAAAGTTGATGTTACAATCTCTTTTCGCATGACCTCTTTCTACTAATAAATTTCTTAAACTTTGGTCCATATCCCAATTACTCGGATCGTCAGTATTTAAAGGTTCATATTGTACTTTGATCTCCTCATCTTGATTTTCACTACTAATTTCTCGATTATCAATCTCACTCAAATATTAATTTACTTCTCCATTCTCTAGATTCTGACATCCTTCTTATCCATTCACAAAATTTTCGTTTTCATTATTTATAAAATCTTTGAATTCTTCATTTTTCAAGTCCTCGATTGAGCTTCCTATTTGTTTGTCACTTGTAACGAACTTATCAATAGCTCCTCTTTGAGATTTGACTATTAATTTGACCATTTGTTTTTTCTTTCTTTTTTCATATCCAAAGAGATATCTTCTAGATGGTATGACAAGCAAAGTAAATACAAAAAAGGATTTTTTTGGCGGGAGTCCTAGATTGTACGTCAATACACAATAGCATGTCACATGGATAATTGGTCAAAACCAACCATTTATACTCAGGGACAAAGCAGCTACACAAAACCAAGTATTTAAATATTTAACACACGAGCAAATGTGCAATGCACATGATAGCAAATAGTGTTTAGCACATAGTCAATGTTATTATATCAAAATTCAAAAAGCAATAAGAGGTTTTAAACAAACAGTCGTAGGTTATGCTCGTCTCATTTGATGGAAAGTTGAAACCCCATTTTGAGTCTTTTCTTTTATTCTGATTTGTCCAAAAACAAGCCGAATTAACTTTCTCTCTTTTTTCTTTTTTAAAGTTTTTGATAGTTTTATTTTAACTATGACAGTTGGGCTCCAAAACCTGATTTGAGCCTTTTTCTAATGAGATGCTGTTTAGTAGGGGTTAAAAATTTTGGACATTTTTTTTGGTAAGAACCGAAAATTGTTGGGGTTATTATTTTGAACTATTTTGGGGCTCTAGGTGGTGACCTAGTAGGCTTCTCTATTGGCCCGGCCCTGCCTGTAGGTCGAGGAGAAGCTTGGGCGTGGGGAACAATTGCAGCAAGGGGGGGATGATGAAGGGAGGAACTAATTCAGTGTTGGTGATTCTATAGGAAACTACGCCGTCGGTATGTTTTTGGGTCAAAACGATGCGAGATAAGTGGTTTTAGGGTTGGTCAAGTGTGGGTGGATCATAGTGAGAATTAGGAAAAGCCAAGTCGAGGTTGACATATGGGCCTAAAAGTGGGGTTAGGATTTAGCTTGTAGAGTCTTTGGCAGGGTGATGGAGTTTACTTAAACGTGCTAAGACACATTGTGTGCTGGAGATAAAATATATAATGTGTATGCTAATCCTAATTAATTGCATGAAATGGATGGATACACAAAATGTAAAACTACATACTCGAGTATATTAAGAAAACTTATTATTTTTTGAATTAAAGAAAATTACGATCCTTATAATTGTGATACAAGACAGTGAAATTTTGCTCTTTGACTTACTCTCCTTAGAGATTACAGTAGAAGTTTTCACTTTTATCTCTTCAGTAATTAGGAGTTAAAGTAAATTATTTTTTCTCCTTAAGTTTGAGTTACCATCGTAACAAATAGCTTAAGATTAATCATTTGGAAATGAGTTATTTAACTTTATTGTATTTTTTTCAAATATTTTGAAAAGTCAGCAACGAGGAAAATTAGTATACTAACATTCTAATTGGTATACCCACGTTCAATTAACACACAATTAAGTATCTAGAATGTTAGATAACACAATGTTCTAAAATAAAGACTTGCACAATTTATTTATTTATTTTTGAAATCATAAATTAAGTACCGGTTAGGGTAATTGATCACGGGCCTCGGCCCAATTGATGATACACTGTACACTTGTACATGCATACACCCATACTTTATTTATGTCTACAAGTAAGTTTACCACTCGAGACTCTTTGATCAATAATATGTACGGATCTACTGTTGAGTTCTATTATGAATGTTATTGTTGTTGTCATGTCATCGGACTTCTGAACGGGTTATTTGAAATGTTGGAAACTCTTGGTATAGTCATTAGGTTTGTCTGATTTTATATGAAATTTACTTAATTGTGTTTTGGGGAAAACATAGATTGAACGTTAGGGACACCGGTTCGAATGATACTTGGATAAGGCAGCGGAGGGTGTCGAGTGTGCATTATAAGTAGTTGAATTGTGTAGAGACAAGTAAGTGAACGTTAATGAAAAAAAATAAAATTGATTTTGGAAGGCCCGTCGTGGCAAGATTATTGTTGGGCGTCGTCCCGTGTTTGATTTTGTGGATATGTTGAAAGGACCCCAACTAGGAGTTGTTGGAGACGGTTGAGGGTGACTTCAGGGACGTCTGCGAAGGCAGCTCCGGACCCCGAGGGAGTGACGGCCAGTGTCTTGGGCGTCCTTGAGCCGATTAAGGGGAAGCAGCTAAGGTTCGTTGGTACCTGACCTGGTTATGCCACGTTCGGTCGGATCTAACTAGGGTGAGGTAGTTGTTGACCTGAGTGAACGGTAGAAGGTTGCTTCCTTGCCGGGTCAGTATTCAAGTCGGGTACATAATCTCGGACTACGACCCTTGGGTAGGTAAGGACTTGTCAATATCAACTGAGTGCCCAATGTTAGATAGTTGGGTAACAAACGACATTCCTAGAAACTTAAAAGAACGAATTCATAATATACCTATGTGTTTATCTTTTGGTATTTAGCTATAATTCATTCTGCTATCATTTGCGTTGTCCATGTATATCTTGTTGAGCATGCATGTTATCTCTGGGTTTGTTTTCGGGTATTGTTTCCTACTGAGTTTCATTACTCATTTGGAGCAACTTCTCTGCCCCTGGTGTTTCATACCAAATGTCGAGGATCGGTTGGGGAATCGGCCTAGGTTGAAAGAGTTGGGAGCTGCTGGAGAAGATCTTAACGGTGTTTGACTACCCTACTCTTAGATGCTCTATTTATTTTTTTAAATAAATATAAACCCCGAGAGGTATTTCTAGCAATTTTACTTCCGCACTTTAAAAACTCTGATTTATCATATTTTTGTTGTTTTAATAAGAGTGACATTCTCCGATTTATGTTCTAATAATAAAATAAAGAAGAAAATATTTTTAATTAATGTCTCGAAAAAATTGGGGTGTTACATAACATGACGCCTTATCTGTCTCAGTGTGTCCCCACCTAACAATTAATAAAATTAATTAGATTTCGCATTTACCCGTTGTGTTCGACATATGGTGACCAGTTAGGTGTGTCCAGAAATAAAAAAATTAAAGCCAAACAAGATACTAGCACACAAATTATCAAGTCAAAACTATACCTGCTAAAAGTCTTTTGCTTTAATATTTGCTCAAGTTTGGTAGTTCCATTACTGTCATAGCTATCTGATGGATTGCCACCATTGTCAACGGCTGGTGCTTCGACCCTGGAAGAATTCTGCATAGAAAATTATGACCAAGATAAAGATACCAGCAAAGCGGGACAGCCCTAGGGTAAGATGGTCCAGTATAGTAACAACAATAGTTCAACTGGAAAACTATAGTTATAACACTTGTGTGCTTAAACTAGCACCAAAACGTAAACATTTTGACTGACGTTGGGAGCTACATCCTGAGGCCGGTCCTTTGACTCTCGGTAAGTTTCTGGTCAAATTATGAAGTTTATAAGGTATAATAAAATAAAAGGGACAAATATTAGAACTTTTGCAGTAGTGAAGTATTGGCTTGCAGAGGAAATTAGTAACTCTTGAGCTAAGATAAAAGATTAATATTGAAATAAAAGCGATTGAGAACCCACATATAACTACCTAGAAACTCAAACGAACCACATACTACAAGATGATGACGACCAATAGAGAGTATGATTCACTATCAGTCCTTTCAATCTCGAAAGAAAACGGAATCAATAAGAAGGATGCATCTCAAATAATGTCTACCCTATGGCTAAAAGGCATACTTGTGAATGCTATTGCTAGATAAAACAACATGCGATATTCAGTTTTTATTTTGTCGCAGACATCAATTACTACAGCAATCAGAATGTGCATCTAATAGGCTTTTCAAACGAGTGTAACCGGCATATACAAACATATTTGATGAGCCGTTTCAAGATTTTCACTGATGTAATTTGCAGATTTGAACTTTCAAAAGCGAAAATAACATGCGGGGAAACGATAATCAAGTCCACGATTCATGTGAAAGTTTGCAACACTTCAAACTTGGCTTTTAGCAGGAAATCATCCAAATTAAGAAAACAAAAGTGCCTTTTTGGGTTTCATTTGTTTCAGTTAGTCCTAAACTGTCTTTCCCAAGTACACAACATGTACAAGCACAAATACCTCGACAAGAAAAAACTCATTTTATTTGCATTGCATACTCCTAAATTAAAAATATCCAAAAATTGCACAAGTTTATAGCCCAATAGTGATAAGCCGATGTTTTATTGCAACGGTTATCAAACCAACAGCAAAATTTTAACACTGTTATATTAATTACCAAAACATGTGTCTTTCGCACTTTAGTGTTAAGGTAGAATCTAGAATAAATAGTCCAAACCATCAAAATCCAGCTTGTGTCAACAAAAACTGGGAATCATGATTCTTCAGTTCTCAAATAAACTCTTCACACCTTGCAATTCAAATGATGTTTCATCTGCCGAAAAACAAAAACAAAAACAAAAAAACGCAATAAAATGGTCTTAATTCTTGAACTATTGATGAATTAGGAGGAGTTAAAGCAACTCCTTCAAAATAAATATTGAGAAAAAACGTAGACCTAAAATAAACAATAAATTTGATCATAAAACTCAAATTCGTTATAAAGGTGCCATTTTATACTTTAGACATTAGATCCAATAAAGTGCCAAACTGCGATAAAATATGCAAAATGATAACATGTCTATAGTTGGGCGTTTTTTATGTTTTCGTGGGCCCGACATAGTCGGTTTTTGGCGGGTTATTATGTGGCAGTTTAGTCTGTAATGGATGATTACTTGAAGTTATCGAAAATTACTTTTAATTTCAATCTGTTTCTTGTTCAAGTACGAAAAGTTTAATGAACTTTTTTTATCTTATCAAATCGGGCAACGTGTCTGCGATTGCCTTGGAGCACAAAAATTTCCAAAGATCATTTTTTTTTTATCTTAGTTTGATGTCCTGAACCATTTGTCGGCGATTTAACTTGCCACAAATAAATTTGCTGAATGTGTTTTCTCAAATTGAAAGGTTGAACCAAAATAGAACAAATGATAAAGATAAGGTATTAATGCTTCATATATATGTAATCTTATTCATTTTAGTTTCTCATGTGTTATTTTATCTAACTATTTAGGTTCGTAATGTAAAAAAAATGTGCAAGGAGTTGAACATTTCTTTTTTTTCGTTCGAACATTGTTAGAATAAATTAAGGTATTTATCAAAATGGATCAAAGAATTCAAGATAAAGAAACAAAAAATAAAAAAGAATCTAACTGCATAGTCATATTCTTGTAAGCCAACTACGATAAATTTTGGAAGATATGACTGAAACATATGGGTTGAAATATGTCGAGTTAGAAGACCATCGGAAAGGAAGGCTGAGAATGAATGACAAAATAAATGAAAAAGAAAATTTGGTGAAATTAATGGTACAAGCTACACGATGGTAGAATTATTAGAAGATAAGAGGGAAGACAGAATAACAATGAATACAATGAAGAAAATAATGTTTGAAAAAACTTACCTCCAAAAATAAGAAAAACTCAAGCAAAAAGTCGAAATGATGTTGCAAAATGACAAAATGATGTTGGAAAAACGATTGAAGGGGAAATCAATAATCATGTCTATGAATACAAGCAGGATGCTTCCATTGTAAGCATAATATATTCAACATCGGTAAATAAAAGATTTCGAGAAAAAAATATAGTTATTGTATTTTTTTAGCTTAGAACAGTGAATTCAATTTTTTGAAGAAGTTGGTGCAGAATTGTTGCAAAAATCATTTCCCGATATCTCAATTTTGATTATCATATTGTAAAGAGAATTTATCTAATGAAAATTTAACATTTATGAGGAAAATGTTTGTGAAAAGGTATTTTTAGCCATTAAATGCGGGAAAAATTAATAGGTAATTTGACTAGTTAACCGTTTGATCCTTTTTACTAGTTAATTTAACCTGTTATCTTGGAGTTAGCTCCAACACCCCGTTTAAACGGGCCGCTATTTCGTTCTGACGAAAATATTTGTGAAAAAGTATTTTTACCCATTAAATGCGGGAAAAATTAATAGATAATTTGACTAGTTAACCATTTGAGCTTTTTACTCCTGTTATCTTGGAGTTAGGTCAGCTATTCAAACGGGCAGTTATCTTGGTGTTAGGTCAGCTTTTTACTCCTGTTATCCTGTTATCTTGACTAAGTAATAGTTACTCCTTTTTACTAGTTAACCGTCCAAACTTTTTACTCCTGCTATTTCGCTCTGAGGAAAATGTTTGTGAAAAGGTATTTTTAGCCATTAAATGCGGGAAAAATTAATAGATAATTTGACTAGTTAACCGTTTGAGCTTTTTACTCCTGTTATCTTGGAGTTAGGTCAGCTATTTAAACGGACAGCTATCTTGGAGTTAGGTCAGCTTTTTACTCCTGTTATCCTGTTATCTTGACTAAGTAATAGTTACTCCTTTTTACTAGTTAACCGTCCAAGCTTTTTACTCCTGTTATTTTGCCGTGTCTTCTTTTTAACTCTCTCCCCCCCCCCCCCCAATTTCAAAACCTTAATTTTCCCCCATGACTTCGACGACGTCGGGCGAAGGCACCTCATACGAAGGCGAAGGCGGAGGAACCGGCGGGAAGTTTCGTAAAAGGCCTTCTCGACGGCCCCAACCGACGCTGTACGATCGGCCCCTGCCGACCTCCCTTACAAACCCTAGAAACAACGGCTGGCTCCCCAAACTCGTCGACCCCGCCTCCAAACTCATCCCTTCCAGCGCTCGCTTCTTCTTCTCTTCCGTCTTCCGCAAATGCCCCCCTCTTCAACTGCCACCAGGTGCAATTTACATGCGCACACACATTCTGTATTGTTTTTTCCCAAAAATTAGTCATTTGAATGTGTGCTCACTTTTATTTGGCTGGAGAGTTGCTAGTGAAGAGCTTCAAATTCATTAGTTCGGTATTGTTCATCGATTAGGAGGTTCGGTGTAGTGAACGTTTTCTCTGCTTGCTTTTGGTTACTTATGGTAATTATTTCCTTTGAATTTAGGATGATCCCCGAAATTGGTTAAAGTCACGAGGGTTTTCTGGATTGGGTGCTATATTTTCAATTTTAGGTTTATAGGGTTTTGTCCGTTGGGAGATTGTGTTCTGAAGAAGTGTCAAAAACCTTATTTTTGCTTCAGTTCATTTGCTAATAATGGCAGCATCCTACTTAAAAACAGAATGGTTTGATCACATAGGATACCTAATCAAACAACGACAAACCAAAGGCCTTGTGATTTGTGTATCAATCTATTGGGCTTTGCATCTCAACCAATTGAGGATGAGAGAGAATGCGGCAGAGGGAGGAGGGAGAGAACGGTCGGCATTGTTGTCGTGGCAAACACCGGCAAGGAGTACCGGAAGCAATAGGTTTGGGTTTTAAAGAATTTTGTTGTGTTAGGAACCCAACCATACACAGATATCTACAAATGTATTGTTACAACTATCCATATGAAGATTCTATATTAATTTGCCCATCTCATATTCTTCTCTTTTGATTTGTCAATTTCATTATGATCCCAGTTCATTGTACATGTTTGATGTTTTATTCGGGTTATAATGCAGGTTGCTAAGTTATTTATTTACTTGTGCTCATGTCGAAATTATGATCTTTTCTTGTTTGTTAGTTATGATGGATGCTGGTAGTATTTTTAGCTGCTTGTATAGTTTCTCTCTTTTTCTCTTTGTTTACGTGTATGTTTGCGGTGATCCTCATGCTTTATATGAGGGACATGGACCGTTGAAGTTATGTAGGCTGATTATAATTCTAGAATGAACGAATTAATATTTTATGACTTGAATGTGAAGTTCCATGGTATAAGTTTCCTAACATTTTTGGAATGGATGTTGGCAGAAGGAACAAAACAAGCGTTGCAATCAGTTATCTATTTATTGGATCTAATGTCTAAAGTATAAAATGGCACCTTTATAACGAATTTGAGTTTTATGCTCAAATTTATTGTTTATTTTAAGTCTACGTTTTTTCTCAATATTTATTTTGAAGGAGTTGCTTTAACTCCTCCTAATTCATCAATAGTTTAAGAATTAAGACCATTTTATTATGTTTTTTTTGTTTTTGTTTTTGTTTTTTGGTAGATGAAACATCATTTGAATTGCAAGGTGTGAAGAGTTTATTTGAGAACTGAAGAATCATGATTCCCAGTTATTGATGACACAAGGTGGATTTTGATGGTTTGGACTATTTATTCTTGATTCTACCTTAACACTAAAGTGCGAAAGACACATGTTTTGGTAATTTTTATAACAGTGTTAAAATTTTGCTGTTGTTTTGATAACCGTTGCAATAAAACATCGGCTTATCACTATTGGGCTATAAACTTGTGCAATTTTTAGATATTTTTAATTTAGGAGTATGCAATGCAAATAAAATGCGCTTTTTCCTTGTCGAGGTATTTGTGCTTGTACATGTTGTGTACTTGGGAAAGACAGTTTAGGAATAACTGAAACAAATGAAACCCAAAAAGTCACTTTTGTTTTCCTAATTTGGATGATTTCCTGCTAAAAGCCAAGTTTGAAGTGTTGCAAACTTTCACATGAATCGTGGACTTGATTATCGTTTTCCCC
This sequence comes from Arctostaphylos glauca, assembly GCA_019985065.2. Taxonomy (NCBI): domain Eukaryota; kingdom Viridiplantae; phylum Streptophyta; class Magnoliopsida; order Ericales; family Ericaceae; genus Arctostaphylos; species Arctostaphylos glauca. The sequence continues at coordinate 29,129,091 of JAHSPW020000004.1, read as the reverse complement.
CATGTTATTTTCGCTTTTGAAAGTTCAAATCTGCAAATTACATCAGTGAAAATCTTGAAACGGCTCATCAAATATGTTTGTATATGCCGGTTACACTCGTTTGAAAAGCCTATTAGATGCACATTCTGATTGCTGTAGTAATTGATGTCTGCGACAAAATAAAAACTGAATATTGCATGTTGTTTTATCTTGCAATAGCATTTACATGTATGCCTTTTAGCCATAGGGTCGACATTATTTGAGATGCATCTTTCTTATTGATTCCGTTTTCTTTCGAGATTGAAAGGACTGATAGTGGAATCATACTCTCTATTGGTCGTCATCATCTTGTAGTATGTGGTCCGTTTGAGTTTCTAGGTAGTTATATTACTTATTTTGGTTCTCAATCGCTATTATTTCAATATTAATCTTTTATCTTAGCTCAAGAGTTACAAATTTCCTCTGCAAGCCAATACTTCACTACTGCAAAAGTTCTAATATATGTCCCTTTTATTTTATTATACCTTATAAACTTTATAATTTGACCAGAAGCTTACCGAGAGTCAAGGGACCGGCCTCAGGATGCAGCTCCCGACGTAAGTCAAAATGTTTACGTTTTGGTGCTAGTTTAAGCACACAAGTGTAGTTTTCCAGTTGAGTTATTGTTGTTACCATACTGGACCATCTTACCCTAGGGCTGTCCCGCTTTGTTGGTATCTTTATCTTGGTCATAATTTTCTATGCAGAATTCTGCCAGGGTCGAAGCACCAGCCGTTGACAATGGTGGCAATCCATCAGATAGCTATGACAGTAGTGGAATTACCAAACTTGAGCAAATATTAAAGCAAAAGACTTTTAGCAGGTATAGTTTTGGCTTGATAATTTGTGTGCTAGTATCTTGTTTGGCTTTATTTTTTTTATTTCTGGACACACCTAACTGGTCACCATATGTCGAACACAACGGGTAAATGCGAAATCCAATTAATTTTACTAATTGTTAAGTGGGGACACACCGAGACAGATAAGACGTCAAGTTATCATTTAGAAATTTATTAGTTAAATGATATTTTCTAGAAATAAAAGGTAAAAATTGTAAATAATGAAATTTGAACCCCGTAAAACCCTCATTTAGGTTATATATTCACACCAATATTCGGAAGACTCTCCTTCTAGCTTCCCATCAAGGTTGGATTAGCTGAAATGAGGAACTACAACCTAGCGTTTAATTGGAATGGTTAACCTGATCCTCATCGTCGCCTTTGACAAAGGGATAGTTTTTTTATTCTCAATAAAGGTTACTAAAGCCAAACACTCATTGATGGTCTCTGACCCCCCAAAGTCCATAGGTGGACATCTAAGAATGTTGATTTCAGATTAGTCAACTTGCACTGAAAGAAAGAAATGAGACAGTGGAAAAAAGCCTTCAAGGCAAGCCTGATCATGGTTTGACTTTCTTGGATTGCTCACATTTGCCTCAGATTCCAATCCTTGCTCTAAGAAGCAAGCGATGTTCTTTTAACACTTAGAGAGAAAGATGTAAGAATTGCAAATTATAATATAGTTGTGGTTGTTTTGGATTCTATATCCTTATAAATAACAACTAAATATGTGTAAAATTATATATTTGTTTGTCATGCCACCCATGTATCTCTGTGTCCTCATTTTTTTTATGTTGTAACTTGTATCCCGTGTCCGTGTTCGTGCATGTTGTGTGATGAAAATCAATTTAGAGTTTGTTTTTCTTTTTTGGGCGCGCATGCAATGCATCCATGTTCTTTGCATGTTGTGTGTGAAATGAAACTTCACTAATAGTTCTATATGCTCTGGTTCCTGCAGTTTTTTGATAACTTCGATGTTTAGAATTTTTATGCCTTAAAGAGTGGGAAGCAATAAACTTACGTTTGATTGCTGTTGTGCGTCTTCTGATATACCCAACGCTAAACATTTCCTTGACTGTTAATCTTCCCTTTCTTGGGGGTAAAAAGGTTTATGTCAAGCTACTAATGCTGTTTGCTTGTTTCTGTGGGCATGAGCCTTTTTTCTTGCTTGGATCACCTGTTGCATTTGCATGCGCACTTGCAGGTTTGTGCATCTGTGCTTTGATTGTTTGAGTTGGCTACGTGGGTTTCATGTTTGCATAGGCATGTGACGCATGTTTTTGTTTACTCTGTTTAGTTTCTCTGAAAAAGCCATTTTTGGTGATTTTTCTTTTTTTTTCCTCCGTACTTTTTAGATGCTCTAAGTCTAGATGCACTGAACTTATAAATCTTGAAATCTTGATTTATCAGAAGTTCATCTAAAGACAAGAAAGTTACCTTTTTGTGAAAATGATTGTCTTCTGTCTTTTTAATGTTTTTTTTTTTCAGATTCAGTTCACTTTTTAGAATTCTAAATATCCTCTGGTTAAGAGAAAACGCAAGTGCAGAATAGTTAATTTAAGTGTGGAAACAAAGTTAAAGATGATCTAAAAATGAGCTGGCTTTTTAACATATCCCAAACGATGGTCGCTTGTAAGTCGTGATGCATGTGTCTTGCTTATGTGAAATTCATCACTTGTATGTATTTCCGTTGCCTCTGAGCATACTTGTAAAGCTAATGCCACATGTATTTATCTTGGCACAAGGTTCATATTCATTGGGATGCTTAATTTATCTTCCCTAGCCCTTCAACACGTGTGTAGGGTGGGAGTAACAGTTTGCTAATTTTTGCTTTTTAGGTTACCAATTTGCTGGGGACCTGTTGCTTCCCACCAACTTTTTATCTTCCAAAATTGTGTTACTCCTTTTGGGGACATTTCTATTTTATCAGTTCAATTAATGTCGAGACAGTTAATTTATTGCTCAACACTAACCTAAATTGTACCACTTGGATAGAATGGTTTAGGTGTTAATGTTGCTTCCTCGAACCGGGTCCAGATGTCTGTGTGTATATATGGACTGATGCTGTATTTGGTTAAATTGTGTGGTACAGATTTGAGGTTGATCGTTTGACAGAACTGCTGTGTTCAAAAACTATTGATTTACCTAATAATGGGAATGACCACAGATTGGGTGAAATAAATGTTCCACAGCCGGTGTCTGCATATGAAGCACGACAAAATGTTTCTATTAGCCGAATGCAGGACAATATAATGGAGACCCACCGATTTCATAGGCACGTTTCAACTCCCTTGATCAGCTCACAAGTATGTTAACATGTTTTTTCTATTCCTTGTAACAGTTCCTTGAATGTTTGCTTTATTCCTGTGACAGCATTTGTTTCAGTTTCTAAAGTTATATGGCTGCAATATGGGACTTGACTTCACTTTTATAAGATCAAATTGTCTTTAGGTCGGTGAACAAGCTTTTGCATCACCTGCTGAGCTCGCAAAAGCATACATGGGTAGGAAGCCTTCGAAAGTGTCTCCATCAATGTTAGGCTTGCGCAACCAAGCATTGAGGAAAAATGCAAATCTGCTGGATAACGTATCCTATCCCCCAAAGATGCCTTTTCATGTTGGAATTCCTGAAAATGGTCCTACGAACCCAAGATACCGAGGCAGATCGGCTGTATATACCATGGCTCGTACGCCGAATTTGATGTTTAATCCAACTGCTACCCAAAAGGTTCAGCTGCTGGCCAATATGTTTCTGCCACATTAATTTATTTTGTTTCCTAGGTTTAAAACTTGTCTGTCTTGCTCAATTTTCAGGGTTCCACTTCCGCGTATGATAGTTATGGCGGACCATCTGCATCACCATCTCTGTATGTGCGGGAGCATGATGCACAATTTGGGTCTAAGCAATTGGTAATTTTCCAGGAGATTATGAAACTGCCATGTCTTTGCTTGAAGTATGAGTGATATATTTCTCATTCAGATTCTTTTTTCTTTCAGGCTCTAAAACGTAGGAGTTCTGCATTAGAAGGTGATACTGGTTCTATTACTCCCATACGCAGACTTCGGCAGAAAACTACTCTTTCAACTCCACAAAATTTGAGCTTGCCGGTAAATAGAAGTCCTCGACCGCCTATATCTTCTACCCGAAAACCATTTCCCGTAGAAGAACCTAATTATAGAACCTTGCATCCATTTGGAGAAAGCAGGGATAACATCCCTAGCACAAGTTATACTCCCCCTCCTTCTAAGTCCAGTGAGATGGCTACAAGAATATTACAGCAGCTTGAAAATTCGGTTCCAAAGGAGAAATCATCAGAAGGAAAGGTTGTTACTGGAATGTACAAATCACCCAATCAATTGACGCCAAGTATGCTACGAAGACAGGCTCTTCGAAGCCTAGAGGATGTGGATTCATCAAAGATTTTGCAGAACGCCCTAGAGAGTCATAAGTTGGATGAATTGTGCAACATCTCTCTGCTTGATGCTCGTCATACTACCTCTCAAAAGCAAGACAAACTTGAAGTAAATGGCCCAAAAGAGATTATTATTTCTCGCGCGACAGTGGCTCTTGCCATAATCAGGGAAGCTGCGGTTTCAGATAAAGATGCCGGTGTTAACACTGAAGATTCAGTTTTCACACTGCCGCTCAGTCAACCTCCTCCAAAGAAATGGGCTTTTCATTTGAGTGTGCATGAGGTTCGTGGTGTCTCATTTTTTTGTCCATCTACTCTGAAAGTTTTTTTTTAATTTTTTTTTTGAGAAGAGGAAGGGCAGCAACTGCTAGCGGGAGTTCAATGAGAGGACCTCTGGGCTTACATTGATCATAGTGACAACATTAATCGGCTAGGCTAATCTTAAAGTCTTACTCAGTCAATCCACTGCCTTCTCTCTTCTTCTTTTTCTGATGTTTTTTATGAACCACTCACGCCATTGATTATTGTTCTAATGTAGGTTGAAGCCATGCAATTAGAGGTTTAGCTTATGTTTCTACTAATTGTAGCCCTTGACTATAACTGGAGGGTAAATCTTCATAGTTTACTGGTGACCAAGAAGAGTTGCATTTCACGTAACAATGACTCCAAGTTATGATGGTGATCATCAGAGCTACACTTCTATACTTAGCCTCCTTGTTTTTGTCGATGCGCTGTTATAGATAGCTTGCAAGCCTGTCATTCCTTCTAGATTTTTGGTCCTTTGCTTAGTCATCCGCTCTTCGAGCCTCTACTGAATTTGGCTGACTTCGCCCCGTAATCAAACTTTAGTTTCACCTCGATATTGTGTGCGCGAAATAAATTTGTATTTTTGGGATTTCTTTGCTTGTTTCATTTATATGGCTTTTATAGTATGCAACAACTTAATCCTTTTCGTTTTCTCATGAAGGATTTTCTGGACCTGGATGATGAGATTCAGTTGAGTGAAACTACATCTACGCCGTTGTCTCAGGAGAAACTAAAACAAGAGAACGTTGCGGTGGAGAGCAAAATTGCTTGTAATGAAGCAGTGATGGTGAACAAAATTTCAACATTGTCTGAAATCAAACCACCTGATGGTCCTCTAATAAAGAATTCAGTTGAGTTAGGAACTTCTGATGCGCCTGTGGCTGTTGAGAAAACCACCACATTTACTTTCAATATTGTGCTTGCTTCCAGCACAACTTTTCGGCCAGTTGTGGAAATTGTTCAATCAACCTCTGCATTTGATGCGATTGTTCCACTTAAAGAATCAAATTCACCTCCTGCTCTTTTTAGTGCTGACTATGAAATTGTCGAGAATGTTTCCTTTCTCCCGCTTTCTTCTTCATCTGCTGTCAGTGAATCTCTAGGCCTACATTCTAATGCTCCATTGGAATCCAAGCGTTCAAACAGGTTAGTATCTTGTTCATTGCTTGGCGGTGATGATTCGTGTCTGTGTTTAACAAAAGTTTCCCCCATAATTTTAACACCCCTACGTGGCTCCCTTGTCAAACTTGTATGGCATGAATGTGTAAGGTTTACATGCAGTCTTAGAGGTCTGTCGATGTGGAATACTTAAAAATGGACTGTAATTTTACAAAACCTCTGACTTGTGGAGAAATGGACATCTTAAACCTTTGATGATTCATGCGAATCGGGCGATTCGGAATCGATTCACCGGTTCTCTTACCGATTCAGTGCAAGTTGTGATTCGTTGTTAGGTTCAAATCGTTTGCATGGTGTATCGAATCGAATCGTGCGAATCGTATCGTGAATCTTATGATTTTAATAACTATGGTTGAAAGCAACAATGGTCATGTGTGAGCATGGCAGAGTAGGATGTTGTCTCTATGTTCGTATGTGTTTTTACTACGTCTCTTGTACATAGTATCGTATCTTCACCCTTGTTGCTGTTTGGTCAATTTTATAGTCTTCTAAATCCATAGCAAAGTACCACACGTGTGCAGAATATTATGGTGTACATATTGGACATAGCTTTTTGAGGTGTTAGTGTGGTTTTGTAGGATATGGTGCATGAGGGTTGACAATTGCCGAGAGAAGAAAATTGCTGTGTGGCTTCAAACCTTGAGGAACATTGTTGAGCAATATCCATGGGCTTAAATAACACGAACTACAGTGAAATGATTTAACACCCTTGGGAATCTCCTTCAAATCTGTTGGTTTATCTGGTTATGTCTAAATCTGCTAATTATATAGTTCCATTTACTCTAATTCGACTAGTGTATGTTATCCCAAGTTGAATTAATGAGAAATAGGTCCGTATCTCCAGTTTCTAGAATAAACAGAAGAGATCTTAAATTTCACTACTTGCATGTCAAGTTCAATAGGAAATGCATCCTACTTCGAACTTGATGGTCTCCATATGTGATTTCTGTTTGAATGAATCCATGATCCACAATTTGATATGGAGGGTAAAATGTCTTGTATTTTTAGATATGGTTATGCAAATACTTGGAGATTATCTTCTTTAAGGTGATACAACACTACTGTTGCTTTGACCTACCTTCTGTAACATTGTTTACTGAACCCACTATTGATTGTTAAAATCTTAACTTGGAAGTTGCTCCTTTGAAATGAGAGAAAATTGCACACGTTTTTTTTGCCCAAACTTTTCGAGTAACTTCATGGCCAAAAAGACAGATTCTTTTGAGGAAGACACTACGGGAATCCAACAGTCTCACGATGACCCCCAAGTCATAATGACTTTGGTGGAAAACTACCTGAATAGAAGGGTATTGACCGACAACAAAAGCTCAGTCGACATCCTCTTTGTGGTGACATTCAACAAGATGGATGTCGGAGCTAACAAGCTGCAGCCCCTGCATTTGCCACTAGTAGGATTCTCGAGTAAGCGAGTGCAGCCACTGTGTAACGACCCACTCCCGCCTTATACAATACTGTCCGCTTTTGTCGCCGAAACCCCACGGACATTTCAGTAGGTCACCCATTCTAGGATTGCTCCAGGGGAAGCACGCTTAACTGTGAAATATCATTTGGTGTAGGCGCCATCACGGTTGTAAAAGGCCTTGCACAATAAAGGTTCATAATCTTATAAATACGACCGAACTTACATCCATCAAGCGATGTGGGGCCCTCGACCACCCATCCGGACGTCCCACTGAGACTCCATCTCATGGACGCCGGCCTCACAGCTACTACCACGGCCTGGCCTAATGGATGTAAGTTCGGTGGTATTTATAAGATTATGAACATTCCTTGTACAAGGCCTTTTAAAGCCGTGATGGCGCCAATCCAAATGAAATTTCACAGTTAAGCGTGCTCCCCCTATTGAGAAATCCATGGGGTTTGGGCGACAAAAACGGACAATATTATACAAGGTGGGAGCGGATCGTTACACACTAGGTTCAATACAAATTCCGATCACGCTTGCCAAAATCCCGAAGCATTCGACCAAAATGGTCATGTTACTTGTGATAGATTGCCCATCGGCCTACATTGCCATCCTAGGGCAGACTGTCCTCAACAGTATGAGGGCAGTCACTTCTACTTACCATCTGATGATCAAATTCTTGACCTAGAACATGGGTGGAGCTGTGGCCAAGGAATGTTATGTAGTCACCCTTAAGGAGTGAAAGCCTCGAGACAAAAAGAGAGGAACAGGCCGGAAAAGCGCAACCCAATCTTATAAGCTAGGGGTATATTTTGTCTTTTTTATTTTTTCCCTCTTAAGTTATTCTTCTTTAGTTATACTTGTTGAGTAAAATTAATAAAATTTCTTCCATGTCAATTATTCTTGCTGAAAATGCAGTGAATAAGGTAGTTAATGGAACTTCCAAGCTCTCTGCCAACATTCTCCTCCGCACTTTGAGGCATCTCTAGGTTTCAGTTGGTGGTCAAATCAAACTTTCTCTGCTTTATCGAGAGCTGAATCACGTTCGGCCTTGACTTGATATGCCCTGGTCTCGACAATAGCCTCTTTCTCTCTCTCTCTCTCTGAGCACGACTTCTTGGGCAACGCTTAACTTGTCTTCCACGGCCTTTAGCTTAGCTTGCACATCGTTTCTTTCCTCTCAAGAATTGCACATTTGGGTGAGCACGCTGGTCATTGAAACCCCCATATATACTTTTTCCTTTTCTGTATCGATCAGCTTGCCCAAAACCTCATTCGCCTTTGTTGACGCCAGATGAGCATCTTGGGTCTTAGTATGAATTTGCCCTTCGAAGTCTAAGGCACGCACGCAAGGAAAGATTCAAGCTCTCGGAACAAACTTGAAAATGCAACAGAAAATGGTCAAAACCACCAAAAAGGCACATTTCAAGAAAAACCCCAGGAAAACAGGTGCTTACCTGGCTCAGACTAAGAAAAAAGGTTCATCACTAGAGCCATCGTTGGGACTTGGTTTAAAAGGCTCATTTCACCCCCGACGTGTGCATGAATGTGCTCACGAGATGCATCAAGGTTCAATAGAATGTTGGCTTCAGGAATAGGGTCGACAAAGCTGAAAGGGCAAGATTGGTTAGCCATGTGGGAGGCGATCCTCTAGGCCTTAGCTATAGAAATGATCTTTCTACTAGAGGCAATCAAATTGGTCAATTGGAAGGATGCCATTCCTTGATTGGTCACATGGAGGAGCATTACACTTTTGCTGGTCATTTGATTTAGACCCCATTACGGCTTTTCTCTTTTCTTTAAAGGTGACAACTGCGGCGATAGGTGGCTCGGTCGGTGACGTAGCCCCTACAACAATCTGTAGGGATGGTTCTTGATGATGCAGCAAGGTTGAATCAGTGACGATTAACAATGCAAGGTCTAGGTCAACTAGGGCAGGTGACTCTCGCTCAGTTTGTATGGCCACAGAGATGCCCTGTTACGATGCACCCTCTTGAGATGTTGGAGGGCATGACCAATGTTCTGCTGTTTCGGGCCATCCTCTCCCACCTCAGGTACCACCATCTTGGGCTTCTTTAGTAGATGTTTTTTGGATTTCCTTTTAACCAGCCCAGGATCCATACGTGGCCTCTTTGGATCCTTCTTCATCTTGACAGAGCCCTCTAAAATGTTAAGCAAAGTAAAAAAAAAAAAGTGGAAATTGATAAAAATAGTAAAATATGCAAATATGTTGATCACTTTCCTTGCAGATCGAGGTCGAGTGAACAAGCGAATAGAATCAAAAAGGGTCATCAACGCAACACAAGAGTGAAGGGCCCCCCTTACTCAACTTCTCTATAAAAGCCGCCATGTCTAGCAGGGCCGGGTCACCTCACTTTCAGTTGACCCTTGTTGGGTTCTCGAGAAAAATTCTGGACTGAACTCCCATCCATCGCCGTCGATATAGAAAAGCTTTACCTCCCAGCCCTTGTTCGAAGACAAGATCCCAACAATTGAATTGCGATCCCCGCCCCTCCTCCCGAGATCCATCCAGGCTCAGACTTGACCTCTTTTTCGAAAGAAGAGAAGAAAAACTCAGCTATTGTTAGGGCTCTCTCCTCCTTGCTCGCCTAATGCCAAAGAGAAATCATGGAAACCAGTATTCACCAGACATTCGACATCAACTGGTTTAGTGCTAGATTTAGATGAGGGAGGACTTATCGGATACACAGATGAACGGAAAAGCATAGTCTGCACTATAAGTTGCTCTCGTACAAGCATACATCGCCACCTGCGTCAACACAAGTCCTCTCATCAGACTGAGGCAAGCGCAATTGTAAATTCTAACGAAACAAGTAAGTGGCTCGAATCCTGTCCAAATCTTGACTTGATAGCGTAGACGAGATACCCTCAATAGTATAGGGATGAGTCCTTAGAATGTTGGTTAGGTCTACCTTCACAATAGGGGTGATGCTAAGAACCCCCTCCTCCGGAAGTTTAGAAGAGGTTGAATCAGAGTGGGTGTCTAGATCGATAGGATGCTGTAAAGTCCTGTCAGAACCAAATCGCATGGATAGTTAGAGTTAGAGTCTATGTGACATAAGTTTCAACATAGTTTGCACGAGTTGCCATTTGTGGCAAAATCTCATATCGTGCATGTGATGCATTGAGCATGTTATTTGTGTTTAAAATTATATTTTGCTTACACTGGTATGATATTGATGTAAAATTGTTTCAACTCTCATTATTACGATTGCATGTATGTTGCTTGTTACTATTTTCATGGCTTTTAAATCTCTTACAAATATTTTTTCAATTTTTAAATCCTTTAGTTGAGTTTTATTTCTTTCTCACTTAAACAACTTACAACAAAAGCAAAATACTCTATTCAGAACTTTCGAATATATTAGTAATTTTTTATCATATTTTTCTTCATTAGATAAATATCGCATGTAGTGGATCGAAAAAAATGCCTAGTAGAACCATTACCATTCTTAGAAAAGTTGATGTTACAATCTCTTTTCGCATGACCTCTTTCTACTAATAAATTTCTTAAACTTTGGTCCATATCCCAATTACTCGAATCGTCAGTATTTAAAGGTTCATATTCTACTTTGATCTCCTCATCTTGATTTTCACTACTAATTTCTCGATTATCAATCTCACTCAAATATTAATTTACTTCCCCATTCTCTAGATTCTCACATCCATCTTATCCATTCACAAAATTTTCGTTTTCATTATTTATAAAATCTTTGAATTCTTCATTTTTCAAGTCCTCGATTGAGCTTTCTGTTTGTTTGTCACTTGTAACGAACTTATCAATAGCTCCTCTTTGAGATTTGACTATTAATTTGACCATTTGTTTTTTCTTTCTTTTTTCATATCCAAAGAGATATCTTCTAGATGGTATGACAAGCAAAGTAAATACAAGAAAGGATTTTTTTGGGGGGAGTCCTAGATTGTACGTCAATACACAAGAGCATGTCACATGGATAATTGGTCAAAACCAACCATTTATACTCAGAGACAAAGCAGCTACACAAAGCCAAGTATTTAAATATTTAACACACGAGCAAATGTGCAATGCACATGATAGCAAATAGTGTTTAGCACATAGTCAATGTTATTATATCAAAATTCAAAAAGCAATAAGAGGTTTTAAACAAACAGTCGTAGGTTATGCTCGTCTCATTTGATGGAAAGTTGAAACCCCATTTTGAGTCTTTTCTTTTATTCTGATTTGTCCAAAAACAAGCCGAATTAACTTTCTCTCTTTTTTTTTTTTTAAAGTTTTTGATAGTTTTATTTTAACTATGACAATTGGGCTCCAAAACCTGATTTGAGCCTTTTTCTAATGACATGCTGTTTAGTAGGGGTTAAAAATTTTGGACATTTTTTTTGGTAAAAACCAAAAATTGTTGGGGTTATTATTTTGAACTGTTTTGGGGCTCTAGGTGGTGACCTAGTAGGCTTCTCTATTGGCCCGGCCCTGGCTGTAGGTCGAGGAGAAGCGTGGGCGTGGGGAACAATTGCAGCAAGGGGGGGATGATGAAGGGAGGAACTGATTCAGAGTTGGTGATTCTATAGGAAACTAGGCCGTCGGTATGTTTTTGGGTCAAAACGATGCGAGAAAAGTGGTTTTAGGGTTCTCAAGTGTGGGTGGATCATAGTGAGAATTAGGAAAAGCCAAGTCGAGGTTGACATATGGGCCTAAAAGTGGGGTTAGGATTCAGTTTGTAGAGTCTTTGGCAGGGTGACGGAGTTTACTTAAACGTGCTAAGACACATTGTGTGCTAAATGCTGGAGATAAAATACGTAATGTGTATGCTAATCCTAATTAATTGCATGAAACGGATGGATACACAAAATTTAAAACTACATACTCGAGTATATTAAGAAAACTTATTATTTTTTGAATTAAAGAAAATTACGATCCTTATAATTGTGATACAAGACAGTGAAATTTTTCTCTTTGACTTACTCTCCTTAGAGATTACAGTAGAAGTTTTCACTTTTATCTCTTCAGTAATTAGGAGTTAAAGTAAATTATTTTTTCTCCTTAAGTTTGAGTTACCATCGTAACAAATAGCTTTTAATCATTTGGAAATGAGTTATTTAACTTTAGGGTAAATTAAATTAGTGTCCTTTCTACCCCTCCGACTTAGTTTTCCATCCCATCCACTTTTCGGAATTATGTTATCATCCTATAATAGTGTAGATAGACAATTTTGTCATTACTTTTGAGAGATGGTTTACCATATTACCCTGTGTTTAGTTAACATTTGATTTGTTGAGGTTAAATCTGTAGAACTATTTTAGGCTTAATTTATGGGATTACGTTTATCTTTAGTATAGTAATGTGTTACGGAAATGGCAGTGGGGATTTCGTTCCAATCATATCCCCAAAATTTCGTAATACCATACCAATTGGTCCATTTTCGTTCCAAATATTATTCTCTTGCCTGAAGTGTTGAATCATCGGAAAAAATAGTTCTCTGCACCGAAGTATTCAATCGCCGGAAAAACTACCTCTCTGCCCCGAATAGTCCCACTACCGAAACTTGAAGCTATCTGCCCTGTAGTGTTCAATCATCGCAAAAAACAGAGCTCTGACCCGAAGTATTCTACCACCGGAACTTGAAGTTCTCTGCCCCGTAGAGTCTCATTACCAGAATTTGAAGTTCTCTGCTGAAAGTATTCAATTACCGGATCGGACTGAATATTTTGGTAAGTTCTGATGATTATTTTCGTTATCTCGATATTACGGTGGTTGATGGTGAAACCCGAAATTTATTGCGATGATTAACGTATTGTGGATCTCATTTTGTGATTCGCATGGGGCACCAAATCCAGAGGGTTTGACGTATTGGCAAAAATTTTACCATCTGTAAATTTACCATAATATTTACGAATTTCACCATAATGCGTATATTGATGAGGGTGACAAAATTTACCATGCAGATTGTCTGAATTTACCATAAATCAAGCAAATATACCATGGACGACTATAACTCAATTTTTAATGCGAATTTACCATGTTCGTCAATTTTACTATGATAAAATTTACCATTTTCTGGAGTTGTTTGTGCAATTATCTATCGTGTGTTACGTTGCCGCTTGGCATTTGAATTTGGTAATACTGATTTTGTCACCATAATGTGCATATCGATAGGGGGCCACGAAATGTACCATGTAGATCGTTTGAATTTACCATAATCCAAGCAAATATACCATGGATACTATGTGTTGTCATTTAGTTCGTAAATTTACCATGAAATGTAGCATTTTACCATATGTAGTTTGTTACATCCGGTTGCCCATGGTACTCATTGTATGTTTTATAGGAAAATTTACCATGGATGACCATTCCTCTTTTTTTATGGCGAATTTAGAATGATCGTCAAATTTTCTAGGATAAAATTTACCATATTCTGGTTTTGTTTGTGCAACTATATATTTTGTGTCACGTTGCCGCTTGACATTTAAATTAGGTAGTACTGATTTTTCCCCTTTTGTGCTACAGGATTGTTGCAATGGATTCCGTTCACCGTGATTCTAGGCGGTGGTTATGGTGTAGTGTAAATAAACCATGGTTAGATGTTTGGAGGGCAGGTTCGGTATTTTTCGAAAATATGGACTAGAAAGTAATTCTCAAAAGTGTATGGGATGGAAACTTAATAAAGACTAATGGAAGGGACTGGAAAATAAGTACCCCTTAACTTTATTGTATTTTTTTTCAAATATTTTGAAAAGTCAGCAACTAGGAAATTTAGTATACTAACATTCTAATTGGTATACCCACGTTTAATTAACACCAATTAAGTAACTAGAATGTTAGATAACACGATGTTCTAAAATAAAGACTTGCACAATTTATTTATTTATTTTTGAAATCATAAATTAAGTACCGGTTAGGGTAATTGATCACGAGCCTCGGCCCAATTGATGATACACTGTACACTTGTACATGCATACAACCATACTTTATTTATGTCTACAAGTAAGTTTATCACTCGAGACTCTTTGATCAATAATATGTACGGATCTACTGTTGAGTTCTATTATGAATGTTATTGTTGTTGTCATGTCATCGGACTTCTGAACGGGTTATTTGAAATGTTGGAAACTCTTGGTATAGTCATTAGGTTGTCCGATTTTATATGAAATTTACTTAATTGTGTTTTGGGGAAAACATAGATTGAACGTTAGGGACACCGGTTCGAATGATACTTGGATAAGGCAGCGGAGGGTGTCGAGTGTGCATTATAAGTAGTTGAATTGTGTAGAGACAAGTAAGTGAACGTTAATGGAAAAGAATAAAATTGATTTTGGAAGGCCCGTCTGGCAAGATTATTGTTGGGCGTCGTCCCGCGTTTGATTTTGTGGATATGTTGAAAGGACCCCAACTAGGAGTTGTTGGAGACGGTTGAGGGTGACTTCGGGGACGTCTGCGAAGGTAGCTCCGAGTGACGGCCAGTGTCTTGGGCGTCCTTGAGCCGATTAAGGGGAAGCAGCTAAGGTTCGTTGGTACCTGACCTGGTGACGCCACGTTCGGTTGGATCTAACTAGGGTGAGGTAGTTATTGACCTGAGTGAACGGTAGAAGGTTGCTTCCTTGCCGGGTCAGTATTCAAGTCGGGTACATAACCTCGGACTACGACCCTTGGGTAGGTAAGGACTTGTCAATATCAACTGAGTGCCCTATGTTAAATAGTTGGGTAAGAAACGGCATTCCTAGAAACTTAAAAGAACGAATTCATAATATACTTATGTGTTTATCTTTTGGTATTTAGCTATAGTTCATTCTGCTATCATTTGCGTTGTCCATGCATATCCTATTGAGCATGCATGTTATCTCTGGGTTTGGTTGTCGGGTATTGTTTCCTACTGAGCTTCATTACTCATTTGGAGCAACTTCTCTGCCCCTAGTTTTTCATACAAAATGTCGAGGATTGGTTGGGGAATCAGCCTAGGCAGGAAGAGTTGGGAGCTGCTGGAGAAGATCTTAACAGTCTTTGACTACCTTACTCCTAGATGCTCTATTTATTTATTTTTTAAATAAATGTAAACCTCGAGGGGTATTTCTAGCAATTTTACTTCCGCACTTTAAAAACTCTGATTTATCATATTTTTGTTGTTTTAATAAGAGTGACATTCTCCGATTTATGTTCTAATAAAAATAAAGAAGAAAATATTTTTAATTAATGTCTCGAAAAAATTGGGGTGTTACATAACTTTACGCCTTATCTGTCTCGGTGTGTCCCCACTTAACAATTAATAAAATTAATTGAATTTCGCATTTACCCGTTGTGTTCGACATATGGTGACCAGTTTGGTGCGTCTAGAAATAAAAAAATTAAAGCCAAACAAGATACTAGCACACAAATTATCAAGTCAAAACTATACCTGCTAAAAGTCTTTTGCTTTAATATTTGCTCAAATTTGGTAGTTCCACTACTGTCATAGCTATCTGATGGATTGCCACCATTGTCAACGGCTGGTGCTTTGACCCTGGGAGAGTTCTGCATAGAAAATTATGACCAAGATAAAGATACCAGCAAAGCGGGACAGCCCTAGGGTAAGATGGTCCAGTATAGTAACAACAATAACTCAACTGGAAAACTATAGTTATAACACTTGTGTACTTAAACTAGCACCAAAACGTAAAGTATAGGGATGAGTCCTTAGAATGTTGGTTAGGTCTACCTTCACAATAGGGGTGATGCTAAGAACCCCCTCCTCCGGACGTTTAGAAGAGGTTGAATCAGAGTGGGTGTCTAGATCGATAGGATGCTGTAAAGTCCTGTCAGAACCAAATCGCATGGATAGATTGAGTTAGAGTCTGGGATGTGACATAAGTTTCAACATAGTTTGCACGAGTTGCCATTTGTGGCAAAATCTCATATCGTGCATGTGATGCATTGAGCATGTTATTTGTGTTTACACTGGTATGATATTGATGTAAAATTGTTTCAACTCTCATTATTACGATTGCATGTATGTTGCTTCTTACTATTTTCATGGCTTTTAAATCTCTCACAAATATTTTTTCAATTTTTAAATCCTTTAGTTGAGTTTTATTTCTTTCTCACTTAATCAACTTACAACAAAAGCAAAATACTCTATTCAGAACTTTCGAATATATTAGTCATTTTTTATCATATTTTTCTTCATTAGATAAATATCGCATGTAGTGGATCGAAAAAAATGCCAAGTAGAACCATTACCATTCTTAGAAAAGTTGATGTTACAATCTCTTTTCGCATGACCTCTTTCTACTAATAAATTTCTTAAACTTTGGTCCATATCCCAATTACTCGGATCGTCAGTATTTAAAGGTTCATATTGTACTTTGATCTCCTCATCTTGATTTTCACTACTAATTTCTCGATTATCAATCTCACTCAAATATTAATTTACTTCTCCATTCTCTAGATTCTGACATCCTTCTTATCCATTCACAAAATTTTCGTTTTCATTATTTATAAAATCTTTGAATTCTTCATTTTTCAAGTCCTCGATTGAGCTTCCTATTTGTTTGTCACTTGTAACGAACTTATCAATAGCTCCTCTTTGAGATTTGACTATTAATTTGACCATTTGTTTTTTCTTTCTTTTTTCATATCCAAAGAGATATCTTCTAGATGGTATGACAAGCAAAGTAAATACAAAAAAGGATTTTTTTGGCGGGAGTCCTAGATTGTACGTCAATACACAATAGCATGTCACATGGATAATTGGTCAAAACCAACCATTTATACTCAGGGACAAAGCAGCTACACAAAACCAAGTATTTAAATATTTAACACACGAGCAAATGTGCAATGCACATGATAGCAAATAGTGTTTAGCACATAGTCAGTGTTTAACACACGATCCTTATAATTGTGATCCAAGACAGTGAAATTTTGCTCTTTGACTTACTCTCCTTAGAGATTATAGTAGAAGTTTTCACTTTTATCTCTTCAGTAATTAGGAGTTAAAGTAAATTATTTTTTCTCCTTAAGTTTGAGTTACCATCGTAACAAATAGCTTAAGGGCAAAATTCTCATTAAGTGGCATCATTAAAGGAAAAATTTTATTTGCAGTCATTTTCTCTTTGACCACTGTAAATTTTTTCTTTTTGTCAATAATTATGCACTCATCATTATCAAATTTAAGTGCATAGTCCTTTTGTAGTAATTGGCCCACACTTGATAAATTTTGAGTTAGCCCAAGAACATAAAGGACATCAGAAATTAATTTTTCGTTACGTCCCTTTGTGTAGACGGCGATACCTCCTTTTCCTTCAACATTTTGCAATTTCCGTCTCCAAACTTTACTTGTGAAGAGACTTTATCATCAAGTTGCACAAACATTTTACAATCGCCTGTCATATGATTACTGCATCCACTATCCAAGTACCAAATGTTATCTGATTCTTTTTGAGCATTCATGCAAGAGAGTAATTGTCCTGCTTCATTTTCTTTCGAAAAATTAGCTTTGTTTTTTTCATGATTGAACCAACAATCTCGATCGGAATGGTTAGGAACTTTGCATCTCTTGCATTTAAATCTACAATCTTTGGATGCATGATTAGATTTTTTGCAAATAATGCAAGAAGAGTTAGAGTTACCAGCATTAGGATTCCTTTGATGGTCGTATCCTTTTCCTTTGTTCCAGGCTTGAAATGCATTTTGACCTCCACATCCTTTTCCATTCATGCCTCCTCCTCGAGATGAAACATTCTCTTGATTTTCTTTATTTTTTCTTCCAAAATTGATTTTGCTTTGAAATGCTTGCTCCGAGAATTGATTTATGAACATGCTCATTCTTTGTTCATGTGCCTCGAGAGAACTCATTAGTTCATGTCGAGTAAGTTTAGATAAATCCTTGGATTCCTCAATGGCGGCTACAATATGCTCAAATTTTGGAGGCAAATTTCTTAAAACTTTTTCAATTATTCTTTTATCCGTAAGCGTATCTCCATAACTTCGAATTTGATTGATAATTCTAGCAACTCGGGAAAAAAAATACTTGAACGGATTAATTTTCCTTCATTGCTAGATTATCAAGTTCTCTCCAAAGTGCTTGAAGTTTAATGGAGATAACTTTATCATAACCTTGATATTCAACTTTTAATATCTCCCATGCTTCCTTTGAAGTTTTTTGCACCCAAAATTTGCTTACCCCATGTTGGATGTTGAGTAGAGCCAAAGCGTCTCTCTTCTTGTTCTCCTTGAACTTCTTCTTCTTTGCTTCTGTACAAGTTGCTTCTTCTTCATCATTTTCTGGTGCCTTGTATCCACTTCAACAAGATCCCACAAGTCTTGTGAGATGAATAATGTCTTCATTTGAATACTCCAATAGTCATAGTTCTCTCCCTCAAATATAGGGATGAGAGTTTGTGCATAGTTGAAAGTGGTGGAGTTAACTTCCATGGTGGATGATAGAAGAGTAAGGAGGACAATGATGTATTTGGAAAACCTTATTTTGATACCAAAATTGTTGGGGTACTAGTTTAAAGTAGGAAGAAAGTTAGGGAGAAAATTGGAGTTATTGGTAAAGGAGGGATGAGTGGTGTGATAAGTGAGTGGAAGTGAAAGGGTTTATTGATTGACTTCTCAAGTTATTTCCAAAATGTTACAACAAAGCTCTATTTATAGAGCTTCTATGCTCTTCTAGAATGCTCTTGAATTTTGCATATGTGCAAAAACCAACACAATTTTTTATTACACTCTACATCCTTCTAGATTCTAGATATTTAAATTAAGATCTTTCTACACATTCTAGATATTTTCTTTAAGACCCTTATACACATTCTAGATATTTATTTGAACATTCTTCTAGACATTCTAGATTTTTACTTTAAGATCCTTCTAGATATTCTAGATATTTAATTTAAGTTCTACATGATTCTAGATAAAGATTACAAATTACTTATTTTAACAATGTGCACAGGCCAAAATTACACTGAGGTTGGATTCTATGATGTGTTCCGAAAAATATTGAAGATTTCCCTCAACGCCATAATGGAAAGACAAGGCACAAGCGGGAAAGGCATTGATGTAATAGTAGCTACTTTTTCGCCGCACCATTTTGAAGGTGAGTGGGACAAGTTTGGGGCGTGTCCCAAGACTAAGCCATTTGTGGAGGGAGGGAAGAAGCTCGAAGGGGTGGAAGCGGAGATGAGGAAGATCGAGGCAATAGAAGTGGAAGCTGCCAAGGAAAAGGCTAAGGAATTTGAAAAGGAATAAGGTTGGAGATTTTGGATGTTACAAAATTATCATTGATGAGAGGAGATGATGGGCACCCCTGGTCCATACATTGTTGCTAATCCATTTGCTAATGGAGTTAGGGATAGGGTTCAGAATGACTGTGTCCATTGGTGCTTACCAGATCCTGCGGATACATGGAATGAGATATTGTTAGATATGATGAAGAGATAGGAGATCAATTGATTCTGTTTTTATTTTTTTTTAAATTTTTAACTTGTTTGGTTTATGTTATAGCTTACGTTGGTATCTAGATAGCTCCCATGGCCTCCATCCTTGGTGTTTACCATGCATGCCCATTTCTCTACAATGCCTCCATCTATATTTCTTATCTCTCAAATCTATATCAATTAATACACTTGGGATTGGAGCAGAGCATACAATTTTGGTGAATAAAATTAAACCTGGAACCTAAACCATATGGTTAGTCTCATTTATATTATTGTAATTAACTTCTAGAGAACGTTTGGAGAATGGTATTGCATCTTATGCATGTTTAAAGCAAGTTGAAAATTTTTAAGAGCTTTTGGTGGTGAAAAAATTACAAAATGCAAAATGATAAATGCCTTAGTGAGAAATCAAAGTAAGTTGGGTGAAGTGATCTCAAATGTACGAATTATGTCCCTCCGCTTATGCTTGGAGTTATTTGAAAACACAATTCATCATGTAAAAGTACGATAAGTAAGATATTTAACTTGATCGTTCACTAAAACTCTTATAACTTCAAAAAGACAAGCGTCTCTTAATAAACAACTTAAATGTGAAGAAAATTTTCATGGCTACAGAAAATGTTTAATGTTGACTAAATCTGCAATTGCTTAGGCAAATAATGAAGTGCATATCCACAATACCAAAATTAAGATTCTCTCGAACAATCCCTCTAGTTTTTCACCAAGATCTCATTGGACGATTCGAACCATTTCTTTTGTAGGTCTTGATGCACATCAATTCGACTCTCGTTGTAAATACTTTTACAACAAATATTATCCAATCAAGATTTTACTAATGTTCGATGTGATTGATTTTTTACATAAATAATTTACACACCAAGACATACAAACAAGGGCAGAAGTATAGGACGCTACAGCCCAGGTGGAATTTTTTTTTTTTTATGTGTAAAATTTTAGTCTAAGTAATTTTAGCCCAAACCTATTATTTGCAGTCCAATAGATTTTTTAGCTCAGTTCAATTTTAACCCAGAATAATTTAAATTTTTGATTCCGCCCTTGATTACAAACTAGATATGCGTGATGAGTTCTATATTGTAGCACATGAGAAATGATAACGCTAGGGGACAGCCAACAGAGTTTGAAAGGTGTAGGAAATTTAAAGTGAGTAAACAGAATTCCATACTCGATCTCATAGAGAGATATAGAATTCTGTGGAAAGCCGTATTCGATGAAAGTCATATGTACGGCTTGGAGGGAGATCTTTCATATCTTTCGAGATCCACCCTACAATATGGGGTAAAAAAGCCAAAATAAGTGATTTTAGCCCTTATAAAAAGAAAACGGATTCTTGAACCTCTTTCACGCTCATGTCACGTCGAGGTACTGCAAAAGAAAAAAGACTTCCGCCTTTCATACTATTGGCTAATGTGGGTAATATAAAACTCTTTCCACTACATGTTACTAACTTCACCAAACCAATTTAAAACATCATTAATCTCGTATGGTTGAAATCAAGGACATAAAGCAGAGTAATGTTATAGATAACAGCGCCTACTAGACCAACAAGCATCTAATTACTACATTTAGAAATGTATAATACCATTGTACTAGTTGACCACTATTTAAATATCTGTATTTCTGAAATGATAAACCGGCTTAGATTCTGGGATTTTTCATGTGACATTGCCTAAAAACCTCTCTTTTTTATAATTTCTCTCCTTACCTAACCAAGGCTGTTAATTTCCTTTCAAATTTTAATTAATGATGTTTCTCAAAGAATCTATCAAGTTCTCACTGATCAATATTAACAAGGTAGGAAAGTAGCTAGAGGTTGAGGAAAAAAAGGATCTGAGATGGGTTCAACCTACCCTTCCTATCTCACAAAGAAGCTCCTCTCCTGGACCTCATCTGCTCTCCTTTCATCTGCTCTCCTTTCCCTAGCACTTTTTCACTTGTATTTCTACACCATCCCCTCCTCCCTCTCTACAACCGATGACCTTCTTGTAGACAGTCCAACTACTACTACTACCACCACCTCCTCCTCCTCCTCCTCACAATCTTCTTTCCCCCCATCCAAAGGTATGTCCATATGCACTAATGCAAGTATATGTAAGTTGTAGCCCTTGTATAGTGTGTGTAGCTTCTTAGGCAAGGGGATTTCAATGTTCAACTACGGTTTTGGTGCTCCAGAGGACCCTTCAACCACAAAAATTGAGTCTGATATGATGGAGTAAAACCATAAAAACTCACTCTTCAAAATGCAATGCAATATAAAGTAGGAAGGAATAACTCTGATATTTACTTTTGATATACCTATTGAAGGTAAGAAAGGAGTTGAATAACAAGATCTTTCATGTTGTCCTAATTCAGAAGAGGAGAAGGTTAATGTCCAAACTACGTCATGCGACTATAGTGATGGCCAATGGGTCCTAGACAAAATGGGCCCTTTGTACAATGGTACAAGTTGTGGTACAATTACTGATGCCCAGAATTGCATGACTCATGGAAGGCCAGACGTGGGTTATCTCCATTGGAGGTGGAAGCCCCATCAATGCAACATTCCTAGGTGACCCCAAAACCTTTCTCCAAATCCCAAGGAACAAACACTTGGCTTTTGTGGGTGATTCCTTGGATAGAAACCAAATGGAGTCCCTCGTTTGTATGTTAGCTACCACCTCTTCTCCTCAACTTGTATACAGTTACAGCGACAATGATAGGTATATTAAGCAAAAGTTTCGTTGATGCATGGCACTTCCCTTCTCACAATCTCAATCTATCCATTTATTGGTCACCATTTCTCGTGCGTTCAATTGAAAAAACAAAAGGTGTGAATTACAATATACTCGACTTGGATTCTTTGGATGAGCAGTGGACGTCTGATTTGAATCAGATGGATGTGATCATCCTATCGGTGAGACATTGTTTCCTACAACCGGCTGTTTATTATTATGGTAATTTGACACTAGGTTGCCATATGTGCACTATCAAGAATTCCACTGAAGTTGGATTTTATGATGTACTGGGGAGAATATTCAATATTACGCTAAACACAATAATCGAAAGGCATGGTGGGAGTGGGAATGGCGTTGATGTAATTATGACTACTTTTTCGCCCCACCAGTTCGAAGGTGAGTGGGACAAGTTTGGTGCTTGTTCCAAGACTCAGCCTTTTAAGGAGGGAGAAAAGAAAATCGAAGGGATGGATGCGGAGATAAGAAGAATATAAGTAGCAGAAATGGAAGTTGCCAAGGACGAAGCAAAGATGTTTAGAAAAAGAATAAGGTTGGAAGTTTTGGATGTGACAAAATTATCATTATTGAGAGGAGATGGTCACCCCGGGGCCTTATTTATTTGCTAATCCATTTGCTAATGGAATTAGAGAGAGGGTGACAAATGACTGTGTGCATTGGTGCTTACATGGTCCCGTGGACACGTGGAGTGAGATTCCGTTGGAAATGATCAAGAGATGGGAGTAGTACATCGATTGATTGTGTTTTTTCCTCAACTTTCTATTTGTTGTTTGGGTTTAAGTTGCTTTTCTTTGGTTGTATTTCAAGCTTCAGCCGAAATCAAATGGTTCCAATAAGTAGCTAGCTTTAGACAACCTCCCTCCGTGTTGATTATGTGGTGCAGAGCTACTCTCCAATCTTTCCGTTATACATTTACTTATCTCAACGATAAAAAGAAATATTTTTCGAGAATTTTTATATTTAACATTGTGAACTAATACAAGGCTAGTGAGCCAAATTGTTAGACTAACCTGCTGAGAGTATAAATGGATTGAAACTTGGGTCAGGCCCAATATGGATTGGGCTTTGAAAATAGTAAACTCAGATTGTGAGCTGTGTCGGCTATTTGGGCTATTACCATGTCGAACTACCGACTTGCCACGGGACACCGGACTTAGGACAGGGGGCTTGGCGCACGATCATCGTGTAAAAACCTATATTTTTAAAAATAAAATAAATCATGAATAATGATATTTTAGAATTAAAAATTAATTTCATGATTAATTTTACTGTTTTATTTTATTTTAGCATTTAAAATTCGCATTTCATTTTCCTCGCGTGAAAATTTTTACGAATGTCACATATGCCTCGTTATATAATTCCATCAAGTTTTACAAGAATGATTGCGTCATTATATCATCAATGTTTCTCGTTATGGTGCTTCCGAACAATAACGATTCCTATCGGCCTTTTAACCGTGCTCCCCAATTACAATGCTCCCAATCATCATGTTCCCGTACTACATGTCCCCAAGTGCTATGTTCCTGAACATTTATATTTTTCGACACGTGCCAACACCAAAGTACTTCCTACAAGACCATTAGACTTCATCGAGAATAGCACACTACGATTTAATATAACACGGCCAAATATATAGCTTGGCTAAAGAAATGACATGGCTAAAGCATCGACTTGGCGAAACAATACTGTTTTGGGTATTACACTCAAGTTCAAGCAAAAGTTGGGCTAAAATCACATCACGGCTAAAGACAGTCGCAAATATTTTCATGGAGAACATAATCAACAACAATTAATCATCATCACAGTTTTTTTTTTAAGTTTTTACGTTCGGACATCCATGGAATATCCTGAGTATCAATGTTCCGCCTAATGTTCAAATCTAGTCACCTCAATTTAATTTAATCATCATGGTTGATCAAGTCATAATTAATAGACAATAATTAAATTACAGAAACTAGGTTATTAGATAATTAAGTAAAAAGGGTTTTAATTAATTAACTTATTAAGGTGGGATCAAAATATATTAAGTTAAATATATGGGTTGATTTATAATTCAAGTAACAGGAGGGTAAACCACTAGTTGTATAAAGTGTAGGGAATAATGTAGTTTAATTAAGTATAGTGGTAAAAATATGGTTTTAAGAAAATTGAGGATCTAAATCGTAATTACAAAAAGATATAGGGAAAAAGTGTAATCTATTAAGTTAGAGACTAATCTAGAAAATTATGAAACTACAGGGTTGCATTATATAATTTTTCAAATTGTATGGGCACATTTTTGTAATTTATAAACATAGAAGGACTAAATTGTAATTAATATGAAATAGGGAATAAAACTATAATTATATAAAAATTAGAGGTTTTTACTGTTGATGATGCTGGAAAACGATGACGGTCCCTAGTTGGATCTGCCGAGTTACTCCTACACACAAGTTCAATGATCGGGGGTGGACGTCCGATGATCTAATTAGTGTCAAACCAATAGGAATATGCTCTCAATCAATTTTAGAGAGTATGAGTGTGTACCTCTTCCCTCCTTTCCCGTGCTTATTAATACCGGGGGGGGGGGGGGGGGGGGGGGGGGGGGGTTGGGAGTGATCTTTGGGCAGTGATTCTAGCTGTTGCAAGATCTGCGTTGATTCCTCTTGCATCATCTGGGGGATGTTGGTGGATTGGGGCGCCATTGGAGGGATCAAAAGAATTTCTCGGAAGGGCAATATCCGGGTCATTGCTTTGTTTAAGCCGCACAACCTCACTAGCTGGGTAGGCGAAGGGTCTCTTGGTCGATCTTGGTTGGTTTCTCCGGTCAACCGTGACTACCTACTCTGGTCGGCCTTGGCCTGTTTATGGTCTCTTCAATATTCCCCCATTCCCAAGTCGCAATTCATGTTGCGGCACATGGGATGATTATGCGCTTCCATCAATCCAAATTCCTCATTAAATGGGGACCCGTTCCAGAACTCTTTTAATGTCCTTGAGAATCACGTCTCATAAGTAGCGGGTGTCCCAAGGATGGCCCCTCTATATATTCCAAGAGGTTCTTCCTTTCTTACTCTTGTTTGCCTTCTCCTCCTCTGTTTATCAAACCCCTCAGCTATTTCTTGTGTTTTTCCTTTTGTCTTTGAGCAGACTTTCTCTATGTCTCGCTTGTACTCTGTCTTTTGCCAAACTCTTGAGACTTCCCATGATCCATCTCCTCTTAACCGCTGGACCGGCATCAATTAGCTACTTGCCTCTTCTCGTTTGCTATTTTCCCTTGCACTATTCGTTTGATTAGATAGGACTGCCCAACTGCTAATTGATATGTCCTACGTTGCTGTGTATTTCAAGTCGGTCCTTACTGATAAGGATCTGGCCAACATTCGGGCTCATCATGCTCTTTTTGAGTTCCTCCACCTTCATCTACCTCATGCTGATGAGCAAGCCTACTCTTCCCTAGAAGGCGAGATCTATTTGAAAGAGAGCAACTTGCTATGTGAGTTGCGGTTTCCCATGCATCTGCTTCTGCGCGAGTTGCTTCATCATCTCAGCCTAGCCCCAGCTAGCTTATGCCGAATGCCTAGAGCCAATTAACCTCCATGATCATGTTGTGGCTGTTAGAGTTTTATAATAAAAGCCATGATTTTATGTAATGGATTAATATTTGTTTGAATTATTTATTAAACAGTTATTCCTTTTCTTGATGGAAATCTTTATGGGCAATGTTTGCATTATATCATATCCTATTGTACTTGGGTGTCTCTTAGTCCACATAGTAGATAATTTGGTGTGTAGAGTTCAGTTTACACATAGAGGATCAGATTATCGATTCTTGTCAAATATAAGTCTTTGGTTCACAGTCTTAGGTGGAATTGGCCACACCACCAGTAGGACTGTAACACAGTGTTTCAGTAGGTCCGTTTTGACTACGAAAAATGGTATAGTTTTAACTCACTGTGTTAGTACACTTTGTGTGTATTGGATAGGACCACTTTGAGGTAATTGTACTTATACTGACAATATAATACAATTTACACCTCATGGTAATTATGTGTGCTTGTACTCTTAATCCAAAGATAATTAATTGATGTGTGCATTTATTATTATTGACTTTGATTCATTACAGAGTGAGGTCTTGTCGGCCAATAGTCTCGATGAGTTGAGTCACAATATTAAGTGTATGACAACTATTAACTATTAATAGAATCCATGTCCCTCTATAGGAATTGTTAATATCCCCGCTTGAGAAAGCTTATAATTTTTTATTATGTCAAATCTCGCAGGTGGATATTAGTATCCGATATAATGAATAAGTTAAGTGAAAGTTCTAAAGGAATTTTATAGATGTTTATTAAATAAATTATCAGTAATTTATTTTAATCAATGGGTATCTGTAATCTTAATGCGGGGTGATAAATAAGTATTTAATAACATGGAGCTCGAAATATAGTTTTAAGATATGGGAAAAGAATGCAATTATAATTCTGTACTGGTGTAAATTATAATTTATATAATTCATAATTAATCTGGGTTGAATTAGGATTCCGAATTATATAGGAAGTCTAGCTCATAGTTAAGTGAAAGTTCCTATCGTTGCCTATATATACACCGCTATGTCTTCTAGGTCATACACAACTTAATACTCAAAATATTGAGAGAGATTCTATGAAGACAAGGAGATCATGTTTTTGAGTCTACACTCAGTTCGTGATCAAGGTGGGATAGGATTACAGTAGAAGATCGCGAGGTCAGCCGAGCAAGACTGAACTGTGAAGGTTGTCGAGAGCAAACCAAAGAAATTAGCTCAAAGGTATGAACCCTAGTTTCGCTTGTAGGGTTTCATAATTTTTATTGTTGTATAATCTATGCACGTTTATCACTGGGTCTAGGGAATCGATTCTTAACAGTGGCAACGACAGAGCCAAGGAAAGCGCGCCTTTACTCTGGCAGAATTCCTTTTGTGCTACTTTCTGAAAGAAGCCAAATCTGAGCCGGGTTGGTGGTTCTTCCAGTCGTGTGCTGGTTACAACTTGGTAGGCAACATTCTGACCTCCAGGTGGAAAGACAAATTTTTCTTTATGGGAGGTGACGACTGGGAGTTTGATCCCTCTGAGATGTTACCTAAGAACCTGCCTAGGGTCCCTCGCCAATGGGGGGAATCGTCTCAGCCTTTTTCTACCACTGCCTACACTATCTCGGACAATGCTGCCACTTTCATCGATTGTCTGAAGAAGGGTGGTCCCTACCCCTGCAACACTCTGATGACGTTGCCACTCCTCTATGTGTGCGGCCTTGGGCCTGATCCTAAAAGCATTTACCCATTTGGCCCTTACTTTTGTCGATTATTTACATTGTTCTTTTCATTCTAATTTTTTTTATCTGTCTTGCAGTCGAGTCGTTCAAAAAGAGATTCCCCAAAAGGCCCAAGCTAGACCCCAAGATTATTCAAAAACATAACATTAAGAAGTCTCTGGGTAAGAAGCCCAAGGTGGTCATCCACGAGGTGGGGGATGACTCTAATCTAGAAGGTCAGGTCTTTCCTAATTTGGCTATCTCTCTTGAGGTTGTGGTCCTTGGCGTCGCCCCTTTGTTTGACCCATCGACCAGTACTTTGATCGTCCTTACTGCTAAACTGTCCTGTTCTCCTGTCACCGAAGGGAGAGATCCTATGTCGGTTGTAACAAAGGCAAGTCCCTCGGCCGATAGTCCTCTGCCAGAGTCTTCGTCTCCTGTCGGGACCGACTGGGTAGACAACACAACTCATGTGCAAGGGTCCTTCTCTCTTGCTGATGCCCAGTGGATCATTGCGTAGCTGACCGCAATATGCTACCCCTTTGCCTTCACTGATCCCATTGCAGAGGGTAGCATGCGCCTTAACTTTGAGTCATGTCAGGTGCGTATCAACACCCTCAATGGTGACGAGATTCCTCTGCTGGATCAGGTGCCAACTGCCACATTGGCCCAGAATCTCTACATGTTGCTGAGCGGGGTATTTTATTGGGCACATTCTGCGTTTCGTATTTTCTTTAAGATTCAAATCACCTCTCACTGACCTATGTTTTCCGTACCTGTGTTTTCCCTTGTTAGTATTGTAGGTTTGCACTGAGGGGGGTTAACCTATTGTTGTGTGCTCAAGACTCTAGACAGGTTGGTTTGGCTAAGGCAGCACGGGACGAAGCTCTGACAAAGTTGGCTGAGGTTGAGAAGGAGAGAGAGAGGGTCGAGACCTCTTTGGCTGATGCAACCGAGTTGGTGCGTGAGTCCCAAGAGGAGAGGGAAGCAACTCAAGCAACTACCACGGGTGCTATTTGGGAGTTGATCGCTGCTCGAGAGGCTACAAAGAGAGAGAGAGGGAGAGAGCTGACTCCTCCAACTTGGAACCCCAACAGGCACTGGCAGAGTCCGACTCTCTTCGGTCAACTTTGGAGCTAGAGTTGGAGCTAGAGTGGGAGAGTCAGATTGTCGCTGAAGGGAGGGCGCAGACCCTGAATGATCGTCTGGCCCAGGTTTGTTGTGAATTGGAGGTGGCCCTAATTTCAAATTTTGAATCTTTCAAGAGATTAGAGGAGTGCTAGGCTGCTCTCGCCGCCTGGTTCGATTTCGGCTTCAAATGCCTATGGTGGAAACTGGCCAAGCACTTCCCTGAGTTGGATCTTACCGTGTATCATCTAGACGACGATTCCCGGTCAGACGTAGACTACGTGGGTCATCTTGTTCTTTGTATTTTTGTTCTTTCTCTTACATGACTTTTTGTAAGCACTTTTTTTCCACAGTCGAAATGGATTTTGTTTTGTAATTGACATAGCCTTGCAATCATTGTGGTTGTTCTTTCTTCAGTGTCTTTCTTCATTTTGTGTTTCGACGAGTAGTATTAGGTTAACCATTAGTCTCCTTATGGGCATCGTCTACGTGCTCGAAGGTGACATCTTTGCCCCCTAGGATTGTTGAACCGACATGACTCTCTTTGGGTTTCGTCTGACCTGTAGTGCCTGACCAACAAGTCGCAATGTGCCCAGCTCGAAGACCTCTTGGGTCTGATCTGACCAGCATCCTTTCTTCGCCTGATTGGGAGGCCTCTTGGGTCGTGCGTGACTGGCATTTTTAGTTTTCGCTCAGTTTGGGGACCTCCTAGGCCTTATCTGACCAGTGTCAATTTTCTTGCCTGGTAAGGAGACTTCTTAGGTCGTGACCAACTAATTTTTGTACTTTGCACAACTCAGAGACCTCTTGGGCCCTTTTCGACCGGCGTGGCTTGCTTCGCCTCGTCGGAAGACCTGTTTGGCCATGCCCGACTAGCATTTTTAGTTTTTTACATGGTTTGAGGACCACCTGGGCCTGATTTGACCAGTGCCGCTTTCCTTGACTGATTGGGAGACTTCTTAGGTTGTGTCCAATTGGTTTGACTAGTGCCGCATAGCTCGAAGACCTCTTGGGCCTTTTCCGGTCGGTGTCGCTTTCTTCGCCTGTCGAAAGACCTCTTGGGTCATGCCTGATTGCCATTTTTCCTCTTTGCACAATTTGGGGACCTCTTGAGTCTGATCCAACCGGTGTCGCTTTTTCTTGCCTGCCCAAGAGACCTCTTGGGTTGTGCTCAACTTACATTTTCACTATTTGCACGGTTCAGGGATCCCTTTGGCCTTTTCTGACTGATGTTGCTTTCATCGCCTGGTCAGGAGAACTGGCATTTTTGCTCTTTGCACGATTCAGGGAACTCTTGGCCCTTTTTCGACCAGCGTCACTTTCTTCGCCTGGTCAAGAGACCCGTTGGGTCGTGCTCAACTGACATTTTCGCTCTTGCATGGTTTGGGGACCTCTTGGTTATGGTAAGAATGGTGTCGCTTTCGTTGCCTGGTCAGGGGACATCTTAGGTCGTGTCTGATTGGTTTTTGTACTTTGCACATCTTGGAGACCTCTTGAGCCTTTTTTGACCGCCATCGCTTTCTTCGCCTAGTCGGGAGACCTCTTAGGTCATGCCCGATTGACATTTTTGCTCTTCGCATGGTTCAGGGACCTCTTGGGTCTAATCCGACCGGTGTCTCTTTCCTTGCCTGGTCAGGAGACTTCTTGGGTCATGTCAGACTACCATTTTTTCTCTGTGCATGATTTGGGGACCTCTTTGGTCTGATCCAGCTAGTGTCGTTTTTCCTTGCTTGGTCAGGAGACGTCTTGGGTGGTGCAGACTCGCAATATTTGCTCTTTGCGTAGGTTGGGGACCTCTTGGCCCTTTTCCGACCGGCGTCGCTTTCTTCACCTGGTCAAGAGACCTTTTGGGTCATGCCCGATTGGTATTTTTGCTCTTTGCACAGTTTGGGGACCTCTTAGGCCTTTTCCAACTGACATCGCTTCCTTCTCCTGGTTGGGAGACGTTTTGGGCCGTGCCCAATTGGCATTTTTGCTCTTTGCACAGTTTGGGGGCCTCTTGGATCTAATCTGACAAGTGTTGCTTTCCTTCCTCTAGTTGGGAGACCTCTTAGGTTGTGCTTGACTAGTTTTTGTACTTTGCACATCCTAGAGATCTCTTGGGCCTTTTTCAACCGACGTCACTTTCTTTGCCTGGTCGGGAGACCACTTGGGTCGTGCCCAATAGGCATTTTTGCTCTTTGCATGGCTCAGGTACCTCTTAGGTCTTATCTGACCAGTGTCGTGTGCTTGCCTGATCGAGAGACTTCTTATGTTGTGCCCAATTGGTCTTTGTACTTCGCACAGCTTGGAGACCTCTTGGGCCTTTTTCAACAGGCGTCCCTTTCTTTGCCTGGTCGGGAGGCCTTTTGGGTCATGCCCGACTAGCATTTTCGTACTTTGCACAGTTCGAGGACCTCTTGGGCTTTTTTTGACCAGTGTCGACTTTTCAACAAAGATTTGCACCAAACTTTTTCCAATGGAAGATGTTGTTTTATTCATGCGAAAAGGAGAAAGTACAAGTTCATTAAAAACTTTAAAAGGGAACTGCTAAACAAATAGTTGACTTGTGGATACTTCTTCTCCATTTTAGCCCTTTAGAGTCGCCACATAACAATTCCTGGCATCTTCTTGGTCTCGTTTCTACTCCTCGTTCCTGTTTCTAGTCGAGAATTTCATCATCAGGTGATAGGTAGACGTGACGGCCTTTAGGCTGTTAAGTATCATTCATCTTAGGATTGCATTGTAAGTCAATGGGCAGTTCACTACCAAGAATGTTACCATCTTGGTGATCTACTTGGTAGAGGTCCCCAATGTGATTGGCAAGTCGATCACTCCCAGGGTATGGACTCGCTCCCCTGAGAAATTGACCAGTGGAGAGCAGACAGGCTGCAACTTGCTATCCTTGATCTCCATTTTTTAGAAAGCTGCTCCGAAGAGAATGTCGACTGAGCTCCCGTTGTCGACCAATACGTTGTTAGTGAGGTAGTTCCCCTCTACAGCGGTGATAACTAGGGGGTCGTCATGAGGCTGTTGGACCCCTTTGGCATCATCGTCGAAAAAAGTGATCGGCTCTTCCACCTTTGTTGTCACGCCCTCGATTTTCAACATATTATTATAAACCGTTTATCATAAATAAGACCTCACGGCGCTCAATAATCAACCCAATATCCCAAATCGTTTCCTTGTACATGATACCATCAAAAGTCTTATTTAAGTATGTTACATCAATGTGGGCAAATACCCAACCCGTTACATATATCAAAATAACTTATTAAAATTAAACATTCAATTTTCTTATCAAACACAAGAAATAATTCAATAATAAGTTAGTTTCCAGTTTTCAAAAGTCATTTTCAAGATGTTGGATCTCTCCTATGAAATCTTCGAAACATGCATCCTACCATGCATCACACGTGCTTCATGCAAAGCATCTGGAACAACACCTGTAAAATAATAGGGGCAGCCTATTGGGAATGTCTACACCAGAATAATATGTTTTTGAAGAGATATGATATGCGATGTAAACAAGTCATAATGACGTATGTAAGTCATGATGCTAAACCAATGCAATGAGACGTGTCAAGGTTCACAAGTTCATTTCACTACTTTTCTCGTTTTCGACTCGTTATCCATCAACCATTTCACAATACAGGTTCATCATTCACTGGACCAATCCACAATACAGACTCATCATTCCCTTACCCGTACCTCAACACATATTCATCATTCCTTTAAACCGTCACTCTCTATCGACTCATTTCTCATTCCATAATTCATACTTCCCATCAATGTTTCACCAATCTACTATCAGGTCAGTACCTCTATCTGTACGTTCACTTGCTGGGTTGTCGCTCACATCCCATGTCTACACATAGAGTCAATGTGTTTCTCCTTACCTCAAATGTTTAAGTCTCAATCTAACATGATTACCCAAACGGTTCAGAAATCCGTATTTACACTAACATGACACCAATTGATTTTCAGATGGACCCTTCAACCGATATCCAACTCACATGTATCTTTATATCCTCATCTTTGTGACTTGTTAGTCATCCCTAGTACATCACCCGAAGGTGGCTAACCATAACATCATCATTCCTGACACTCTTTTGGAGGATCAAACTATGAAAATTGTCAAGATTAAACCAGACAGATCTTGAAAGTATGTTCCACCTAGTGGAGCTTCATATTTTTTTATTATATAATTTGTATGCGTTCATCACTGACTCCCGAAAATCGATCCCTAATAAGGCCTACATGGTGAAGACTAGACGACCAACCTTTGCTCGAGAAAGCAACATCTCGTTTGCCGAGGAGGGCAAGGAAGGGGTTGAGTATCCACACGATGATCCACTATTGTTCACCCTTCGCATCAATGGGTACGAAGTATTGCGAGTGCTCGTCGACTTAGGGAGTTCAACAGATGTCATATTTTATAACACCTTCGAGAGGATCGGTCTCAAGGTGTCAGACCTCAAACTAGTTAAAATGCTGCTTCACGAGTTTAATTCCAGCCAAGAGAAGCCGCTTGACAAGATCTCACTCCGAGTTAGAATCAGCTGTTTCACCAAAGAATGCAAGTTTCTAGTACTCGACATCCCCTCCATGTACATCATGATCATGGGGAGGGGATGGATGTAATGAGCCGTAATTTTTATTTGATTTAATATAATTCGAGCATGTTATATAATTACTCCGCGTGTACAAATTTTTATTTAGTACGCGTGCCAATGTGTATTGTTATATGTATATAATATATTTATTCTTATTTAAAAACTTTATAATAATAGTACATACTATTTTAGAGATATATATTTATATACTACCTATTTTGATCTATTGTATAGGTGTATATATATATATCCACCTTTCCTTTCACCTCCTCTGCCACCCCTCAGCCACCTCCCATCACCACTTGCAGACTCCCCAACCTCTACAAATTCAAACCATCATCCATGGCTACCCATCCTCCCCACCGTCGGATTCCACTGCCCCATCTCCATCGTTTACCTTGTCCCCTCCTCCTCCTTATAAATACTAGCCCCTCCTTTCAGTTTAGAGCTAAAGAGATGAAGAAGAGAATGAGAAAGAAGGAAGAAGAAGAAGAAGGAAGAAATTCTGCCGAACTGAGTCGGCGTTCAAAATCTACTCGAAACTTTACCAAACTCCAAACCAATTGTAAGTCCCTCTAAAACAATTGTACGATATTAGCCTTAATGAACCTTTGCCGGAGAAGAAATTGCCATTTACAGACTACCAAAAAATTTCCCAAGTCCAGATCCGCTATCGGATTTGCGATTAGACGGGATGAGATTTTGACTGAAATAAATTATTTTCTAAAATTATGATTTTTACCCAATATTTTTGTAAATTACAAATTGTACCCTTGATATATAAATTTTCGATTAATCTTATGATTATCATAATTAAACTTGTTATAGTTTATTATGCACAGATTGTATGCCTTTTCAGTTCTGTACATTTTTAGTCTCTTTGAAAAATCATAAAAATTTATTATAAATTCATTTTAGAAATATGTTTATCTATTGATGTGTATCATTAAATAAACGTTTTATGATTAACTCTTAAATTTTTTTATTTATTTATGCACCCATCCCATTATTATGTGATTTCTGTTTAATGTTTCAATTATTAGTCAAGCATGACTTACCATGATCACCACTGTGATTATTTTGCACGATTGTTTAATGGTTCAATTATGCGTGTCTTTTAGCTGTGATGCGACATGAGCCGAACTTTGACTTTAACCAAATAATGTGATTGACCCAAGTTCTCTATTATCCTAGCGTTATAATTTAGCCGTGTCATGCGTTTAACCAAGTTACGCTTTAGTTGAAGTTATATCTAGTCCTATCATCCCTTTTTAACCTAATGACCTCCTAGTATAAATTTTAAACTTATATTGTTTTGGCACGGTAATGACAAAGTATAATGCTTGGGATAGCGCATTGATTGGGAACATGACGATCGAAAAACGGTGTGGTTAATGAGCAAAGTGGTTGGGAAGCATCGGTTAGTCGGTTGGTTGAGATCATTATCGTTCGATAGCACCATACCAGACTTTATTGATTTAGAAATGTTGATTCGAAATAGATGACGAGGTCATTCTTGGAACAATTGATGGAATTATATGACATGATCATATTTTAGAATAATTGATACGAGTTGAGGACTCATGAAACGTTGGTATTGATTCCCTGTGATAATTACTCTGTTGCTTTCAATTACGCTATTTTGACTCAAAACATATACTTACTGCTTCTACACTTATCTTATCGCATGATTAGATCTTGACTATTTTCATACTTTATACATTTACATCATATTATCATGCCAAAATATTCGAAAGGGAACTCAAGAGTATGTTAACTTATTGAGTATAAAAACTCATGACGCAACTTTCTCCTGCCCCTGATGTTTGATAACCAAGTATGGACGACAATGGAGCTGGACCCACTACAACAAAAATGATTTGTAACAACAAAATAATTTTGTTGCAAAAATTACATTTTTCGTCACCAACTCATTAGGCGACGAAATTTTTTGTCATAAATTTTTGTTGACTATATTTTCACGCAAAAAACTCTTAGCGACGAAAAAAAAAAATTCTCGCCTAATATGTTCTTTGGCAATAAAATATTTTATCGTCAATAGAATATATTCGGCGAGTAATTATTTCATCGCTAATATCAGATTTTAAAGACGAAATATTTTATCTCTAAAAAATACATAACGATGAAGAATTTTTTCGTCACCAATATCTACTTTTGGAGACGAAAAGTTTTGTCTCTACCCATAATCATTTCACAAGAAATTTATTTTCGTCATTAATAATTAGATTTGGCGACGAATTTTTTTGCCGCTAAATTGATTTCAACTACCAAAAAATACACTCGCAATACCATTTTCTTTCCTTCCCAAGTTTCGAACATTAGACCTTTCACCCAACCAACACCTTATGTGCACCCCCACTAACCACTGTACCAACCATAATATTATTTTTCTTACCAAAAATACCTATTTAGAGACAAAAAAGATAATTCGCTGCCAAAAGTACCTATTTGACGAGAAAACATACAGTGAGGAAAAATATGTGTGCTTCCTCGCGAAATATGTATATGCCGAGGAAAAATATGTTATTTTCCTTGCCAAAGATTAATTAATTATTAATTTGTGTATATGTGTGTATATATATTATTACATTGTAAATTTAGTTCATATTATTTTATAATTATCAAACTGTCCCGCATTAGAAAAATTACAAAATTATCCTTATGTTGAAAAAATTACAAAACTACCCCTGTGGTAAATTAAATCACAAAATTTACCCTTAGTTTTGAAATTACATTCTTACCCCAATAGTTATAAAGTTTTATTTAATTTTCGTGTTAAATAAATTACATTATTAACATAATAACTTATAAATACGTATTCAAACTTAAAGATTGATTATTGGCTAGAAAAATAACATATTTTTTCTTGCTAAATGGGTACTTTGGCGAGAAACTTTTTCTCGCCAAAGTACATATTTGGCGAGGAAACTTAATATTTTCTCACCAAATAGTTACTTTTGGCGAGAAAATTATTTTCCTTGCAATTGTGTTAAAAACAGCGACAAATTTATTTTTTCATCGCCATATATACCCATTTGGTGACAAAATTAAATTTCTTCTTCCATTTTTGTCGCCATATATGATTTTTGTTGTAGTGACTGGAGTATACACCATACGATGACGCTTATCCCACAGAAGACACGGTTGAGCCGTGGTTTTGCCTATCTTCATTTAGACTGCTCTGACTTTACTTTTAAAGTCTTTTTTATGTAAAATAGTCTTTTTGGAATGTATTTCAATTGTCTCTTGTATTAAACTCATATTTTAATTAAATGATGGTATTTCAATTGCTTCAATCTTTTTATTAACGTGTCCAAAATTTGGGGCATTACAATGGATATTGTAAAAACCTAAAATTTTGAAAATATAAAATTTTTTAAGCAATTAATTTAACTTCCTTATAATCAAAATTTTATGCGCCTTTAGAATTAATTTCACGTATGTAATGTTCTGTGCCCATTTTAATCAGATTTTGTATACATTTTATTTATTATTTTTTTTATTTTGGTCACACTTGTGCATATCTTACTTTCAATTTTTAATATATATAAATATATATTTTTTATATTGTACACCTCACCCACTCCTTTTACACTCCACACTTTTTGATTTCTTAAAACAATAGTACTTATATATATGTATATATATATATATATATATATATATTATAGATGACATATATCCGACAATTCCTATTCTTTTTCCCTAGAAAGGTCATCATTCACACTAACCCTTAGGTGTGCAGATAATAGTACTTTTATATATCATTTTTTTATATATTCTTAAACCACCCTAAATTTCAAATCCCTACCCACTGTTCTACTTTGAACCAAAAGTATTGACTGAAATTTTATTTTATTTTATTTTATTTGTTATTCCGGTTTAGTATTAGGCAGACTCTTCTTTCAGTATCTCCTTCTCTCTCTTTCTCTCTTGTATCTAACTCTCTGTAATATTTCCGCATTGAAGTTCAGCAAATATATAAGTTCAGCAATATATAAGGTACTTATTTCTTCGATCCTGACTAGTTATATTATTCCTTTTATTTTACTAGTCTTATAACTAGTTATATTATTCCTTTTATTTTACTAGTCTTATATGGTATCAGAGCCAATTATGGCTTAATAATATTTGTTAGTACAATTATAGAATATGGGACATGAGGATTTATAGCCTTTATATATATATTGCAAATTGCAAGTCAATTTGGTGGAAACCTTTAACCTCCCCTTAGTGGGAAACCTAAGGTGTAACGAAGCCAAAGAAATGAGCAATTAGCAATTTGTTATACTTTATTTCTAAATATTAAACAAGATGAATATTTCTCTAAATGTCTGGATATTCGTTAAGGTTACAACATCTATATGAATGCTTATTAAATAGTGGGACGTCACCCAAGTCGCGTTCGGATTTGTCCGGCCTGGAAAGCCCGGTTAGGGTGTTATGGCCTTGCTCCGGTAAATCGTTGACAGACGTGCTATTTGATAAACAATTCATACAGACTATGAGACCTAACTAAATATCTGTCAGTTAGAGTGTTATTCAAAAAAAAAAAAAAAAAAAGGCAAATCATGTTCCCGTAATCTATATGCGTACTAACATCATCTAATGATGAGGAGAATATTTCGCTCCAATAACGACAGAATTAAAAATTCTGAATTAATTGAATATGCCAATGTGCAAGAACAATTAAATCACTGGACAATACCTCCAGTCAGACCATCTACTATTTATGGTCATGGTTTATTTGAATTTCGAAGTAGCATGGCAATTAAAACCATGGAAAAAACTGAGAGCATTGAGCTCCATGATAAAATAATTAATCTTATGGATCGTACAGATCTTCTTTCCCATATGCGAGACTATAAATATGTTCATATTGGTCTAGTGCAAATTGCTCTAAAACCATTAACCTTGTTAGGTATGGACACCTGTCTTCAAGTAACTTTACGTGACGGTAGGTGTAATAATTGGAGAGCTTCAATTATGGGAGCTATAGAAACCAGCCTAAGTCATGGACCGGTCTACTTTAATACTTATCCCAATTTGACCCTATCCTTGACTGATAGGAATATAGGTGAGGTTCTAAATTGTAGAATCCAAACCAAAGGATACGACTTCCTACCCGGATCTGAGGTAATAGCCTTAATATATCGTATCCATTATAAAGTTCTTAATACTCTGAACCCTAGAGTGCGTCAATTAGGACCACCTGACCAGACAGTCTTAATTGAGACTAATATGTTAACCTCTAATATTGCAACCAACAGATTAATCAATTGGGAGGAAATCAACTTCCCTACGGAATGGACTATTCCTAATGCTGTTCCACCTCAACCTATAGTAAATTCAATTGAACAAATTGTTCAAGACACTGAGGGAAATATTTCTCTCAACTTTCGAAATACTTCTGGAAGATTTCTTCGTAGCAGGAGTTCTAGGCATAGCTTCTCCTCTACCCCTCAACCATATAGGGTTAGTAATCCTTCCTCCTCTAGATACTCCACTTCAGAGGTTCCAGATCGACCTCTAGGAGCAGATAATTTAACAGGAATAAGAATTTCTGAAAATCAAATTCCTCATGGAGTTTATCAGAACAATACTGAGCCAGTAGAATCTCCTACTGCATCTGAAATGGCTTTTACTATCAATTAATGATTATAGGGCCAGAAAAGAGAAAAGAAATAAATCTTGAATTTCAACAATCTAAATACCAAAATTTTCGAAAATGGTATTTTTCCAAATATAATAATGATCAGTTAATAAAATTTAAAACTGAGTTCTATAATTGGGTAGAAAAATATGAATATATTCTTCCTTTTGTCGAATGGTTCAAAGGAAAATATAATTCTGAAATTATACAATTTGAGGAATATAATAGCCAGTCTATAACTGTAATAAAAGATAACAGTAAAAACTGGAAAACAAATTCAGGAACTACAATCCAGGCAGTTCACCCTCCTACAGTGCCTCTTGAAATAGAAGCACCTAAGGAAAGTGATCCACCTTTGCAGGTTTCAGCCTATGTAAATTCTGCAAATGCGGATCCATATAATAAAATATATAAACAAAATAATTTTTCAGATCTACATCTTAATACTATTGGAGATCAATTGATCAGAATAGAAGATCAACTTTCTCAAATAGATGAAAATATAAATCATCTCAAGAAACCCAAACCACCTGATAAGAAACCCCCAGACAAGAAACCTATAGAAATATCTCAGGTTAATATCAGGCCACCTATAACAGTTACAGGATTCAAATTGAGTGATCCTAATGAAACTTCTGATTTAATCCGCGAATTAAAAGACAGAATGAAAAACCTGTCTATTAATACACTATCAGAAAAATCTGATTCTGATAATGAGTTGGATTTACAACTCAAGGATTTAGAGAATAATTTTACTGAATCCACCAATACTCTTAATAAAATTCAGTATCCTAACAGATTTCCTTATTCTGGTGCTGACCGATATTATTACCCTCGTCCAACTCCTCAAGATATTTTGTTTGAGGAATCGGGTTTCCAGAAGCAAATGTCTTATTCTGGCAGAACCATCTATGAGTGGAATATTGATGGTATGACAGAATATCAAATTTTTTCTGTAGTACATCAAATGTTGATGTATAGCACAATTTGCTGTAATAATGGAAATGAAAACAGTAAAGTTGCTAGTTGGATTACAGTAGGCTTTACTGGTATGATTAAAGGATGGTGGGATAATATTCTCACACAAATACAACGCACAGAAATTTTAGGTGCAATTAAAATTGAGAATAATGAACCCAAACAGGATGCTGTGTACACTCTTGTACAAGCAATAATTCTCCACTTTGTTGGTCATTGGGATAACCAACGGGAACGAAGTAGAGAATTACTTCAAAATCTAAAATGTCCAACGTTAACCAATTTCCGTTGGTATAAGGATGTTTTCCTTACAAAAGTTATGCAAAGGAATGATGCTAATAGTGAGCATTGGAAATCCAAGTTTATTGATGGATTACCATATTTCTTTGCTGAAAAAATTCGTAAAAAATTGAGAGATCAGAACAATGGTCTAACCATTAATTATGATAGATACACTTATGGACAATTAATTTCCATAATAATCCAAGAGGGATTAACTCTGTGTAATGATATTAAATTACACAACCAATTGAAAAAACAGAATTTAACTGGCAAGCAAGAGCTTGGCCAATTTTGTGACCAGTTCGGGTATGATATGACCAAATCCACTCCTCCTGGTCATAGACAGAATGGTCATAAAATCATTAAAAAATATTCTAAAAGAAAATTCTATAAGAAGAAAAGAAAAAATTTTGAACCTTCAAGTTCTAAACAAATTTCTTCTAAAAAATATAACAAGCCTTACAAGTCATCTAAAAGAAAAGCTTTTAAAAATAAGGATCCACCCAAATGTTTTAAATGTGGAAAAATTGGTCATTATGCCAATAAATGTCGTGTTAGACAAAAACTTAATGAGCTTCAAATTGATGAAGGGTTAAAACAGCAACTCTTTAAAATAATGTTAGAGTCAGATTCAGAGTCTTCTGAAGATGAATCTGATGGCCAATTGAATGAAGTCTCTGAGGATGATTCTTTTTCCTCTGATTCGGAAATGGAAACACTTGCTTCTAAAGATTGTAAGTGTAATAATCTTGAATGTTCAACTTCTGATAATTATTGGAAA
The DNA here is from genome assembly GCA_019985065.2 of Arctostaphylos glauca. NCBI lineage: Eukaryota > Viridiplantae > Streptophyta > Magnoliopsida > Ericales > Ericaceae > Arctostaphylos > Arctostaphylos glauca. Next base: position 29,088,047 of record JAHSPW020000004.1, on the reverse strand, counting down.
GCAATTGTTGAAATGAATGGTCTCAGCATCAATGTATTAACTGATAAACAGAAAGGTTTATTAGAAATAATTGACCAAATCCAAGATCATCAATTGAAGATAAAGATGATTGAAGTATGTCTCTCTAATGCATCTAATGAGGATAAAGCAGAACAACCCTATATTCCTCATGAGACTTTTAGTCTTAAAACAGTCCTCGACAGACTAGAACAGGATAATAACTCAAAACCTGTCACAATTCCAGATCTCAAACATGAGATTAATACTTTAAAGACAGAGGTAAAACTGTTAAAACAATGCCAGAGCCAAGTAAACCAACAGTTTTACAACATAAATCAAAGAATAGATTCTTTGGAAAAGAAAGGTAGCACTGATAGCACTAGTCAGCCTGAAGAACCAGTCTACTTAAATGCAATAAACAATGTTGTTTACCAAAAATGGCATATTCGGGTAAACTTAGTTATTCATAAAGAATATACTATCAACAATATTGTCGCCTTAGTTGATAGTGGTGCAGATATGAACTGCATCCAGGAAGGAATAGTTCCAACCCAATACTTTGAAAAAACTTCACAAAGTCTTTCTAATGCTAGTGGAGTTAAAATGATGATAAAATATAAATTGAATCAGGTTTATATTTGTAATGAAGGAGTCTGTTTGGAGACTACATTTTTATGTATCAAGAATCTCCAGCAAGAATTAATTCTAGGAACTCCTTTCCTTTCAATGCTTATGCCTATGCATACCAGTACTGCTGGTATTACTGCACATATTGGTGCACATGAAGTATTTTTTGAATTTGTTTCTCCACCAATTTACAAGGAGATCAATGATATTTTGCAAAGAATTTCTCATAAGAATAATCAAATTAATTTTTTGCAAAAAGAAATCCAGCTTATGAGTATTGAAGAAATTCTTCAAAAACCTTCTGTAAAAGAGAAAATTTCTCAAATACAGACAGGTTTCAATAAAGAAATTTGCAGTGATATCCCTAATGCTTTTTGGGATAGAAAGAAATATATTGTTTCATTACCATATGAGAAGGATTTTGATGAAAGAAAAATACCTACAAAGGCTAGACCCTCTCAAATGAAACAAGAATATTTACAATTATGTCAAAATGAGATTGACAATTTATTAAAAAAGAAACTAATAAGAAAAAGCTACTCCCCTTGGAGTTGTACTACTTTTTATGTCAATAAAAATGCTGAGAAGGAACGAGGTGTTCCTCGATTGGTTATAAATTATAAACCACTCAATGAAGTTTTAATGTGGATCAGGTATCCCATTCCCAATAAAAAAGATTTGCTTGACAGACTTCATAAGGCTGTCATCTTTTCTAAATTTGATTTAAAATCTGGATATTGGCAAATCCAAATTGCGGAATCTGACCGATATAAAACTGCTTTTGCAGTACCATTTGACCATTATGAATGGAACGTAATGCCATTTGGTCTGAAGAATGCACCTTCAGAATTTCAAAATATTATGAATGATATTTTCTATCCATATGCTGAATTTACAATTTGTTATATTGATGATGTTCTTGTATTTTCTCAGAACATTGACCAGCATATAAAACATCTTAGAATTTTCAAAGATGTAATAAAAAGAAATGGACTTGTAATTTCTGCTCCCAAAATGAAACTTTTCCAAACTCATGTCAGATTTTTGGGACATAATATTCATCAAGGGAAAATTATCCCTATCGATAGGAGTATCGAATTTGCATCTAAATTTCCAGATCAAATAAAAGATAAAACCCAATTACAGAGGTTTTTAGGTAGTCTAAATTATATTGGAGACTACTATAAAGAATTGGCTCAAGATTCTGCTCCTCTCTATGAGAGACTTAAAAAGAATCCACCTGCATGGACTGATCTTCATACCAGGGCTGTGCAAAAAATAAAATTGAAAGCAAAACAACTTCCTTGTTTGGCAATTGCTAATCCAGATTGGAAGAAAATAGTAGAAACTGATGCCTCGAATATTGACTATGGTGGCATCTTGAAGCAATATAACCCTAATACTTCTAAGACTGAATTAGTCAGATTCACATCTGGACTTTTCAAAAATGCACAAGTTAATTACAGTACTGTGAAGAAAGAAATTCTTTCTATTATTAAGTGTATTAATAAATTTCAAGATGATTTACTCAATCAACAATTTTTACTACAAGTTGATTGCAGTTCTGCAAAACAGATTTTGAAACAAGATGTTAAAAATTTAGTTTCAAAACAAATTTTTGCCAGATGGCAGGCAGAATTATCTGCTTATGATTTTACAATTGAATACATTAAAGGAGAAAATAATTCTCTTCCTGATTTCCTAACTCGAGAATTTTTGCAGGGTTAAATAAATTTGGCAATGAATCCAGATCTTCTGGATTTTCCCTCTGCAATACCTCCAGCTATTGATACAGCTTTAATAGAAGCTTATAAAATACAATTATCATACCGCCTAGATATTGACGCTAAGGTGGAATATGCTTGGACACATCATCCAGGATCGCCATATTTTTTGACTAGTTCTGATGATTGGTATCAACATGAAAAAGAAAAAAGGCGACTAATAAGTCTTATCACTCAATATGAACACTGGAATACTGTTAGTGATGCAATGCGTCGAGCTAATAGAGAACAATATATTTATAAGTATTTTCCTTCGAGATTTTATCTCAATAAATGGGCAAAAGCAATAAGGAATTTTAGTCAATATTATTGGATATATCATTATAAATTTGGAGAAACAGAAGAATATCTTTTGGATCTTCTTGACCATTATTATGATCGATATATCAAACTTAAAACACAAATCAATGTTTTATCCTGTGCTTAATAATTTTGTTGCAGGAAATTGCAGGATGAATCGTCCTCCTGATAGGGGGCGTGGCCGCGGTCGTAGCCAAGGAAGGGGACGGAATAAAGGCGTCACCCAAGAAGATGTCCTGGCATATCTCAGGGCTAATAGTATACAATATCCTTCACTGGCAGAAATAAAGTCTCCAGCCAATACTTCAACGCCACTGTCAATAAAGGACGTGGTCGAATCAACAGTTGTCTTTCAACAATTGGCAGTTACCGAGACAATTATGGTCTTGGAACAAAAAGACATGCAATTAAGGCATGATCCTTGGGAAATTAAGTCCCAATACCTGGATACAATGAATTATCAGGTGCCTGAAGGCAAATACAGATACCAATATGAAGCAATGCTCATGGAGTCAGGCTCTGTTACTATCCATCATACTTTTGAAAATAAATCGGATAGAAAGAGTCCAATAACATACAGCAAGGCAGTAATTAAGACTGTCCTTCCAATACAAAGGTGGGGAATACACCCACAAAGATCTAAATCTTTACAAATTAAATCGGAAAATGGAGTTCCGATCCAGTATAATTACTGGGATTATATAGAAGCTTTTTCAAAAGGTTTTTATTACCAAAATAATAAAAGAAAACATACTTGGTTTTTCAAATTGTGTCCTAATATTTTGGCACAAAATAATTCTTTTCCAAATTGGTTTTATATTTGGTGGTCAAAATTTGGCCCAAAACCAGAATTTTTACCTGATGAGGTTCAGACTGCATTGAAACCTTTTACGCAGTATTATTCTCAAATAAAGGGAAAATCTGCTGATGATCCTCCCGGCAGATTATTTTTGGAAACAATGACAATTTTCGGCATCCCATGGATATGGAGGTGGGACATCCAAATTGGCAAAAATCAAATCCAGCTCCCAATACTACAGAGGACTTTCCATTATAGATGGTGGTCAGGAGCAGATATTAATCAGACATTGGACCAAATAAAAGATAAAGTCTCAGAATTGAAGGTCCAAATTCAAGCTCAGGAGAAGCTTTCAATTAAAAATCCCTTTTTGGAAATTTCAGAACAATTAAGGGAAAAATTTTCTCAGGCCACTAAAGATGAACTTGTGGTCAAAACAATGAGCTTCATGAAAGAACAGTTCCTCCAAACTGTCCATACTGAAGTAGCTGATGATGAATCAATGGCATCAGCCAATTCTAAAGAATCCAAGGAGGACACGAATAATCCATTTACGTGTCTAGCAAGGGAATCGCAGGACCCCTACGAAGATGAATTGAATGAAGCCACACCCACAATTGCTGACGTTTGGGACAGTATGACCGAAATAATGGCGGAAAAATTATCCCAAGCAAAGAAAAAAGGAAAAGAAAAGATTGGCTAAACGCCAAAATAACGTTCGGTGGGAATCTGGACACCCGTCCATATGGAGGACCATAGTGCTCAATAATGGGGCACCCAGCATCCAATAGTTGAAGACAACGTGCGTCGATGGGGCCCACAGCGCACCCGGCAAAGAATCTTCATTATTGGATTTTACTATTTACTTTAGAAAAGTTTGGTTTTAGCTTTTCATTTGGTCGGCTTGCTTTTATTTGAATTTCATTTGAAATTCATTTGTTTTGCTTTTGGAGTCTATATAAGGCTCATTCCGGTTTAGTATTAGGCAGACTCTTCTTTCAGTATCTCCTTCTCTCTCTTTCTCTCTTGTATCTAACTCTCTGTAATATTTCCGCATTGAAGTTCAGCAAATATAAGTTCAGCAATATATAAGGTACTTATTTCTTCGATCCTGACTAGTTATATTATTCCTTTTATTTTACTAGTCTTATAATCTGAACCTCATCAGGTAAAAATTCTAGTTTTGGGCCAAATTTTGACCACCAAATATAAAACCAATTTGGAAAAGAATTATTTTGTGCCAAAATATTAGGACACAATTTGAAAAACCAAGTATGTTTTCTTTTATTATTTTGGTAATAAAAACCTTTTGAAAAAGCTTCTATATAATCCCAGTGTTTTGAATGTTTGTTGGTTAAATTACACTTAACTCCCTTCTATATAATTATAAAGGAAATATTATATTACGATTAGTCCTTTTAGTGTAAAGTACAAAAACTATTATTTGTTTTAGAACAATTACAAATCTGCAATTTTAATATAATTGCACAATTGTCCATGTGATAAATAAAAGAATTACAAGATTGCCCATATGTTTCTAAATTAAAAATCTGCCCCCAATAATTACAAAATCTCATTTTAATTCCTGTAACTAAATAAATTATGTTATTAACATAATAAATTATAAATACATATTCAAGATTTAAAGTTTGATTTAATGCATCAAAACCTTTAAATACTATTTTAGTTTACAAATTATTCTCTAGATTATTAAGTTAAATATTCGTTCCCAATTTAAAATTAATTATTTAATTGTATAATAATATATTTATTTATAAAATAAATTATAAATTTGTAATATTCACAAATTACTCTAAGTTAATATCAAATTTCATAGACCCAACTAAATTAATTAAAATTCTATCATTAATTATTTTAAACCGGATATTAACTTTTATAATTAAATCATAGACTTATAACTAAAGACATAAATATTTAATTAAACTAAGAGTATTTTAAATACACATATTAGTCTAGTACGTTAACTTCATAATTATTTTTCGCGAAAATGATAATTGAACCCTAGTTCACATTATACTTAATTTGTAAATCAAATTCTAAATAATTAAATTTCATCGTCACCCTTGTATTATATTTTGGATAAATCGTGTTAGAAATTATAAACTCACAATTAATAGTTTTTTTTTTTTACACTTGGACTGTATATAGGCAATAAATTTGGAGTTAACTGAATAAACTTTTGACTTTACGAAAAGTAAGTATACACTTTTAACTCTAGTTATATTATAGACTTAATTTAGTTAATTACTATGCATCGCACAACCTATTTGATTGGTTATGATGTACTGTCATGTTCAATTAATTGTTTTATTGTCCTTCTAACTATATATGCGAGTTTGTTAGTCAAACACACATTAATTATTTTATCATCATACTTTTAATTATTTAATTAACAGTCTTTCAAATATATGATTTATGACATAGCATGATGCTAGTTAATCGATAACATGAAATTGAACTTTGAACTTGGACTTTGGATAAACATTGATACTCAGGGTATCATGAGGATACCCGGATTAAAAACTAAATGGGTACTGTGAAACAGATTGTTGTAGATTATATTTTCCGTGGAAATATTATGTGTGTCTTGTAGTCGTGATGTGGTATGAGCCGAACTTTGACTTTAACCAGAGGATGTGATAGACCCAGGTTTTGTATTATCCAAGAGCTGTAATTTAGCCGTGTCATGCGTTTAGCCAAGTCACGCTTGAGCCGAAGTTATATCTAGTCCTATCGTGCTATTTTAACCTAATGACCTTCTAGAGTAAATTTTAAACTTATATTGTTTTGGCATGGTAACGACAGAATATAATGCTAGGGATAGCGCATTGATTGGGAACATGATGATTGAAAAACGGTGTGGTTGGGGAGCAGGGTGGTTGGGGAGCATCGATTAGTTGGGTGGTCGGGATCATTATCGTTCGCGAGCACCATACTTGACTTTATTGATTTAAAAATATTGATTCAAAATATATGATGAAGTCATTGATTTAGAAATGTTGATTTGAACTAATGACGTGGTCAGTCTTGAAAAAACTTGATGAGATATATACTTGGATAAATTGATGAAATTTATGGTGTGATCATAATTGGAGATTAATGATTTTAAAGTCTATGTACGCTATGGACTTTGGAAAATATCTTTTCCTCGGGGTTTGTGATGACGCCTGGGTACGATGATGAAATACAGAAATTCATGCTCAAGGTTATGCCCACGACGGCTGGGTATGAATACTAAGATATTGGGTTACGTTTATAAAAAAGAGAAATTGATCTTACGACACAATATTGATTTAAATTTTTGTACTTATGTGTTATTGCTTCCAAATTTACTGCTTGCATCTTATCATATCATGTATGTCATATCTTGTCAATGCATACATTGGGATTTAAGAGTAGGATAATTTATTGGGCTTTTTATTAGCTCATGGTGCAACTTCCTCCTGCCCCTGGTGTTTCATACCAGGTATCGACGATGATACAACTGAACCAGATTATACACCGTACGATGATGCTTATCTCGTAGAAGACACAATGGAGTCGTGGATCACTTCAACTAGATTGTAGACTGCTCTGAATTTACTTTTAAAGTATTTTTGATGTAAATGGTCTCTTTTAAAATATATTTTGACTATCTTCTATATTAAACTTGTATTTCAATATAATGATGACATTTTGGCTACTTCACTCTCTTTATTAACGTGTCCGAAATTCGGGGCGTTACAGATATCCAACTTGGAAGCTGTCACGATCTAGTCATGGATCGGAGGTGAAAAATTATTTCAAATTGATGCAAGAAAAAGAAATACCATGAACACTGTCAAGTCACAAATGTTGCCTATAAAGAGTAAAGATCATAGAAAAAGAGTGGCCTCCGAATTAAAAACCTTCAAAGGCATATCTTTTCAATTATGTTGCTTAAATTACTTAGCAGTTAGCCATAGATTAACTTATAATTGTAGAAGTAGTTGTACATAGTCTATATTTGTAGTCTATGTTACAGTAGCTGATAAATTTGTTTGAAGTAATTGGACCTTGGCACAATTTCTCAAATGTAAGTTTCACATCAAGTTTACGATTTACAGAAACTTTTCATCTTTATCTTTTTGACTCTTCATATTATTGTTTGTATTATTTTTTGTGTTGATTAAATCACATACCAACACTTGAGAAAAATTCTCTCATTAAGGAAGAGAACACATAACAAAAATGCCTAATAATTGTTAGTTGTAAAGTCTCAATTTGATTTTTCTAAAATGAATAATTATAAGTGTTTTCTGACATGCTCGCATTCAACTTTAAGCATTGTGGAATATCTCAAACCAAGAAGTGGATATGGAAATTTTCAGCCAGAGGATGATGACATAATCATTTTCAAGGGAAATTGTAGTGGGTGGTTTTGGCGGCATCCTTCCAGAGATTGTGTTTGTCATATAATTGTTGCTGAAGTATGCTGTCGTGCTTGAATGAATGACACAAATGTAGGTCTGAACGTGAAATCTGATTGGTTGGCAAAAAAGAGTCACCTCCAAGTAATTATGGAGAAGTTTGAGTTTAAACCATATCTGCCTGCTGCTATCTGCGTGCACCTATCACAAGATAAAAGCAATCCAAATTAATTTGCTGTAACACGTAACCTTATTTAGTATGGGTATTGTAGTTGCTATATCTGTTCCTTAGATTGCCTATCAGAATTAGGTTTATAATTTTTTGATGTTTTTTCTTTGGCTGAATAGACAACTATGTTGACTGTAAAGACCCTACATTTTTAAATGAAAATAATTTTAAAAAAAATTATTAAATATTAATGTATGAAATTATTAATTGATTTATTTAGTTTGCGCGTTTTTATTTTTAATCATACATTATACTCATGGATTTGTGCATGTGTGTGTTTGGACCTAACCCGTCAGGCCATTTATACTTGAGCCCAAACCCTTTACCCATCAGCAATTTATGAAGTCTTGACCCAAGCCCAACTTGGTTTAACCCGGCCCATGATCCAAATCATTTTGGCTTGACCCAAAACCCATTATATCAGCCAATTCCCATGGAACTTGTCACATAGGATTATTTTCTTTAGTCATGATCACTCCCACATGTTTCTTCTCCAGAAATATACGTTTACTTCTCCTCTTCATCCATTGATCATCTGAACCTTGGTGACCACTCCTCTTTCCCCAGCCAAACCCCCTTCCACCCTTGGTTTTGGTCACAAACCACTCTCCTAATTGTCATAATGGCTGAGCAATGCTATAACTTCACTCCATCAAAAATCTGCAAAAATTTTCCCCTCACCAATGGCACCCCATGCAAGAAGCACTCCCACACTCAAGCCCTCTCTATTTCTATATTTCCATCTTCACCATTTCATATACGAATTTCAGTTCTCCAGAAAGTTTAGAGAGTGCCATGGTTGTGGTTTAGAGGTGAGAAGTTAGGAAAAACAGTAGAGGGAGAGAGAAGAGGGAGAACTTGTTTCAACTTCATTCATCCAAATCCAAGTTCTAATCCTTCGATTCAAGTCTTGATTCTTCAATATTAAGGTAAATGAGACTCTATCTAACCTTTAATCTATGCTATCGATCGACATTGAGCTCCATGGAGCTCGGAGAAAACAAAACCCAATTCTGTAAATTCGTAGAAGATGATGTTGACACCGGTGTCTTAGTTTTGACACACCAGTGTCTTTGCTTTCTGTAGTTTACATTGTTCTGGATTTTCATGCTTACACCGGTGCTCAGTTTTGGTTACACCGGTGTCTCCCTCTTGTAGTACTTCATAGTATGCCTAAAATATGACCTTACACCGGTGCCTCAGTTTTGGTTACACCGATACCTTTACTCTCTGTATCTTATTATTACACTACAGAACAGACCTTACACCGGTGCCTCAGTTTTGGTTACACCGGTGCCTTTACTCTCTGTACCTTACTAATGCACTACAGAACTGACCTTACACTGGTGTCTCTGAAACCTTACACCGGTGCCTCTGTTGTGAAAACTTGACACTTAGTTTCTGACTTAGGCTTGTTAAGGCAGGGTATGTGCTATGAAAATATACTTATTTTCTATAAATAAATTTAAGTAAATACATTATTCTTAATGTATTTACTTTCATTTTTATTTAATGAAAATAAGGAAGTACCCTCCATTTGGAAACAATGGCATTTACAGAAAATTGAAATTTCATCTGAATCAAAATGTCGCCCTCCCTATTTTAGTACAAAATCAAAATCACCCGTTTTCTTCCTATTCTTTGGCCCGAAACTCACCCTAAACTTATGCGTTTGACGCGTATGAATATACCATTGTGCTTAGAAAAAATCAAGGAATCATTTCCGGGACTTTCTACCCCCTAAATCGAAACTTGAAAAATTCAAATTTTTCTATACTTAGAAAAATTTTCAGACAGTAACATTTTTCAGAAAATTAGAATTTTGCCTCAATTCTTATATAATGACTAATATACCTATAATCAAGCTTAGATTATCATTTTGAAACTTTAGGTATCCTATATCATTATGAGATGGCATCTTATTCAAAAATTAACGTGTTAGAAGCTTCCTTGCGAAATGAAAGCATGCGATTATTGTTTATGTGCCATAACTAACTTATTTGTATTATCTTGTTTATGTTTCAACATATCATCACGCTATCATGAGTCTAGTCGTTTAAACGAAATCTAGATGGAGTCAATGAGGAACATTTAAGGTTAGTAGAGATGATACCCGAGATTTTGACATGAGTCATAAAGTCACGAGCTTTGTAACGAAAATCGAGAATTTGATAAACCCTTATGTTTGGTGACTCGAGATTTGACTTACTCCTTGGGGAGACGTGTTAGGATGTCTTTAGCCGGGATATGGATTTTAGCCGAACTACGTCTGTTACCACCAGGCTGTGTCTTGGAGCCGAGTCGGTCACGTCTCATGTATTTAGCCAAGTTATGTCGTGAGCCGGTTATATTCGTAAGCCGTGTCGTGTCTTTTCAAAAATAAAACATAGTTGAAGGGGAGGAGTTAGATATTTTCTAAGTCAAGGCACGACATATGGGAGACATAATGCTGGGAGCATAACGGTTGGGAGCATGGGATACGGGAGCCGATGTTTGGGTACACTAGCGCCGGATACGAGGTCAGTGTAGGGGTCGGGACCATATTGGTCGGGAACATCATAACACCACTTTGGAAAATGAAAGTTTGATGACGGGCAATACTTGTGTCAACCCAAACTTTATATTTTGAAAGAAAATTTTGGACACTTGTCAACAATGGTGAACACTTATGGATATAAGTCGGTTGCGTGTGTCAGAAACTTAGAAACAAGTCATAGGGTTTGACTTAAGGTTATATTGTCGACATTTCATTCATTTAATGTACTTACTTGTTTAATACTTCCGCTTATTGTTTAATCTGATTATGTCAACTCTGATTATTTTATTCTGTTCATAATACTTGATTAACTGCTCATACTATCTTCATGATCATGCATCATTTGATCCATTGCATAGATTTGAGATTTAGGGTAGTTTTATTTGCTGAGCTTTAATCGCTCATCTGGTGCAATTTCTCTGCCCCTGGCCTTTCATGCCAGGTGTCGAAGATGAAGTTGCTGAGCTCATTTATCCAGATATCAACGGCGGTACTTTCGAGGAGGATGTCGTAACCCCGTGATTCACCTAGATATATTTTGAGCTCTTAATTTCAAATCTTAATGTAATTTCTTTAAGTCGGATGATTGTAATCAAACTTTATTTTGACTAAGAAATGAAAATGTAGTTGACTTTTGATAAATTGTTTTAAATTAGCGTCTCCGAAATCCGGGGCGTTACATTGACTCACTTTGAATTTTCTACTCCAAAGTGCTATATGAAAGTCGTTTGTTGTGGGCATTGGAGAAAGCCATTTTGATCGCTCAAACATTAGGAGGACATTCAATTGAAATTATTGTTTGGTTAGTGAAACTTCTAAGGATCTGTAGTTTTGTAAACTTCCTCTCGAAGGCGTTGTTTGGTTAAGAGTAAAATAATTATAGAAAGTGAAAGTGCTAGAACATCTACCACTTTTTTCTGAAAACCATAATTGAGGAACTGTTTTGACTTGAGATAGTATTAGCTCTTTCTATGTTTAATTCCTTAGAAGCCTGCTGTGGACAGTGGAGTTGTAGATCATTCTAATTCCACCGAATTTCTACTACATGATATTCCTAGTTGATGATATAGAATAACATTCAGTAAAACTCCAAATGGACCAAAAGAAAACCTTTCCTCGACCCTTACTGATTCCTCGCAAGAAATGGCAGAAACAAAGAGCATCAAAAGCCTTGTTTAGTAGACATAATATGAAGAGCAATGATCAGAAGAAAATATATAATACAGAAAAAACAGCTGTGAAAATATTAGACACCTCAACAACCTGTGTAAACAAAGAATAATAGATGTTCACAGAGACGAAATCCTTGAAACTCTTAAGAGTGTATGGACAGAAATTACACTGAATACCAATGAGAAAAAAAGACCATTATTTGAATGTTCGGGAAATAGACCATTTATTGACTCACAGAAGCTTGATAGCCAAACTTTAATCGTCCTAAAGTGGGTGATTTGTAGAGCCTCCAATCTCCAAGCTTTGCTTATGGTTCGGGGTGACCCTGTCCATCCTAGGAGAAAGCTAATTGTTATTAAACTCGACCCCCGATTTGATACTAATACAAAGAAGCTTTGACAATGGAGATCAAACTGCTTTCTTTGAAAGTACTAAACTTGTGTCTCCTTGATGTTCTGCAAGAGGGGGGCGTCTTCACTGGCTGATTCCAAACTGCTTACCCCATTGTCCTTGATCAGTTTCCTTTCCTTGGATTTTCCCCACATAACAGAGTAAAATCCTATAACAATAATAATAGATCCCACCAAACTGCACAAACGATTTCAAACAGGAAAATTATTGCACTACACAGAGAGAGAGAGAGAGAGAGAGAGAGAGAGAGAGAGAGAGAGAGAGAGAGAGAGCAGTTAACAATGTAATCGACCAAAACACGACAATTATTACATTAGAGGGAAAAGACACAAGGAACTTCTACCTTCCCAAATACATGATATCACCTAAGAAGAGGATGCCCACTGCAGCTGAAATGACAATCCCCAAGGGATGAAATACAGCAACAAAAAGAGGCCCCCTCTTCTTCAGACACCATATAACAATGCTTACTTGGGCGGCAGAACCAATGAATCCCTACATTTGGTACATAAAAGTAACAAATGAGCATGATGATAAGAATGACAATTCCAATGTATGCAACTTAAATCATGGTTTGATTAACGAGGTTAGATGCCAAAGAAAAAAAAATACTTCCGTTGCCAATAGGATACATATAACTCCTATATTACTTTGAACACAGATTATTTGAGTATGAGGAACGAAAACAGGAATTTAATACCACTGAATTGTGGTGCCACGTGGGTAGGCTTCCATAGATGAGAATACTAAATTCATTTATTGTAAGAAAGAAACATAAAATAAAAAACAGAGTATTATTTTCCAATTATTTATATGAATCGGATGTCTAGGAGAATTCTGATCTTTTTTTTTTTCCCTTTTTTGGTCCGATTCAAGCTCCACCCTCTTGATTTTGAGTTCCCCACATCGTAGTTTTCTATCCCAGCAATAAACTATAGGGAACTAAATAGAAAAAACTTAAAATTCATCCTTTTGGACTGCAGGTGTACCGTATTTGGAACGTGCAACCTAAAACGTAGTTTGCCAGGGGTATTAGCATTTGTTAGGAACCTCACAGTTCCATTGGGTGACAAATTAGGCTTCACAACACTGTAGTGGCATATTCATGTTGCATTCGGCAACCAAAAAGAATACTATACTTACAGAGTAAAGAACAGCAAGCAACCTAACAGTAGGTTGTAAGCTCCATTCAGTTAAGTCTCGTTCCAGAACCAAAGACAAAATTGCACACATAATTGCCACAAAGAAGCAGTAGAAAAAGACTATAATCAGCTCTGCACCACATTCTTTAAGGAGCACTGCCTGAAATTGTTAAGGAAAAACAGTGGTCATAGTTTGTTGGTGATCAATCTCTACTTGGTTTCTTTTTCGCATCTCCAAGAGCACTTCCTGGACCATACCTGTGCAATAATAAATGCTGAAGAAGCCAGACAATCTATTGTGAAAGTGTATCTTGTAAATTAGGAATGGTTTAGTAATGATTTAGTATCTTTTATATTAGGCATGTTTATATTAGGAATGATTTAGTATCTTGTAAATTAGGAATGGTTTAGTAGGATTTCCTAGTCTTAGTTTTCTATTTAAAGGCTCTTTGAGCATTGTAATATTCAATTCAGTAATAATAAAGTTTACATGGTATCAGAGCCTCTCTAACGTCCGTCTCTCCCTCAGCGCCTCTCTAACGTCCGTCTCTCCAAGCAGCAGCCACCGTCCCTCTTCCGCCTCTCTGATCTACCACCGTTCCTCTGACCTCAGCCTAACCCCCAGCCACCGGCTCCTCTGATCAGAGCCACCGGCTCCTCTGACCTTCTGTGTCGCACCTCACCGCCTGCTACCCTTCCGGCTGCTGTCTCAGCCGCCACCTCTCTGCCACCGGCTCCTCCAGTTACCGTTCTCTCTCTCTCTCTCTCTCGATATCAGTTACCGGCCGCACCTCACCACCTGCCACTGTTTCCGCCGCCGGCTGCACTAACCTCTGTTTGCCGCACCACCACTGTTCGCTCTTCGGTTCCTCCAGTTACCGGCCGCACCTCACCACCTGCCTCTGTCTGCTGCCGCTGCTTCTGATTCTGTCCGCTCTTCGGTTCTCCTAACCTCTGTTTGCCGCACCACCACTATTCCTCTGTCTGCTGCCCGCTCTTCGGTTCTTCAGATTTGACCTAGGTTTGCCACCGATCCACCCATCAGCCGATCTCTGGTAAATCGCGATTTGTTTGGGTCAAATCTGCACTTCCTTAAAAATCAGGTTTTTCCGCTCCTTTATTTATTTTACTCCACTTTACATCATGTCTGGGGATAAAAATCAATGTATTAGTGTCCGTCTGACCGGTAACAATTATTCCTATTGGGCACATGTCATGCAAAATTTTGTTGTTGGAAAAGGGGTGTGGGGACATGTGGACGGTTCAAAACCACAACCAATATCTAATCCCAAAACCGAAAACTATGATGCCACTACTCTTGAAAAATGGACCATCGAAAATGCACAAATCCTTACTTGGTTCCACAACTCTGTGGAACCAAGTATTGGGATGAATTTTTCGAAGTATGACACTTCTAAAAAGGTTTGGGATTATTTGAAGAGCATGTATCTGGAATCTAACTTTGCCAAACAGTATCAACTTGAGTCATCTATTCGTACTGCTAGACAGGGTGATAAGACAATTCAGGAGTTTTATAATGAGATGACTAGTTATTGGGATCAGTTAGCCTGTATGGAGCCTGCTGCTTTGCATTCCCAAGATGAGCTTATTGCTTATTGTGAGAAACGGAGGTTGGTCCAGTTCCTCATGCCTCTCCGATCCGAATTTGAGCCACTTCGCGGAGCCATTCTGCACCGTGACCCTCAACCTTCTGTGGATGGAGCTGTTCATGAGCTCATTGCAGAAGAAACCAGATTCAAAGTGGCTAGTATGGTTTCCCCTTCAGAGTCTGCCTTTGCTGCACCGGCCCCATTCCGCTCACCTTCAGCACCTCTTCTACCCACTCCTGCATCACATACGGGTAAGCCCAAGACACCCGTGGATACGTGCAGCTATTGTCACCAGAAAGGTCACTGGAAACATGCGTGCCCTAAGCGTCTTCAGGCTAAGGGACGTAATGTTTCTCAGTCTCTTGGTCCTTCAGGCTCTCAGGCACCACACCAGCATTCTCGCCCTCCTACAGCTTTGGCAACATCTTCCTCCAGCAGTTCAACTCCTCCTCCGTTTGATTTTGAGCAATTTCAGCAGTATCAGGCCTATATGGCAGCCATCCAGGGGAACTCATCCCAAGCTTCTGCCCTGACTACTACTACAGGTTTGCATGGTGCTTACACCACAGGTACCCTGCCCACCACTTGGCTTTTTGATTCTGGCTCCTCCCATCATATGACTCCTGACTTATCCCTCCTTAGTCATTGCATGCCTCCTGTTTCTCCTATTAGTATTTCTACTGCTAATGGCTCTCCCATGCAAGTTGTTTCTATTGGTTCCATCCTCCCTACTACATCTTCTTCTCTCTCTATCCCTAATGTCTTTTATGTTCCTCAATTGACATTGAGCCTTCTTTCGATTAGCCAGCTGTCTGATTCAGGTTTTGATGTTATCTTTTCTTCTTCTGGTTGTGTTGTGCAGGATCGGGTTTCCAAGAAGCAGATTGGGACAGGCCGTAGAGTTGGTGACCTTTATATATTGGATCAGTTGCATATCCCACCAAAGTCTTCTTCCACTGCTGCATCGTCCTTCCGTTTAGACAATAAATCTTCTCTTTTTTATCTTTGGCATTCTAGATTAGGGCATTTGTCTCATGAGCGTTTGAAACTTTTGGTTAAATCAGGTTATTTGGGAAACATTCCTATCAATGATATTTCTGAATGTAGTGGTTGCAAATTTGCTAAAATGTCTGCTCTACCGTTTCATAAAAGTACTTCTGTTTCTACTTCTCCCTTTCAACTTGTCCATACTGATTTATGGGGCCCTTCCCCGGTTGTCACAAAAGGTGGTTTTGTTTATTATGTCTCCTTTGTGGATGACTTTAGTCGGTATACATGGGTGTATTTAATGACACATAAATCTGATTTCTTTAAAATTTATCAACGTTTTCATGCCATGGTTCAAACTCAATTTTCTACCTCCATTAAGATTCTCCGTTCTGACTTGGGAGGGGAGTATTCTCTATCTGAGTTTCAAGCCTTTTTAGCCTCCCATGGAACTATCCACCAGTCTTCTTGTACTGACACTCCCGCACAAAACGGTAAAGCCGAAAGAAAGCATCGTCATCTTCTTAATACAGCTCGGTCTATGCTCTTATCATCTTCTGTCCCCTCTACCTTTTGGGGAGAAGCTGTTCTCACTGCAGCCTACCTTCTGAATCGGATGCCCACTCCTCTTCTCTCTGGTAGTTCCCCTTATGAGCAACTCTATGGTCAGGTTCCTAACTACTCATTGCTTAAAGTATTTGGTTGTACCTGTTTTATTCTCCTTCCCAAGAAAGATCGCACTAAGCTCAGCGCCCGTTGTGTCTTAGGCGTTTTCTTGGGATATGGCATCACTCAAAAAGGCTATCGGTGCTATGATCCTGTGACCACAAAGCTCTATGTCTCTAGGCATGTCGTTTTCTTAGAGCGTCTTCCCTATTTTACTCTTCCTCCCAAAACTGCTCCTGTTGCCAAAGAGGACTTGATTTGTATTGACCCCTTTCCTATGGATGTGCCTACTGACGAATATACCTCTACTCTTGAGATATCTGATGTTTCTACAGCCCCTCCTGGCCGTCCCCCAATCACTAAGGTCTACGCCCGTCGTCCGGCTTCTACTCCTGATCCCCAATCTGTTCCTGAAGCTCCCGATCCACCTACTCACCGGTACCCTATTCGCGCAAATCGGCACCCTCCGGTAAGATATGGCTTCACTAATACCTGTTTTTCGTCCTCTTATCAATCCTTTCTTTCTCGGATTCACACCTATTTTGAGCCAAGATCTTATAAAGAAGCTTGTACTGATCCTAATTGGGTGACTGCCATGGAAGCTGAACTTACTGCTCTTGCTCACAATCACACGTGGGAGTTGGTCCCACTGCCAGCTGGTAAGAATCTTATTGGTTGCAAATGGGTCTACAAAGTCAAGACTCATTCTGATGGTTCTTTGGAGCGGTATAAAGCCCGCTTAGTTGCTAAAGGGTTTTCTCAAGAGTATGGGATTGATTATGAGGAAACTTTTGCTCCCGTTGCCAAGATGACCACCGTTCGCACCCTGATCTCTGTCGCTGCTGTACAACAGTGGCCTCTCTCTCAGTTGGATGTCAAAAATGCCTTTCTCAACGGATATCTTTCTGAAGAGGTTTATATGCGGCCTCCTCCTGGCTTTTCTCACCCCTCTGGTGTTGTTTGCCGTTTGCGTCGCGCTCTCTATGGCTTAAAACAGTCACCTCGTGCTTGGTATGCGCGATTTCAGGATGTGGTTCTTCAGATTGGCTTTCAGCCCAGTATGCATGACTCTGCTCTCTTTCTTCGGCGTACCTCTCATGGCTTGGTTCTTCTTTTACTCTATGTTGATGATATGATCATCACTGGTTCTGATGTTACTGCTATTAGTGACGTGAAACGTCACCTTTTTCAGGAATTTGACATGAAAGACTTGGGCCCTCTTCGGTACTTTCTTGGCATTGAAGTTGCTTCCTCTCCCCAAGGATATCTTTTGGGACAGTCCAAGTATGCCTCTGATATCCTTCATCGCGCTCATCTCACTGATACTAAGACTGTCGATACTCCCCTTGAACTTCATGCCAAGTTCTCTGCTTCGGATGGTATTCCCCTTGAGGATCCCACCGAATACCGTGAATTGGTGGGTTGTTTGGTCTATCTTACTGTGACTCGCCCGGACATTGCTTATGCTGTTCACATTATCAGTCAGTTTGTCTCTGCTCCTCGGTCTACGCATTGGGCCGCTCTTTTACGCATACTCCGTTATGTTCGTAGTACTCTGCATCAGTGCCTTCTGATTTCTTCTACATCGAGCTTGACTCTTCATGCTTACGCGGACGCTGATTGGGCTGGGGATATTACCGACCGCAAATCTACATCCGGCCTTTGTGTTTTTCTGGGTGATTCTCTTATCTCCTGGAGAAGCAAAAAGCAATCTGTTGTTGCTCGCTCCACTGCTGAAGCCGAATATCGTGCTATGGCTCATGCTACGGCCGAAATTGTGTGGCTTCGCTGGCTCATCTCCGATATGGGTGTCTCTGTTCCTTCACCCACGCCTCTTTACTGTGACAATAAGAGTGCAATTCAGATCGCCCACAACTCGGTCTTCCATGAGCGCACCAAGCACATCGAAATTGATTGTCACTTCATTCGCCAGCATCTTCAGTCTGACACTATTACTTTACCCTTCGTCTCTTCTACGCTGCAGTTGGCCGACTTCTTTACGAAGACCCATACTGCTGCCCGGTTTCGCTTTCTCCTTGGCAAACTCTCGATGCTCTCTGCTCTACCATCCTGAGTTTGAGGGGGGGTGTGAAAGTGTATCTTGTAAATTAGGAATGGTTTAGTAATGATTTAGTATCTTTTATATTAGGCATGTTTATATTAGGAATGATTTAGTATCTTGTAAATTAGGAATGGTTTAGTAGGATTTCCTAGTCTTAGTTTTCTATTTAAAGGCTCTTTGAGCATTGTAATATTCAATTCAGTAATAATAAAGTTTACATCTATAATAAGGAGCACCCCTCCAGTGATCAAATTTGACTCCTGTTGCATCAGAGTTTGTTGGAGGATGTTTGGATGTGAGGGGTTCACCAGAAGTGAGGGGCCCTTGTAGAGAGTCACAATGAGAGCCCCTATAATTGAGACTAGAGTTCCAATAGATTTAGCCAGGGTACTTGTGCTTCTATAATGAACTTCTTCCATCCTAAAACAAAACATTAACCCAGCTTAAACTTGAACTCCCTCCCAAAACTGTAATGCCTAGTTCTATTTTCGCAATGGCCTCAAGAACTTAGGTCCTATTTACATGTGTAGAAGTGGATTGTGTTGTGTTTATCATGTGTAGAGCCTAGATTTAGAGTCTTTTGAGTTATTTTATGAAACAAGGAATGTCAAAGAACGAAATGTACAGAGAGCCAAGCATGCCCTACTTTCTCCATTGTTTTAGCTGAGCCTCGGCAACTCCTTTGCTCTTCTGTTTTTTCCAATCAGCAATTTTTCTCATGGTTTCTTCATTTATTTCCCTAAGATCTGAAATTATAGCCGAGATTCCTAGCGAACAGTTCCTTTGAAAGCACTATTATCATTAACCTCTGAGAATACAACATTGCTTATACTTGTGGATATATAATCCTGTCAGGAAGTTTTAAAAGAGGCTGCAAAGGAAACAACTGCATGCTGAAAAATAGGATATTCTCACATCATTTTTGTACACTAAAATCTCATGTTTATTACTTGGTGTTCTCTCTCCTAAACTTCAAAATGTAACAAAACAATCCACACATTAACGCATGCTTGCAGAATCTTGAACTCAACGTGAAAAGGCAGAAAAATGAGATTCAAGCTCATGACAACTTATAATTTTGCCAATTGAAAGCATTTTTCCAAGAAATTAGTGGACTTGTATGTTGTAACAAGTGCAGAATGAAACCTGAAAATGACAGCAAGTATGAATGTAAAACCTGGGACCAGGTTGAGAATCGCCGAGGTAAATGATGCTGGAGTGATCTCAATTGCAGCATTCCCAGTTACATTTGCAATGCAACTGACCAAAATGAATAGTTAAAGCACAATCTGCATATATTTACGTATATTTACATAGCAGAAATTGAGGGAAAAAATCCCAAAAATGATTTTTGGTAGGTCGCTTCATTACCTTCAAGCAATTCTATGAATCATCTATTCCGGGCCCTTTGGATTGTGAGAAAAGGAGAGAACAGAAAGGTTGTGATTTCCCAGCAAAGTGATGAGATTTTATGAGGAAAAAACACAGAAGAACCAATAAAAAATCACCTTTTTATTTATTTCTCATTGTTTCCCACCATTTCTCATCTATTTCCGTTACTTTTAACCAAATAAGCAAGAAAAATCTCCTTCGGTTTCTTTTTTCACACCTACTCACTATCTAGAGGGCCTATTACGTACAAGATCCCTTGTAATTGATATAAGAATCTTTATAATGATGTGCTTGAGAGTATAAGCATATACAGACCCAAATACGGCAAGCAAGAAAAATTTGCAAAGGAGTGACAGAGTGATTGGGGGGCGAGTTGATCTGCACAAAATCCAAACAAGGATATAGAAAAAACATGAAACCATCAATCTTTGCTGATTGTTCGAGGGGAGACTTGTGTAGAAACTTAAGTATAAATGAAAATAGAGGAGGTACCATACCTGTGAATCAGAAAGGATGTAGGAAGAAGAATTAGGGAGGACAGAGCGTTGTAGTAACAGACGAAAGTGAATTTTTTCATTCCACTAGAAGTGGCTTCTTTGATTGCTACAATCAGCCCCACCTGTATAAACTGCACACCAATCATCCCTAGATACGGCAGTGCATCTTTCATCCCCATATTTTTGTCTATTTATATAAACATCCCAGTATTAATCAGTATGTGTATACGTAAACGTTGGCGGAAACCCTAATAGGGCCTGATGAATGCAATTGATTCTGCAATTGACAGGAGTCAGAAATTGGGACAGAAATTCATCATCAATGGGGTTAATGGGAGTGGACAGTGATGCTTATGGGGATGCAGGTGGTGGCTTGTGGCTTAGATTTTCAGGGAAGCGGGTGGTTATGGGAGTGATGGAGAAAGGGTTGAAGGAATCGGCGGTGGCTACGGGTTGACGGGGAGCAGAGAGCTGTGGTTAATGGGCGTGAACGGTAAGTGGCGGCCGTGGGTGACGGTTGATGAAGGTAATTATGATGGTCCGAGGTGGAAACATACGGTGGCAGAAAAGGTGGATCGAGGACAAGGTATTTACCTCCCCCCTCATAAACCCACGTCTCCGTAGTCCTCCAAGATCATCACCAACCTATTTCTACTTCCAAAAGTTTTTCAAAATAATGGATGAAAGATGCACGTTAATATATCTTTATTTGATTCTCTAAAATAAAGTCTGAAATTCGAATTTCAGGAGGCATAGATAGGAGATTTGGGAGTGAGTTTTTAAAATGAAAATTTCAAGTTTCTTACTTTATCTATTCTCTATCTTCATTGAGGTATGAACCACCAACTGTAATTTTTTTTATACTTTATGATTTCCAGAGGCGTGTAGGAAGACTCATCCTAACCACTATAGCGAGTCAGCGACCAACCCCAATTCTAGCCGACACCCCGTGCTTTAAACACAGCAGAAAATAACGTGAGATGAAACTACAACATTTTGGGCTACATACACATTATTTTAACACATCACTTTTACACATCACTTAAAACTACGTCGTTTTATATTAAGGAAGATCCAAATATATTTTCAGCGATATTGGTCAAAAACAAATATGATTTTTTTTCAATACAAAACTATATAGTTTTGAGTGATGTGTGAAAGCGATGTGCAAAAGTGGTGTACCTTTATTATTTTTGTTAAAACATTTCACAAACTTATGCCTTTAAACTTTGTTTGGTTGGCTCTCATCACAAGTAAAAAAGTTTACTCCATCATGTCAAAATTTACTCCAAGCCCCCAAACAAGAGTCTCAGACTACTCCAAGCCGAATATAAGACATTAGAAGTCCGATTGGATGAAGAATTATTTGTAGGGGACAAGTTATAGAGGGAGAAAAGGAAATATTTTTGGATAGTTATAGAAGGGATAAAAAAGTAGAATGTTTGGATGAGAGATTAAAGAGGGAGCATAAATTTTTTGACTTGGTTTGGATGTTTTATAAAATTGGGAGATAATAGTGGGTGTATAAGGGGGTAAAAATTGTCAAAAGACTATTTTGCCCTTATGCAGTGTTAAATTATTCAATATATAATTTATTTTGAATAATTTGAATTAATTAATTTCATAAATTCATTACTTTTTTATATTTAATATAAAATGTTATTTTTTTAGAAAAGTAAATGGTTCGTAATGTATTGTGTTTGTTAAATAATTATAGGTCAATTAATTTAGACGATTCACAAACTCCTAATTATGAAGTATTCAATTCCATGAAGGCGAAATTCCCATAATGTCAGTACATCTTCCTTCGCAATCGAAAAGATGTGCGAACAAAAGACAAACTACAAAACCTAAGTAAAAATTACAATGAAAGGATAATTTTACAACATTGGCAGTGTGAAGATATCCAAGATTTTGTCAGACCCTCGTTGTTGCAGATGTCAAAGCATCATCACTTGTTTTATGTTTGCTTCCTCCCAAGTTGTGTAGATTCTTGGGTCATGTCCGGATCAATGTGAATGAACACTAACACTTGCAACGAATTATTTGGCTCAGATATTTATTTCACTGGCACACAACGCAGTAGTTGGCCACCACTTATGTTGCCAAACGGTGATAAGCTGATGGCCGTTATAAGTTGTCGTACCAGACTAGTGTCTTGCCATGTAGATGTATTTTTTTTATATCATCATAGCCGTAAAAAGGGATGACGGTGTTCAATAAACTAGCACAGTAATCCAAAAAAGAAGGGCTCGTTTGGAAAATGGCAAAGCCCCCATGCACAAAGTCACACCTTCTGTTGCACACACTCAGTACACGCTGATGCACCAGCAGTTGCACTCTGCACATTGATCCAGCACAGCAGTTGCACACTACACACTGATCCAGCAAAGCAATTGCACACTAGCAGTTGCACATTGAATCATTGATCCAGCACAGTAGCTACACACTGAGTGCACCAGCAGCTGCACACTGAAGCGCACAAACTACTACAATAGAACACACTACACAGCACGAACAGACACAACCACACACACTGATGCACCCACAGTTGCACACTGAAGCACATACCACAGAAGCTGCACACTACACACACACACACACACACACACACACACACTGAGTGCACCAGTAGTTGCACACTCAAGTGCGCACACACAATGCACCAACATACACAACACACACTCTGAGTGCACCAGCAGTTGCACAATGAAGCGCACACACTAATGCAATAGATGCACCAAAAGTTGCACACTGATTCACCCACCAGCATTTGCACACTTACACATTGTTAGGGACCAATTTTAGAGACCCAGTGATGAAAACGTACAGTTTATGCAACTAAAAAATTATGAAACCCTACTAGGCGGAATTAGGGTTCATACTTTCGAGATTTGTCTGGTTTGATGTCGGCACTCTTCAACATTTTGATTCTGATCGAACTTTGAACACCGTTGATATGATCTTGTTCGACTGTCCTCAAGATCTTCTACCGTGATCCTATTGTACCTTGATCAAGTACTAAGGGTGGGCTAAAAAACGTAATCTCCTTGCCTTGTATAGAACTTCTCTCAATCTTTTGAATATCAAGCTGTGTCTGACCTAAAAGGCATAGTGGTGTATATATAGGCAACAATAGGGACCCCTAGGAGAAGTATGGGTTGTACTTCCTATATAATTTGAGATTCCTAATCTAGTCCGGATTAATTCTAAATTATATAAATTATAATTCATACCACTACAGAATTATAATTGCATTCCCCTCCCATATCTCAAAATTATATTTCAAGCTCCATTTAAATGTTTATTTATCTCACCACGCTAAGATTACAGATACCCGTTGATTAAAATAAATTACTGACAATTTATTTAATCAACATCTATAAAATTTGTTGAGACATCCACTTAATTTATTCATTTTGTTGGATACTAATATTCACCTGCAGCATTTTGACATAATCGAAACTTATAAATTTTCTCAACGGGATATCATCAATTCCTATAAAGGGACGTGGATTTCATTAATAATTAATAGTTGTCATACACTTAATATTGTGATTTAACTCATCCAGACTATTGGCCGACAAAGCCTCACTTTATAATGAATCAAAGTTAACAACAATAAATGTACACATCAATTAATTATCTTTGAATTAAGAGTACAAACACACATAATAACCATGAGGTGTAAATTATATTATATTATTAGTATAAATACAATTACCTTAAATTGGTCATGTTCAATACACCTATATTATACTAACACAGTAAGTTAAAATTATACCATTTTTCGTAGTCAAGACAGACCTACTGAAATACTGTGTTACAGTCCTACTGGTAATGTGTCCAATTCCACCTAAGACTGTGAACCAAAAATTTATATTCTACAAGAACCGATAATCTGATCCTTTGTGTGTAAGCCAAACTCTACATATCAGATTATCTACTATGTGGAATAAGAGATACTCATGCACAATATGATAAGATATAATGCAAATATTTGCCCATAAAGATTCTCATCAAGAAAGAGAATAATTTATTTAAAATAATTCAAACAAATATCAATCCATTACATAAAGTCATGACTTTTAGTATAAAATCCTAACAATCTCCCACTTAGACTTAAAGTCATGATGCCATACATCTCACTCACATTCCCTCCACATGACTATCAAAAGTTTTTGCTAGTAGACTTTTTGTGAAAGGTGTGGCAGGTTGTTCGCTGATGCAATCTTGGTCACTGTTACATCACTTCTCTGAACGAATTCTCGTATAAGATGATACTTACGCTCAATGTGCTTTTCCTTCTTATGAGTTCTTGCTTTCTTTGAGTTAGCAACTGCACCACTATTATCACAATAAAGTGTAATAGTAGATTGCACTGAAGGGATCACATCTAGATCCATTAAGAAATTTCTGAGCCAAACGGCCTCCTTAGCTACCTCAGAGGTTGTCACATATTCAGCCTCCATGGTGGAATCAGCAATACATGATTTCTTGATACTTTTCCAACTTATAACTCCACTTCGAGGGTAAACACATATCCCGATGTAGACTTTCTTGAATCCTTATCTGACATAAATTTTGAGTCTGTATATGCATAAGGCATTAGACTATTTGACTGGTAAACCAACACATAATTTCTAGTCATTTTCAGGTACTTTAAAATATGTTTTACCGCAGTCCAATGTTCTTGTCTAGGATTAGATTGAAATCTGCTAACCATGCCTATAGCAAAGTAGATATCAGGTCTAGTACACAGCATAGCATACATGAGACTTCCTACCGCAGAAGCATAAGGAATTGCTCTTATCTTATCTTCCTTTTCAAGTTTTTTAGGACATTAAAATCATTGGATGGATAGATTCCATGTCTGAAAGGGAGGAACCCTAATGAGCTCACTATATTGTAGTATAATGTGGCTCAATGTACTCAATTTGACATTTATGCGTAGGCAAATGTATTGTTCTAGTTAATATTGCACGCATAATTATTTTTGTTCAATGTTAGGTTGTCGCGCGCTAAAAGCATGTCCAAAGGTTTCACTATGACTTAAAGACCTCGGAACCATTGACGACGATGATGAAGGACCAAATGAAGGCTCGGGAAGAGTAAAAGAGAAGCCGGATCAAAAGGACAAGGAAGACCTGAAAATGGAAGTCAGAAGCATTCTTTATCGATAGAGGTTCTTTCTTATTGATAGAGCCCTGTCACACGTCTAGAAAAGCAAAGCTCTCTATCGATAGAGACTAGTCCTATCGATAGAAGCACTCTCTATCGATAGAAGAAGTTCCTATCGATAGGAGCAGAATTCACATGCCTAAAGATAGAGAGTCCCCTTCTATCGATATAGGCCAAGTTCAAAAAACAATTAGTTCACTTCTCTATCGATAGAGATCCACTCCTATCGATAGAGGCCAATTTCTGTCTAGCCAAATAGAATGGCTCTATCGATAGAGTAATCTTCCTATCGATAGAGCCCGTCTGACACGCAATAAATGTAGATTTCGGCTCCTGCTCTTCACCACCTTTTGGGATGATTTCTCCCCGACTTTTGCTTTACAAAAGGATGTAGGGATATATTTTGAGCATGTTTTGGTCCCCCTTAGGCATGTGTATGGGAGAAATAAGTGGATCTCTCTCCCTTTTGTATTGATAAGTATTATAAGACAAATATAATTTTCTAGCTAGCTTTCGTTCCTTCTTGAGAGATTCTCTCTCTAGTTCTTGGTGTTCTTCATTTTCCCCTGAGATTTTCATCAAGTGTATGACATTGTCTCATTTAAGAGTAAGTTAACCCAATGTTTAGTTTACTTGTGTTCATTCCACTACTTTAGTTTTTCAGCAAGTTGTTTTTGTATATTGTTTTCCCACAGATTTTTAGTGTTAGTTGGTGAATCTTTCCTTATTATTAGTTTAGTGTGTTCCTTCCTTTTCTCTCCATGTTCATTTTCTCATTCACAAGCATGAGTAGCTAAACTTTCATAAAGCTAGATCTTAGGATGAAGTTTAACTAAAACTCACTCTTATTCAATATCTCCTAACCATTTTATAAGTTTGTTCTCAAATATATTCAAGTTCTTATTTCTAAAAACAAAAAGGTAGAGTTAAACTTTTGCTGAGTTATTGCCATATGTTTGGTATATCTAATACTTAAGCCTATGTCCTCCCTATTTTGGATTATATTTTCTTGAACTTGAATGGATTTGGAGACACATCTCTTGAGCAAAAAGACTGATTTTCATTTAGTATTTTTCGGCCTAGAAACCTTAGCCGGAATCTAGGTTGAGTTATAAGAGGAGATTTTGTTTAAAGTAAGTTTAATATTAAATGAATTCCGAAGACTAAGCTTAATTCTTTAATACTCATTTTATTCCCTCACTTAGTTAATATAATTGTTAACCACACCAAACAAACTTTGAGGTTGACGTTCGAAATGTCGAAAAAAATAAATTTGTGGAATCTCTTAATCTAACTATTTTGTGGAATCTCTTAATCTTTTATAAAAATTAAACCTTGACTTAGGTCGGCGCCCTAACGACGCATATTTGCCGGCCGGTCAAAACCTTTCTTGGAATCTTGCATGCCAAAATGAGCAAGAATCGTATCGATATAAGTAGCTTGTGATAATCCCAACATCCTTTGCTTGTGATCTCGAATAATCTTGATCCCAAGAATGTGACCGGCTTCTCCCAAGTCCTTCATATCGAATTGGTTGGACAACCACACCTTTACTGAAGATAACACTCTCACATTGTTTCCGATGAGTAAGATATCATCTACATATAGTACTAAGAACTTTTTCGTTGCAGCTCTTGTACACATACGACTCATCCGGACATTGATCAAAACTAAAAGACTTGATTGCCTGATCAAAACAAATATTCCAACACCTCGATGCTTGCTTAAGTCCATAAATAGACTTCTTAAGCTTGCAAACCGTGTGCTCTTGGTCCTTTGCTATGAATCCTTCTGGTTGCATCATGTAGATGCATTCATCCAGATTGTCATTAAGGAATGCAGTCTTGACATCCATTTGCCAAATCTCGTAATCGAGATGAGCTGCAATGTATAAGAGAATTCGAATGGACTTCAGCATAGCCATCGGCAAAAATATTTCCTCATAGTCGATCCCTTCTTTCTAAGTAAAATCTTTCCCTACAAGCCTAGATTTAAAGATTTCCACCTTCCCGTCCACTCCTCTCATTTTCTTGTAAATCCACTTGCATCCAATGAGTTTTATCCCTTTGGGTGCTTTTACAAGATCTCAGACTTGATTAGAGTACATAGACTTCATTTATGAATTCGTAGTCTTTTGCCAAAGTTCCACATTTGTGTCTTGCAATGCTTCATTGTAGTTACAGGATTCGGCATCCAGTTTCTTAGCGACTCTATCAAATAATTATCCCAAGAACATGTAGCGATCGAGTTGAATAATAACCCTCCCATTACGACGAGGCACTGTTGTGTCAACTGTTGTTTCTTGTGGTGTTTCCTCTTGCACTAATGGTGCTGAAGAAGTTTACGTTGGTCTCTCTCCTCTCAATTCCTTTAGAACAATCTCACTTCTTGGCTTGTGATCCATAACATAGTCTTCCTCTAAGTATCAGGCATTGGTGCTAATAATGACCTTTTGATCCTTAGGACTATAGAATAAACCACCCTTCGTTTCTCTAGGGTACCCTACAAATAAACAAACTTCTGTCCTTTATTCCAACTTATCCATGTTCCCTTTCAGCACATGTGCTGAACTACCACAAATCTAAACCTGCCGTGGCTAGGTTTGTGCCTAGTCTACAGTTCTGTGGGAGTAGAAGGTACTGACTTAGATGGTACCAATTAAGAATATATGCCGCTGTTTCTAATGCATGTCTCCGAAACGAAATTGGTAAATCTGAAGAACTCATCATAGATCTTATCATGTCCATAAGAGTTCTATTCCTTCTTTCTGTTACATCATTTTGCTGTGGCATACCAGGTGTAGACAACTGGGATGTAATCCCCTCATGAGATAAGTAGTTCCTAAACTCTCCTAAGAGGTATTCAACACCACAATCAGATCGTAGTGTCTTGATACATTTTTCAAGACCCTTCTCCGTTTTCGTCCCATACTCTTTAAATTTATTAAAGGCTTCAACCTTACAACGCATGAAATAAATATACCCATACCTTGAATAATCATCAATAAAGCTGATGAAATCTTCAAAGCCACCTCTTGCTTGGACGTTCATAGGTCCACACAAATCAGAGTGAACCAATTCCAATGGTTCTTTGGCTCTATACCCTTCGGGCGAGAAGGGCCTTTTTGTCATTTTACCTTCTAAATAGGATTCACAGACTGGAAGTTCCTTTACTTCCAATGAACTCAATGATCCACTTTGAAGTAGTCTAGAAATTCTTTTTAGATTAATATGACCTAGGCGTAAGTGCCAAAAATACGTTTGGTTCAATTTAGAAGGTGTCTTTTTCTTACATGATATACTATTTATATTATTTAATTCATTCAACTGCAGTGTGGGAGAGAGATGATTAATAACATAAAGATCATCCACCAATGAACCAGAACATATAAAATATTTACTAAATTTAATAACCACAGAGTTATTGAAATTAACCAAATAACTATT
The DNA here is from genome assembly GCA_019985065.2 of Arctostaphylos glauca. Taxonomy (NCBI): domain Eukaryota; kingdom Viridiplantae; phylum Streptophyta; class Magnoliopsida; order Ericales; family Ericaceae; genus Arctostaphylos; species Arctostaphylos glauca. The sequence goes on along the minus strand of JAHSPW020000004.1, from coordinate 29,058,796 downwards.
TTTAACTAACATAGAAACTAAAATTAAATTTCTTCTAATGCTAGGAACATAAAGACAATCTTTTAATATTAAAATCCTATTACTACCAAAACTAAGATGTAAGTCTCCCACTGTAACTGCTGCTACTTTTGTAGCATTACCCATGTGTAGGTAAATCTCCCCATCACTAAGCTGCCTCGTTTCCTGAAACCCCTGCAACAAATTGGAAATATTATTAGTGGCTCCCGCACCAAGAGTTTGTAAATAATACCGCTAAACATGTTTCAACCACTAGTAAATATGTTTTACCTTCAATTCGTTGAGATAGACCGGACATTACTTATTTCAATGTCTTGATTACTTGCAGTGAAAACACTTGCTCTTAGATTTTTTCACTCCACCTTGAGGACCATTATTCACTTGAAGAATTGCAACCTGCTTTTAAACCTTTTTCTGTTTTTTCTTGCCTTTCGGTTTAGAAGTAGAATCTTTCTCAAGTATAAATACATTTCTTGACTTTTTCATTACACCCTCTGCTGCTTGGAGTTCTTTAAGAAGTTTCAACAAAGTATAACAACATTTATTCATATTGTAATTCATGGGAAAATTCTTAAAGCTCTCCGACAGCAAATGGAGTATGATATCGATATAGGTTTCCCCATCCATCTCAGCTCCAAGAATCTCTAGTTCATTTAGATGACCCATCATCTTTATAACATGATCTCTTACTGAGCTCTCTTTAGCCATCCTTGTGTTGAGCAAGTCCCTCATAGCAACCTGCCTTGCTGCACGATTTTGTTTCTCAAATATTTATTTGAGGTTCAGCATCATGTCATAGGCAGTGGGCATAGACTGATGTTGATGTTGCAAAACATTTGACATAGATGCAAAATGTAACACCGTGCCATCTTATCAGCTTTAACCCACTTCTTGTAAGGCCGAGCTTCCTCATCGGTTGCCCTCACTAGGTTTTTGTGTACATTCCTTATTGAGCACATATTTGTACTCTTTAGCAGTCAACACTATATCCAAATTTCTTTCTAGTCAATATAATTAGGTCTAGTGAGTTTGTTTTCTTTGAGAATGACAGAAAGTAGATTGAAAGAGCCCATTCTTGAATCTGACAATCACATAATAATAATTATGAAAGGCAAATAAAAACTTTTGAATTTTATTTAAAAATTAGTTCGCTCTACCAAATTTTTTAAAGAAAAACGTTGGCAATTTGCCACACCATGAAAAGTATGCCTTTGATGGGAAGGTCTACTATTTTTCATCATTTGTGCAGATAGGCCTATTCCTTTTAATTTTGACTATTTAGACAAAAACTATTGTCAAGCAAAATTAAATAGCCAACTTAGCTTTGATTCTACAAACAATAGTAGTCACTCAGATGGAGAGAATATTATTATTTATAGCTAAGTGTACACCATCACCTTACACTAAATTAATTATTCCATAATAAATCATTTCAGATAGAGACATGATTCACACAATAATTAAGTTACAATTATCCCATTGAAGTTTGTATTGATGATTCCACAATTAATTTTGTCCGATGTGGAGGAATGTTCAAAACCAACACATAAAATTATTCATATCATCTGCAAACTGTTGATGGAGATCATGAGACTTGTACGTGACAAACTCTCTCTCCCACTTATTTATTTAAAAATATTTTTCCATGAGGGTTATAAAAATCTTTTCATGTGAGTGATCTAGGTATAGATCAATATTCTATGTTGTCAAATTATAGGGAACTATAATTAAACAAGGAAACAATATCAATCACATATCAATAAGGAAACACGAACATAATAGGAATCTCAACTATTATGGTCAAATCCTCAGTTTTCAAAATAGCCTTGATTTTTGTCGTCGATTTTTTTCCCCAAATCGAAGATGAGACCAACGCTGCGGTTGAAGGGGCTTGAGCTACCCTATTAGCTCGCGGGTCCAGAGCCACCGGTAGGGTCTAAAGGCAGTACCCTAGGCAGGGTCATGGGGCAGCCTCGAAGCTATGCACTGTTTCTTCAACAGAAACAGATTGATCCCTCCAAAATCGCTAATTTCTTTGATCACCGGAACATGTTATTAGGTATTGATTCTATGCCTCCATATAGGAGTTCACAAGGCTAAATCCATAAAAAAACAGCCGCGGTAAATAAAAAGAAATCATTACATTAAACCCTAAGCCTCCATATTACAGGAGTTTACATGCTACGTATTAATATTACAAACCCAAAAACTGGTAATAAAAAAAATATGTAACCACACATAACAATCACACTAAAACTGTCTATCACCCAATCATACATGCGTGACCATAATACTGGGATAAGAGAAACTGCAAAACACACGTTAGCACAATAATACTACGTTCTGTTTCTTTTATGTGGACAACATGATCTGTATAAACCACATGCGTTATCACAGCCGGCTCTGATACCACTGTTAGGAACTGATTCTCGAGACCCAGTGATGAATGCGTACAGTTTATGCAATAAAAAAATCATAAAACTCTACTAGGCGGAACTAGGGTTCATACCTTCGAGATCTGTCTGATTTGATCTCGGCTATCTTCAACAGTTTGATTCTGATCGAACTTTGAACATCGCTGGTATGATCTTGCTCGACTAACCTCAAGATCTTCTACCGTGATCCTATTGCACCTTGATCACGCACTAAGGTTGGGCTAAAAAATGTGATCTCCTTGTCTTCACAGAACTTCTCTCAATCTTTTGAATATCAAGTTGTATCTGACCTAGAAGGTATAATAGTGTATATATATGCAACGATAGGGACCCCTAAGAGAAGTATGCGTTGGGCTTGCTATATAATTCGAGATTACTAATCCAGTCCAGATTAATTCCGAATCATATAAATTATTATTCATACCACTACAGAATTATAATCGCATTCCCCTCCCATATCTCAAAATTATATTTCGAGCTCCATGTGAAGATTACAGATACCGTTGATTAAAATAAATTACTGACAATTTATTTAATTAACATCTATAAAATTCCTTGAGACTTTTCACTTAACTTATTTGGTATGTCGGATACTAATATGCACCTGCAGGGTTCTGACATAATTAAAACGTATAAACTTTCTCAAGGGGATATCATCAATCCCTATAAAGGGACGTTGATTCAATTAATAATTAATAGCTGTTATACACTTAATATTGTGACCTAACTCATTGAAACTATTGGCCGACAAGACCTCACTCTATAATGAATCAAAGTCAATAATAATAAATGTACACACAATTAATTATCTTTTGATTAAGAGTACAAGCACACATAATAATCATAAGGTATAAATTATATTGTATTATCAGTATAAATACAATTACCTTAAATTGGTCCTGTTAAATACACACAAAGTGTACTAGCATAATGAGTTAAAACTATACTATTTTTTGTAATTAAGACAGACCTACTGAAATACTGTATTATAGTCTTACTGTTGGTGTGTCCAATTTCACCTAATACTGTAAATAAAAAATTTATATTCTATGAGAACTGATAATCGATCCTCTGTGTGTAATCTAAACTGTACAAACCAGATTATCTACTATGTGGAATAAGAGACAGTCATGCACAATATGATAAGATATAATGTAAACATTTGCCCATAAAGATTCTCATCAAGAAATGGAATAGTTGTTTAAAATAATTCAAACAAATATCAATCCATTATATAAAGTCATTACTTTTATTATAAAATCCTAACACACACTACGCCAGAAACTGCACACACACACAAACGCAATAACAGTTGCACTTGCACACACTTACACCTGCTGTTGTAGACACTCACACACAACCCCACACCCCCCCCCCCCACACACACAAAAGAACAGTTGCACTTGCACACACTCACACCTGCTATTGTACACACACCCACACACACAATATATATAATAGTTGCATATAAGAATTACAGAGCTCGACTCACCCATTACATTTATGACTTCATCATTGACGATTAGAACATCACTGCATGTAAAACATGCAGATGTGGTGTGAGTGTGCAACTGCAAATGCAAATGTATTAGTGTCGTACTAATGGGCTCGAGTTTCTCATCATTGCCCATTACGGTACTCCATTCAATACTCAACTAATAGGCTTAGGTATAGAATTTGTTACACATTGGCCAACCATGTCTGCATGCAACTACTGTTGCCCTGCCAAGGTATTTGACCTTCAATAATGTTAAATTCATTCATCATCGCCCAATGGACAATTGAAATCACAAAATAGATATGGAAATCGGTGCAAAGCAAAACAAATATGGAAATCTGTATAGAATCTAACTTTAAGCATTTATGGAGCGACGTAAGTGACGGTCCAAAGCAAAAGTGCCATGCGTTGTAATGCTCAAATTGCTTGTGTCTCATGTTCAAAGCTTATAGAGCGACCTAAGTGATTGTAGGAAAACATAAGGCAACCTTTTAAATTGAATGGTTAGAAAGTATTTGGGGGCATAGAATTTAAACATTCAACATTCATATTCTAAGATAATGTTCATAATATTAAACTGTACTAACTTCATTCGAAATAAAAAATAAGTGCAAACAAAAGACAACCTATGAAACCTAAGAAAAAATTGCAAGGAAGGATAATATTCCAACACTGGCCCGTGTCACGTTGGTTTCATGTTCTTTGACCCTTGTAGTGGTGAGGCATCCGCACCATCGCTTGTTGGTTGTTTGATTCTAGTCGATTTCTTTTGTTATAGACGATATCTCTCTTCATGAAACTTCAATAATGTTATTCCAACACTGGCCCAAATTCTTACATTACGACCACTACACCTATAATTAAGTTCAGATTATCGTTTTGAAACTTTAGGTATCCTATATCATTATGAGATGACATCTTACTCAAAATTAGCTTGTTAGAAGTTTTCTTGCGAAATGAAAGCACGCGATTATTGTTTACGTGCCACGGCTTGCTTATTGTATTATCTTGTCCGCTTGATTAATCTTGCATCTCCAACACATCATCATGTTGTCATGAGTCTAGTCGTTTAAATGAAACTTAAGATGGAGTCAATGAGGAACATTTGAGGTTAGTGGAAATGAAACTCGAGATTTTGACACGAGTCATAAAAAGTTCACAAGCTTTGTAACGAAAATCGAGAATTTGATAAACTCTTATGTTTGGTGACTCGAGATTTGACTTACTCCTTGGGGAGACGTGTTAGGATGTCTTTAGCCGGGATATGAATTTTAGCCGAACTACGTCTGTTACCACCGGGCTGTGTCTTGGAGCCGAGTCGGTCACGTCTCATGTATTTAGCCAAGTTATGTCGTGAGCCGGTTATGTTCGTAAGCCGTGTCGTGTCTTTTCAAAAATAAAATATAGTTGAATGGGAGGAGTTAGGTATTTTCTAAGTCAAGGCACGACATATGGGAGACATAATGCTGGGAGCATAACGGTTGGGAGCATGGGATACGGGAGCCGATGTTTGGGAACACTAGCGCCGGATACGAGGTCAGCGTAGGGGTCGGGACCATATTGGTCGGGAACATCACAACACCACTTTGGAAAATAAAATTTTGATGACGGGCAACGCTTGTGTCGACCCGAACTTGGTATTTTGAAAGAAAATTTAGGACACTTGTGAACAACGACAGACACTTATGGATTTAAGTCGGTTGCACGTGTCAGAAACTTAGAAACAAGTCATAGGGTTTGACTTAAGGATACTTTGTCGACATTTCATTCATTTAATGTACTTACTTGTTTAATGCTTCCGCTTATTGTTTAATCTGATTATGTCAACTCTGATTATTTTGTTCTGTTCATAATACTTGATTAATTGCTCATACTATCTTCATGATCATGCATCATTTGATCCATTGCATAGATTGAGATTTAGGGTAGTTTTATTTGCTGAGCGTTAATCGCTCATCTGGTGCAACTTCTCTGCCCCTGGCCTTTCATGCCATGTGTCGAAGATGACGTTGCTGAGCCCGTTTATCCAGATACCAACGGCGGTACTTTCGAGGAGGATGTCGTAGCCCCGTGGTTCACCTAGATATATTTTGAGCTATTAATTTCAAATTTTAATGTAATTTCTTTAAATTCGAATGTTGTAATCAAACTTTATTTTGACTAAGTAATGGAAATATGGTTGACTTTTGACAAATTATTTTAAATTAACGTCTCCGAAATCCGGGGCATTACAGAGTGGTATCAGAGCTCTAGGTTCCCCTTTACTTGAGACCTAGGGTAGAATGGGTAGCACACATTTTGAGCGTCGTATACCGGGATAGTTACTATTATGCGATTAATTATCTTGACCGATATCATATAACATAAGTTTAACGCATATACTTATATTTTTCTTGTAGATGTCTTCCGACTCTGACTTTGACCCTGTGGAGCACTACGTTGTTGACCTTTCCGATGAAGAACTAGACAGAGTTGATGCAATATTACCCGCACCATTGGCTTTACCACCACCTGAGATTATTGCACCCTTACCACCTTCTGAGGGCAACATGCTGCTAGAATGGAATGAGGATGATGATGACCCTGAAGAGGAAAACCATGCTGATGATGAAGCAGATTCGGATATGGATGACAACGACTTCGATGATTTGATCATGGGGCAAGCTGAGGAAGACCCCGAGGAGCCAGTGTTTGATGAGGTTGACATTGAAGAAGAAGAGCCCTTAGAGGAAGACCCGGAGAGTGACATAGAGCACCCCCCGACCCCAGAGCCGACCGGAGTGCACTTGGATGTGACAGGCTGGAGTACTTGGGATGGCCCAGTTTGGTATGCACCAGGCACGATGATTTACGTGAGGATTGCCCCAGCAATCCGTTGCTATTGGAAAGCTAGAGGAGAGCCTTACTACCTAGGACCATTGGCTATCATTGAACAGCTGCAAGATCAGAGGTACCTACTCAATGTACCAGCCGGATTTCGAAAGAATGTAGGAAACTCTATGCCAAGACACATGCTGCAGAAACATCCACCACTGGACCGCCAGCGAATCATCAACCCACGAGGCAACCTAAACTTCTTCGACGTTGACAACTACACTGATACCCCATTCAAGCTTGAGGATCGACGACAAGTCAACCCATGGGATCCAGACTCATGGTGTTACAAGGTTTACTGGAGGTGCTATGGGATTATTGAAGCCACCTTGGAGCGGGAGTACTTGCTCCGACGCGATTATCCGAGCCTCTTTCTCTGAGCAGCGTTAGTTGGGTAGTAGTAGGGTGATCATTTTGTGGGACGTCAGATGATGTAGGATGCACCCTTAGTCGGATAGGCTTTTTATTTGCATGTAGGCCATGTGCCATTTTGTTGTATACATGCATATTTCAAATGTACTTGCATATTTTGACTGATGATGTACTGATGTTATGATGTTATGATATTCCTAGTATTAATGAAAAAGAACTTTTGCCATCTATTTTTGTTCCTAAAACTTAGCATATTTACTTAACTGTAGATGGTTGAGACACGAAACGGGGCTAACACTGGTAACCAAGCCGGAGCCAGCAACGCGCAAGCTAATCCTCCACCTCCACCCCCACCTCACGTTGCACCTGGTTTGAACGACTTTAACCAGTTCATGCGAGCTTTCTTCAATGCGGCACGAAATCCCCAACAGTTTGGACCGCAACCTCAACATCATGCTCAACCAAACCGGAGTGTACTACTCAATGAATTCTGCAAACGCCGACCGCCAATCTTTTCTGGTGAGACGAACCCTGCTGTAGCGGAGACCTGGCTGAAACAGACGGAAAAACTACTCGAGATCATGGAAGTTCGAGACAATGGTCACCGAGTGGCACTAGCAGCCTACCAGATGCAAGGCGAAGCTGACCACTGGTGGGATGTGGTCAAGACAACGCAAGATGTGCAGACAATGACTTGGAATGCCTTCAAGACTCTCTTTCTGGCCAAGTTCTTCCCAACACCTGTCCAGCAAGCGCTTATTCAAGAGTTCATGAATCTCAAGCAGGGAGGACTGACAGTGACCCAGTATGCTCCACGTTTCGACGAGCTATCTTGTCATGCACCTGAATTCGTGCCAACCAATGCTTCGAGAGCAAGGAAGTTTGAGTGGGGACTGAGCCCCTATATCCGAAGGAACGTCATGTCATTAAAGGAGGAGACCTATGCTGGTGTCGTCAGTGGAGCACTAATGATGGAGGGAGAATCTGCTGATTCCAAGAAGATATGGGATCAGAAACGCAACAAGCAGACTCCAGGAGGACCAATCAGGAACAACTCCAACCACCACAACCAGAAGCCGTACAACAACAACAATCGCCCACAGCAGCCACAGCGACAGAACCAACCTCAACAGCAGAGGGGTAACCAGTACCCTAATCAGAATCAGAATCAGACCAACAGGCAGCAGACAAGGTCAAACCCAGTTGTGTGCTATGGATGTGGAAAAGAAGGTCACATCCGCAGCCAGTGCCCTCAGAATGCTATAGGAGTGAACCAGCAACCTTTGGGAAAGGCCCCGACCGGGGGACAGATGCAAAAGAACACTTGGAACCAGCCCAAGCCTGGTCAGAATCAGTAGAATGGAAAGTTTAAGGGACCAGCTGGTCCAAGCCAGAATAATGGAGGCAGGATCTTCGCACTCCAAGGAGAAGCTGAAGAAGATGAAGTTTTTGACCCTTCTGTTATCCAAGGTAACCTGATTCTATCCAACTCTTGCATCAAGGCATTATTTGATTCCGGAGCATCGCACTCGTTCATATCTGTTGCATGTGCTAACACTTTGGGATTAGAGACTGTACCACTTGGATCTGTCATGAATGTTACATCACCCTTGGGAGGTATTGTATCTGTGGGACTAGTATGTAGAGGGTGCGAGATTGAGATTTCGGATTTACGCTTGACATGCGACTTGCGAGTTATAGACATGGCGGATTTTGATGTTATTTTGGGCATGGATTGGCTATTTGCCCATCGAGCAATTATCAATTGCCATCAGAAGACGGTAACCGCCTACTCCTTGGATGGAACATGTTTCAAATTTAAGGGGGATAGGCAGGAACCTTCATCGTTGCTGAAGGCACGATCTAGGTGGCACGATAGTTTGACTGGATGGCTGGCGAGCCTGACAATGAATGATGAAGATCGTACGAAGTTGGGATTACCACGTGTCGTGTGCGAGTATGCTGACGTTTTTCCCGAAGAGCTTCCAGGACTACCACCATCGAGAGAGCTGGACTTCACCATAGAACTTGTACCTGGTACTGCACCGATCTCCATGGCCCCCTTCAGAATGGCACCCGCGGAACTTAGAGAACTGAAGACACAGTTGCAGGAACTTATGGATAAGGGATTTATTCGACCAAGCACGTCACCATGGGGAGCACCAGCCTTGTTCGTGAAGAAGAAGGAGGGGACACTTAGATTGTGTATCGACTATCGTCAACTCAACCGTGTGACAGTCAAGAACCGGTATCCACTTCCGAGGATTGATGATTTGTTTGACCAACTCAGAGGAGCCACCTGGTTCTCTAAGATTGATTTGAGATCCGGGTATCACCAACTGCGAGTTAGAGAATCGGATATACCTAAGACGGCATTCCGAACTCGCTATGGCCACTACGAGTTTGTAGTGATGCCTTTTGGTTTGACCAACGCGCCGGCAGTTTTCATGTGTTTGATGAACAAGATTTTCGCGCCATATTTGGATCAGTTTGTTGTAGTATTCATTGATGATATTTTGATATATTCGGCATCAGAAGAAGCTCACGAGCAGCATTTGAGGATCGTACTTCAATCTTTACGAGACAATCAGCTGTATGCCAAAGCCAGCAAGTGTGAGTTTTGGCTAAGAGAAGTGAAGTTTTTGGGACACGTAGTGTCAGAGAAAGGAATCTCTGTGGACAATAGCAAGATTGAGGCGATTCGAGATTGGAAAAGGCCTACTACAGTATTTGAGATTCGAAGTTTCTTGGGACTCGCAGGATACTATAGACGATTCATTCTGAATTTCTCAACATTGGCTAAACCAATGACTCGATTGACTCAGAAAGGAATCAAGTTTGACTGGGATGAAACTTGTGAGAAGTCATTTCAGGAGCTGAAGAATAAGCTCACTAATGCACCGATACTCACCATTCCAGAGCGAGATGTGGGTTATGTCGTGTATTGTGACGCATCCAAGGATGGATTGGGATGTGTGTTGATGCAGAATGATAAGGTCATTGCTTATGGATCACGACAACTGAAGCCGCATGAGAAGAACTATCCAACGCACGACTTGGAACTCGCAGCCGTAGTTCACGCGCTGAAGTCATGGCGTCATTACTTGTATGGGGAGAAGTTTGAGGTATTCACAGATCATAAGAGCCTCAAGTACATATTCACACAGAAGGACTTGAATATGAGGCAGAGACGCTGGATGGAGTATCTCGAAGATTACAACTTCACGCTTTCTTATCACCCGGGTAGAGCTAACGTTGTGACTGACGCTCTCAGTCGCAAGTCTCGAGGACATGTTGCCAGCCTAGCAATACAGGAATGGAAGATGCTAGGGCAGATTCAGGAATTTGGCCTCCAGCACAACGAGATAGAAGGAGGAGCATGTTTGTACGCATTGACAGCAACACCAGGATTGCACGCTGAGATTTTGAAAGTTCAGATGCTTGATCAAGAATCAGAATTCATCAAATGTCGATTAGCCAAGGGAGAAGCAGCAGCAGGTTGGACAGTTGGCACTGACAAAGGTCTGAGATATTTAGGACGGATTTTTGTACCTGATTTTGGGACACTACGAGAATCAGTTCTAAAGGAATTTCACCGATCAAGTTTCGCTATCCACCCAGGAGGAAACAAGATGTACAAGGACTTGAGACGATCTTATTGGTGGAGTGGAATGAAGAATGATGTACCTAAGTATGTTGCTACTTGTCTCACCTGTCAGCAAGTCAAAGCCGAGCACCAGAGACCGGGAGGAACTCTTCAACCTTTATCTGTGCCGGGATGGAAATGGGAACACATTGCAATGGACTTCGTGATGGGACTACCAAGATCGCATCAGGGACACGATGCTATTTGGGTGATAGTGGATCGCCTGACCAAGTCGTCACACTTTCTACCGATTCGGGTATCTGACACGATGGATTCTTACAGCCGCCTTTACATCAAGGAGATTATCAGATTACATGGTGTGCCTGTAACTATCATATCTGACCGAGACACGCGTTTCACGTCATCTTTTTGGAAGAGCTTACAGAAGGCCTTAGGAACCGAGCTTTGTTTGAGCACCGCTTTTCATCCACAGACTAACGGACAATCTGAGAAAACGATTCAAACGCTAGAGGATATGCTTCGAGCTTGTGTACTAGATTTTCAAGGAGGATGGGAGAGACATCTATCACTTGTCAAGTTCGCTTACAACAACAGTTACCAACCTAGTATCGAGATGGCACCGTATGAAGCACTTTATGGACGACCGTGTCGATCACCAGTTTGTTGGACCGAAGTGGGAGAGACAAGTTTGTTGGGACCCGAGATTGTGCAAGAGACGACAGAGAAAGTCAAGATCATCCGACAACAACTACTGACAGCACAGAGCCGATAGAAGAGCTATGCTGACAAGCGGACCAGACCTCTAACTTTCAACGTTGGCGATCATGTATTTTTGAAGATTTCCCCTCGACGTGGAATTATCCGATTCGGCAAGAGAGGGAAGCTTTCACCAAGATTCGTTGGACCTTTCGAGATTCTACAACGCATTGGAGAGACCGCCTACCGCTTAGCTCTGCCACCTCAGCTTGATCGAGTCCACAATGTCTTCCACGTATCTATGCTCCGAAAGTACCTAGCTCACCCGACTCACATCATTGATTGGAAAGAAATCACCATCGATGCAGACACAACGTAGAAGAGCAACCAATACGAATCCTTGATCATGGCGAGAAGATTCTGCGAGGGAAGACTATCCGCCTAGTCAGAATACTGTGGCGTCACCAGAATGTGGAAGAATCCACTTGGAAGCGGGAGGATACTATGCGCGCCAACCACCCCTACCTTTTTGAAACTTCTACTATGTAATTTCGAGGACAAAATTTATTAAGGGGGATAGGTTGTAAAGACCCAAAATTTTTAAATGAAAAAATAATAATTTTAATGTATGAAATTATTTATTGATTTATTAAGTTTGCGCGATTTTATTTTTAGTCATACTTGGATTTGTGCATGTGTGTGTTTAGACCCAACCCATGGACTAAACCTTGACCCAAGCCCAACTTGGTTTAACCCGGTCCATGACCCAAACCCTTTTAACTTGACCCTAAACCCTTTGGATCAGCCTTTAACCATGGAACCTATCACATAGGATCATTTTCCTTTAGTGATGATCACCACCTTCTCCAAAAACAGACGTTACTTCCATTCTTCCCCACCAAACCACCTTGTATCCTGGTTTTGTCACACATCTCCCTTCCAAATCTCATCATGGCTGAGCAATACTATTCCCTCACTCCATCAAAAATCTGCAACACTCCTTCTTCTCCAATGGAAATCCATGCAAATGGCATTCTTACACTCCATCTCTCTCTATTTGTACTCAATCATCCTCACCATTGTACCTACGAATTTCAGTTCTTCAGAGAGTGGAGAGAGTTGCCATGGTTGTGGTTTAGAGGTGAGAAGATAGAAAAAAATAACAGTAGAGGGAGAGAGAAGAGAGAGACCTTGTTTGTACTTCAATCGCCAAAATCTAAGTTGCAATCCTTTGCTTCAAGCCTTGATTCTTCAATACTAAGGTAAATGAATCTATCCTAACCTTTAATTTATGCCATTGATCAATATTGAGCTCCACGGAGCTCGGAAAAAAACGAAACCCAGTTCTGTATTTTCGTAGAAGATGATGTTGACACCGGTGTCTTAGTTTTGATACACCGGTGCCTTGGTTCTCTGTATTTTACAGTCCTGTAGTTTCATACTTACACCGGTGCCTCTGAAACCTTACACCGGTGTCATTACTCTCTGTATCTTAATACACTACAGAACAGACCTTACACCGGTGCCTCTGAAACCTTACACCGGTGCCTTTACTCTCTGTATCTTAACACACTACAGAACAGACCTTATTCTATTTTAGTGAAAATAAGAAAGTAAGAAAGTACCCCCCATTTCTTTACTTTAATTTTATTTAATGAAAATAAGAAAGTACCCCCCATTTGGAAACAATGGCATTTACAGAAAATTGAAATTCGATTCGAATCAAAATGTCGTCCTTCCTATTTTAGTACAAAATAGAAAAATCACCCGTTTTCTTCCTATATTTTGGCCCGAAACTCACCCTAAACTTATGCGTTTGAGACGTATGAATATACCATTGTGCTTAGAAAAAATCAAGGAATCATTTCCGGGACTTTTTATCCCCTAATTCGAAACTTGAAAAATTTAACTTTTTCTATACTTGGAAAAATTTTCAGACAGTGAAAATTTTCAAAAAATTAGAACATCGCCCAAATTCTTACATTACGACCACTACACCTATAATTAAGTTCAGATTATCGTTTTGAAACTTTAGGTATCCTATATCATTATGAGATGACATCTTACTCAAAATTAGCGTGTTAGAAGTTTTCTTGCGAAATGAAAGCACGCGATTGTTGTTTACGTGCCATAGCTTGCTTATTGTATTATCTTGTCCGCTTGATTAATCTTGCATCTCCAACACATCATCATGTTATCATGAGTCTAGTCGTTTAAATGAAACTTAAGATGGAGTCAATGAGGAACGTTTGAGGTTAGTGGAAATGACACTCGAGATTTTGACACGAGTCATAAAAAGGTCACAAGCTTTGTAACGAAAATCAAGAATTTGATAAACTCTTATGTTTGGTGACTCGAGATTTGACTTACTCCTTGGGGAGACGTGTTAGGATGTCTTTAGTCGAGATATGGATTTTAGCCGAACTACGTCTGTTACCACCGGGCTGTGTCTTGGAGCCGAGTCGGTCACGTCTCATGTATTTAGCCAAGTTATGTCGTGAGCCGGTTATGTTCGTAAGCCGTGTTGTGTCTTTTCAAAAATAAAATATAGTTGAAGGGGAGGAGTTAGGTATTTTCTAAGTCAAGGCACGACATATGGGAGACATAATGCTGGGAGCATAACGGTTGGGAGCATGGAATACGGGAGCCGATGTTTGGGTACACTAGCGCCGGATACGAGGTCAGCGTAGGGGTCGGGACCATATTGGTCGGGAACATCACAACACCACTTTGGAAAATGAAATTTTGATGACGGGCAACGCTTGTGTCGACCCGAACTTGGTATTTTGAAAGGAAATTTTGGACACTTGTGAACAACGACAGACACTTATGGATTTAAGTCGGTTGCACGTGTCAGAAACTTAGAAACAAGTCATAGGGTTTGACTTAAGGATACTTTGTCGACATTTCATTCATTTAATGTACTTACTTGTTTAATGCTTCCGCTTATTGTTTAATCTGATTATGTCAACTCTGATTATTTTGTTCTATTCATAATACTTGATTAATTGCTCATACTATCTTCATGATCATGCATCATTTGATCCATTGCATAGATTGAGATTTAGGGTAGTTTTATTTGCTGAGCGTTAATCGCTCATCTGGTGCAACTTCTCTGCCCCTGGCCTTTCATGCCAGGTGTCGAAGATGACGTTGCTGAGCCCGTTTATCCAGATACCAACGGCGGTACTTTCGAGGAGGATGTCGTAGCCCCGTGGTTCACCTAGATATATTTTGAGCTCTTAATTTTAAATTTTAATGTAATTTCTTTAAATTCGAATGTTGTAATCAAACTTTATTTTGACTAAGTAATGGAAATATGGTTGACTTTTGACAAATTATTTTAAATTAACGTCTCCGAAATCCGGGGCGTTACAGAAATGCCAGAAGCCAAGAAGTAGCTCTAAATAAGTGATTAACACTCAGTAGAAATGTCTAACCTTATTCTAATTTATAAATAAATATACATGATAATAAGTCTATGCAACATGCAAAGAATAATAAACAAACATAAAATATGCAATATCGTGCATAAACATAAATATCCAATGTCGTTCATAAAACTTTTTTCATTGAGTATCTTTTTTTTACTATTGTCTCCACACTGGGGTTTCACAATCTTTCTTATCAAAATTACAACCTTAGGGTCTCGCAATCGCTCTTAGCCAAATTACAACCTCAGGATTTTGCAATCCTCTTCATTGGTATCACTGCATCGAGGTCTCACAATCTCTCCTTAGCCAAATTACAACCTTAGAGCCTCGCTGTAACGCCACGCATATTTGGTACGTTATAATAAAAGAATTATTAATTAAGTAGCACAATGAAATTTTAAATTTAAAAATAAAAGGTTCAATTCTCAAAATATTTATTAATTACCGACAAAACAATCGACCCGAAATTTAGCTCATTAAATAGTTTCAAAAACTAATAACTCGAGTCATAAATTTTCATTAATCAAAAGTAACTAAGGGGACATCCTAGGTCAAACCATTGGGTTGTTACTGGTATAACCATGGTTTTGGTACATTCATCTCGTCCTCATCGATCTCCTGAACTTTCAAATTATGCTCCACCCCAACCTATTCCTAAAAATCTGGCGTGAAATGTGAGGGGTCAATAAGTAGCTCCAAATGAGTGACTAACACTCAATAGAAAAATCTAACCTTACCCCAATTTATAAATAAACATACATGATAATAATTCTATACAGTATGCAAAGAACAATAAACAAACATGAAATATGCAATGTGTGCATAAAGCTTTTCGCATTGAGTATCTTTTTATTATTATTATCTCCACACCGAGATCTCACAATCCCCCTTATTAAAATTACAACCCCAGGGCCTCGAAATTCCTTTCATTGGTATCGCAGCATCGGACTCTCGCAATCCTTTGTAGTCAAATTATAACTTTCAGGGTCTTGCAATCCCATTCATCGATATCGCCGCATCGATATCTCGCAATCCCTCTCAGCCAAAATTACAACCTCAGTGTCTTGCAATCTCCTTCATTATTATCACAATATCAGGGTCCGGCAATCCCTTATAATCCACCACAACTCTAAATCATTTTGGTTATTATTCATTATCGCAACAATGTGATCATCTAACCCTACTGTTCAATTAACTTTCCATATTCATGTATGCATGCACAATGTTCATCCTTCATGCTCAGCATATAATAATAAGATTTCATCATGTGATTTCAATCGAACATGCATCGAGCATAAATTAAAATCATTAAAATCATTAAAATCATACGACATCATCAAAATCAATCAAAGTTAAGTCACATACAACGTTCGTCAGCCCTAGCATGCAAATTGGTCTCAACAACTAATAGTCCTTTAATTGATAAACTAAACTAAATTAAAGAACGAATCCTCACATATAATAAATATTTAGTATTTCTATGGTTTAGATCCAATCTCAACCAGACACCTAATAATTATTAAATTCACAACTTAATTAATTGACGCAATCGAATACATGTAATTCCTCCAATAATTAATTATGTACGATTCGATTCATATCCCTTACACAATTATCGAAAAAAAATCAAATCTACTTATAAACCACATGTACACATAGGACTCAGTTTGAAATTCCTATCTCGATCCGACAAATAAAACACTACCAAAAACTCCCTAACCAAACACCGCACCGAGATCCGATTAGCACAACACTATGAAATCAACAATCAAAATCATACATTAAATATAGTATATAAAAATAGTATATTATTAATAGGGAAAAGCTATATAGACCAACATTTTTTCAGACCAATATTAGACCAACATCTAAACTCTTCATTCCTAATTAAATTTTAATGATCTGAACCGTTCAATATGTTTAAAACATGTTTTTAAGGATACCCACGAGAAATCAGCTCAAAATATTACCGAAAATGACTTGATCCAAGCAGTGGTTAAAAATACTAACAGGAACTGCTTTATGAACCACTACTTAGATCAAGCCATTTTCGATAATATTTTGAATTGATTTCTCTTGAGTACCCTTAAAAACATGTTTTAAACACATTGAATGGTTCGGATCATTAAAATTTAATTAGGAATGAAGAGTGTAGATGTTGGTCTAATTTTGGTCCAAAAAAGTATTGGTCTCTTGAGCCCCCTTATTAATAATAATAAATAATAGAATAAGTAAATACTTTCAATATAATATATTTGTACACAAAATAGTGTATTATATATATAAAGTAATAATGAACTACTATATGATAAAATATAAAAGAAAATCAAAACAAGAAGGAAAAGGAGAAGGGAGGGAGCACTGGCCTCAGAGAGAGAGAGAGAGAGAGAGAGAGAGAGAGAGAGAGAAGTCAAAAGGAGTGGGAGAGATGAGAGAGGGGGGGATGAGATTGAGAAGAAAGTGGGTAGAGACATTTGAGACAATGGGGTAGAGATATAAAATTTAAAAAAATAAAACCAACAAAAAGAGAGATTTAGTAAGAAAGAAGAAAAGAAAGGGAGAGGAGGCACACGAAGAAAGTATTCGGGCGACAAAAAAAATAAATATAAACGAACAAGAGATTTTCAAGAGAATACCTCGAAAATATCCGAGACGCACACAAAAACTCTGAAACGGTAGAAAGTGAATATCGGATGGATCAAGAATTGTATAAATAGACAAACGGGGATGAATATGAGTCCAGTAAGGATACGAACAAAAAAAAAAGAATTTAAGTAGGATTCAAATACAAGGAGGAGAGTTCGATGGGAATCGAACATCCGAATAGTTATCGGATGAGATAATTATGAGTAAAATAATTAATAAACTAACAAATATATAATATCTATTAAAAACAATTGATTAGATAACTCTTCAAAGAGTTCCATGAACCTGGACAGAGTAAAAAACAAAAAATGAAAGTATAATTATAAATCAAAATAATTAAATTCAATAATAAAAAATTCAGCAACTTATATAAAATCAAAATTATTTAAAATATTAAATAATTAAAAAATACTTCGAAAATACAGGTCGTTACAAACTATCTCCTTTAAACAAATTTCATCCTAAAAATTCAAAGGGTTACCTCACTCGGCAAACAAATCCGTATAGTTAGCCTGCATAGTGTCTTCTCATTCCCATGTTGACTCTTGCAACCCATCATGGCACCATAAATCTTGAGCAGTGTGATCTTGTTCTCTCGAAATTCCTTCTCTTACCGGTCAAGAATTTTAAGGGCTTGTTCCTGAAATGTTGCGTTCTCGCCTAGTGTATGTTCTCTCCAATTGAGCATACGTTCTAGGTATGCCATATATTCCTCAGCATCGACACATGAAAAACATTGCGAATTATAGATAGTGACGAGGGTAAAACTTAAATGAGAAATAAATTAGTTTTTTATCGGATAAATAATTCAGTTCTGCAAGGAATTACAAAGACATCAGGATACATGTGCCGATCACATGAGGGTATGGCCGACCTAAGAAGGATTATTTGTACTATATTTGAGCCGAGAAGGCTGGTTATGTAACCAGCTGATCTGAGGAAGATGGCATGGTAGGCAGCCGACCTAAGAATGGTGGCTCGACGTCTTGCCAATCTGAGATGGGCGATCCATGATACCATTAACCCGAGAAAGGTGATGGATAGTTGTCAGCCCGAGATAAGACATACTTCCGAGTAAGTCGGGATATAACACTAATCAAATATGGATGAGAAGCAAACAACCGATTTAATTGGTATATGAAGTACTAGTTAAATAAAACTTTAATGGAGAAAGACAGTTGCTTGATAGAAATCAAGTTAGAGTCATCTCATTAGTGGCCAATCAGAAAACACTCTACTCTGATTCTAATGAGAAATTAGCAACCTAGAAGAAATAGGAAGCCTATAAATAAAGGTTCAAGTCTACAAAGAAAGATACGCAATAACTCACTGGCTTTTACACAATACTAGTTGGTTTTATTCATACTTGTGAAGCCTTACCTAACTTAATCATTGGAGAACTCTCTGCCACAGTGGCAGAGGGTCTTTTGACTGATTATTATTTTGCAGATCACAGGTCTAACATATAAGAAGTATATCTTCTACTGGATAGTGAGGTCCTACCTTTCCTCTCTGACTGAGAAAATTTACCCACTCACAGTTGGTGTTGTTTGTGGAAAAGCTAATATCTTATGACAGAGACAGCAAAAAGAGATTCAATGAAGGGAATAATGAAAAAGAGAACTCCAGATCTCCGCCACTAGTTGCCCCCAAATCGAGGGTACCAGGGAAAGAAGTTCCAAGGGTCCTACCACCAATGCTAGGGGGAGGCCAGACTGGAGGACATGCGCCACCATGACCTTCGGCTCTGCCTCCAACTCTATCACTTGTTCCAGCACAAGCACCTTCTATGGAACACGTGGTTGCAAACAGAGTACAAACAGGCGAGAGATCACGTGCGCAAACCTAGAACGAAGGACAAAGAGGATCTCGAACTCGTGACAGGTCCCGGTTGAAAACTCTTCTAGACACAAAAGATCAGGTTAGACTGAGTGATCAAGAACTTGTCGATATAAGGTGCTATGTGTGCTAGATAGACAGAGATAATAGAGCCCTTCATCAGGAAAGAGATAATAGGGTTGGCCCCACAGCCTCTAGGTGAGAGATCAGAAACAGGACCGCTGCGACGGGAGAACCATCATGAGCGGGGCCATATAAAAGAACGGATCGGAGAAAGAGATAGTTCATCCAGAGCCTAGCCAAATGTTCACCCTAATAGGGTGGCTCCTATCGCACCACCTTTTCCTCAACTCCCTGCTATGATAGTATGGTTGAACTAGTAGTTGGGACTACATCAGGCAGAGAAGGTTGACGCCCAGAAAGAATTATAGCAATTGGTTGTTTCACCAGTATCAGTTCAGATTGAGGTGGAGGCCTTGCCGAGAAGGTTTGTCCCCCCAAAATTTCCAATTTACAATGGCTGGATGGACCCAATAGCCCATATCAAGGGATTTCTGAATTCCATGATGATTTACTCAGGCCAAAATGGCCTATATTGCAAAGTATTCTCCATGAGCCTAGGAGAAATGACTCTGAACTGATTTCATGCGCTCGCCCCAAGATCCATTAACAATTGGAAACAACTTTTCGATCAAATTCATCAAGAGGTCTATTGCAAACCGAACCCAAAAAAAATATGTCAACACCCTTTTGGCCTTGAGGAGAGGATCTGGAGAAGATCTGAGGGAATATGTGAGCAGATACTAGGCCACATACAATGAGATTGGGGATTGCACAGAGTCCTATGCCGTCGAATCTTTCAGGTAGGGATTATCACCCCGAGATCGCTTGTGACAATCCTTGATTGTCAACCCCCCATGCACTATATTTGAGATTGATAGAACAAAATCTTGACTCGTGAGATGAATATGGAAACATTTGTATCACTTTCCACTGGTCTGGTGTTATGATTTGTATATCTTGTTGAGATCATTCGTGCCTTATATCATGTCATTTGTACTCGTGTGATATTGGCATAGATATTTCTATTGGGCCTTGTAAGCTCACCCTATCCTTTTCAGATACAGTTTCGGATACTTAGCATGTGGTGTATGACGTGCAAATGGTGCTGCATGATTTTGAAGACTTTGGCTAGAGTTACCTAGTATCTTTGTATTAAATTTTTGGGAAGATGTATTGTAACTCATTTTCAACTCTGTTCTTTATTTTCACAAGAAAATGTAAAACAGTTGACTCCTGTATTATTTTGGAAATGCCTTTTTGGACAGGGAGTACTTTTGATATTATTTATAGACTTGAGTTTTGTTGCCTCATTAAATGAAATAGTTTGGGATTATGGTTGCATCTTTGAGTGTTGCGAGGTTTCTTTTACTATATATTGCCGTAATAATATGTTGAAAAATGAGGGCGTGACAACTTGGTATCAGAGCGTGAGTTAAAATACTTTGAGACCGTGGGAAGACTATATGTCTTATGGGTTTAAACACGCTGCATATTGACATGTATTGTGTGTGCTTGCTTGCATAGCATACATGGGCATTGTATTCTCCTTGTGTTAGAGAAGTATAGTACTATTGACCCATTTTGGGAATTCTTATCAGGCTTGGCCTTGTGGTAGAAAATGTTGTCTGATCATGTAGACTTTCTTTTTATACCTGTAGCGTTATGCCTCCTCGACGTGGGGTGAAATTGGGTGGACCTCGAGGTCGAGGCCGAGGCCGTCGTTGCAAAATACCGTTAGAGGATGTTATGAGTCAACAAAGAAATATCCCTCAAGTGGAGGAAGTGCATGAAGGAGTGGAGCAGAATGTCGAACCGCCGGTTGTTCCGAGCGTACTTATAAGGGAGTTTGTAATGGCATTTACCAAGGCCAATGTGATGAATCAGGCCGCTAGAGCCTATGCTAGTAATCGGGCGATTGATGCTATGAGAGAGTTTCGCCATCTTAACCCTCCTAGTTCAGCGGAGAGAGTGGTGACTTTCTTGCGGCAAATCATTGGCTTTCCGAGATCCGTAAGTTGTTCAATGCTTTGAGGATAATGGAGGATGACCTTTGATTCTCCATTATGGCATGCCAATTGACCAGAGAGGCGAATGAATGGTGGGAGTCAATCCTTAAAGCAAGGAAGGATGCATGAAAGGCCGCTAAGTGAATGGCTGGTGTTGACAAACCGGATGTGGAGGATGTAACATGGGCTAACTTTGAGGTGCTCTTCGAGAATCGATACTTTCCTCAATTTTGTGATGAGCAACTACGTTACAGTTTGAGAGGTTAGAGCAAGGGAATATGACAGTGTCAGAGTATGCTGCAAAGTTTTAGAACCTATCGCGCTTCGCAACTGAGCTTGTAACTACTGAGGATTGCAAGTGCCGTTGTTTTGAGAGGGTCTTCACTCCTCGGTGAAAAGGCTCGTGGTGAGCCAACATAAGATGGATTTTGCTGAAATCATAGAGTGTGCTAGGAGTGTAGCGTTGCCTAGGGAGGCACAATGAGATTCCAGAGTTTGAGAACCGAGACAGTCAAATGTTATGCCAAATTCGTCATCTTCTGGGGGTTCCGAGAGTCAGGGGTGTAAATGAAAAAGGGAGCAATTTCAGTCTCCACGGGGCCAATTGAATCTTGGGCCACCTACTTATTCAGACATGCGAGACAATACTTCTAGACCTACGACAATTTGTTTTCGATGTAACCAAATGGGTCATATTCGTTCACTGTGTCCGATGTCACCCAAATTTTGTTATACTTATGGGAAGGAGGATCACATCTCCAGAAATTATCCTCCAAAGGTGGAGGGGTACGCAGTGAGGCAGGTTCAGTGCAAAAATCGAGGCAAGGACAAGGACAACAACAGTTCAGGGGTGCACAACGACAGCAACAATCCCATTTTCGTCAAACCACTTTAGGCCAGGGTTCACAAACGGATAGAGGAGCTAGTTCTTCATACCTACTCATGATTTCGGGCAAAGAGGTAATTTTGCGCAAGGCCAACATGTGCAAGGAAGGGCTTTCAATATCACATTTACTGTTGCTCTTTCTACTTCTCAGGGCCCCGACCCATCTATTGTAAGGGGTACATTTTTTGTGCTCAATTCTTTTGCGAAAGTACTGTTTGATTCTGGAGCATCGCATTCATTTATTGCAATATCATTCATATGTGTTTTGGAGTTAGAGACCGATCGATTAGATCCACCACTAGTAGTCGAGACACCTCTTGGGGGGAGATCACTCCTTGACCAAATTTGTAGGAATTATGAACTGGTTATTTTTGGCCATCACTTTGTGTTTTACTTCATTGTCCCGGGTATGTTAAGATTCGACCTTATTTTGGGTATGGATTGGCTATTTACTCATCATGCTACTATTGACTGTTTCAAGCATCGGGTCCATATTTGTTCACCCGATAGTGATTGTTTTGAGTTCTTTGGGGAATGTCGGGAGCCGTTAGAGCCGTATTTGTATGAATCTAGGGAGCAAAATTCGATTTATGCCCTATTAGCCAGTTTGACGTTAGACGAGGATTTGTCTGTTCGTGGTGAGTTACTGTTAGTAGTTCGTGACTTCTCAGATGTGTTTCCAGAAGAGTTACCCAG
Organism: Arctostaphylos glauca; assembly: GCA_019985065.2. NCBI lineage: Eukaryota > Viridiplantae > Streptophyta > Magnoliopsida > Ericales > Ericaceae > Arctostaphylos > Arctostaphylos glauca. Next base: position 29,035,726 of record JAHSPW020000004.1, on the reverse strand, counting down.
TTTGCCTCCCGAGAGAGAGATCGAGTTTACGATATATTCACTTCCTGGTACCGCGTCTATTTCTATGCCACCTTATCATTTTGCACCAGCCAAGCTGAAAGAGTTGAAGGTACGATTACAGGAGTTGCAAGACTTGGGTTTTATCCATCCTAGTACATCACCGTGGGGAGCATCAATGTTGTTTGCTCAAAAGAAGGATGGTTCATTACATTTGTGCATTGATTATCGTAAGTTGACCGTGTAACTGTAAAGATCAAGTACCCTATGCCAAGGATCGATGATTTGTTTTTATCAACTCTGAGGAGCTAAGTGTTTTTCGAAGATCGACTTGAGGTCGGGCTATCATCAGTTGAGAGTTTAAAAGGTGGACATCCCGACAATAGCTTTTTGCACATGTTATGGGCACTATGAATTCATGGCGATGCCGTTTGGACTGACGAATGCACCGGCAACCTTCATGGATCTCATGAATCGTATCTTCTGTAAGTATCTTGATCGTTTCGTGGTGGTTTTTGTCGATGACATCTTGATCTATTCTTCTACGGAGGAAGAACACCAATCCCACCTAATCATTGTTTTAGAACTTTTGAGAGAGCACCGTTTGTATGCTAAGCTTAGTGAGTATGAGTTTTGGCTTTCCAAAGTCAAGTTCTTGGGACATGTTGTATCACAGAGTAACATGTCTATCGATCCAAAGAAGGTGGAGTCCGTTATGGATTGGCAGCAACCAAGCAATGTTTTTGAGATCAGGAGCTTTTTGGGTTTGGCCGGTTATTGTCATCGATTTGTGCTTGATTTCTCCCGTTTAGCAGCACCGATGACTAGATTGACGCGTAAGGGGACACATTTTGTTTGGGATGATGTTTGTGAGTCGGCCTTTGAGGAGTTAAAGCGACGTTTGACTAGTGCACCAGTGTTAATTGTGCCCGAGTGAGGACTTGGCTACTCCGTGCATTGTGACGTGTCGAGGGAAGGACTTGGGTGCATGTTGATGCAAACAGGGCGAGTCGTGGCTTACGGGTCGAGACAGTTGAAGATTCACGAATGGAACTACCCCACGCATGACTTAGAACTTGCCACCGTTGTTTTTGTTTTAAAGCTTTGGCAACACTATCTTTATGGTGAGAAGTTTGAAGTCTTTTCAGATCACAAGAGTTTGAAGTATTTGTTTTCTCAAAAAGAGTTGAATTTGCGACAACACTGTTGGATGGAACACCTCAAGGATTACGATTTTGAGTTGCAATATCACCCAGGAAAGGCTAATGTGGTAGCGGATGCTCTCAGTAGAAAATTGAAATCTCTGGCAAGTTTAGCGATCCGGGAATGGAAAATGATAAATGATTTGGGGTGTTATGCGACGCATCTTGAAGAGATTCAAGAGGGAGTGCGCGAGTGACTGATGCTCAATAACACGAGGTGGAAACGGATTAATTACGCAAGAAGTTGTTTAGTGGCAATGCGCGAGATGGGTGGATGATTCATGTTGATCGCAGTTTACACTTTCGAGGAAAGTTATTCATACCCATTTTGTGTCAGGAAGAGATTTTACGATAATTTCACCATTCACTGTTAGCTGTCCATCCGGGAGGGACAAAGATGTGTCATGATTTGCGTCGACATTTTTGGTGGTTTGGGATGAAACGTGATGTGGTGAGTTTTGTGTCAAGATACTTGACCTGTCAACAAGTGAAAGCCGAACACCAGTGACCCACAGGAGAGTTGCAACCATTGCCAGTGGCTGAGTAGAAATGGGAGAACGTGACGATAGATTTTGTTACTGGTTTACCGAGGTCGCCTAGAGGGCATGACGCGATATGGATAATTGTGGACCGCTTGACCTAGACCGCACTTTCTACCAATCTAGGTGACCGATTCAATAGAGAAGCTCAGCAGATTGTATACTTGGGAGATTATTAGCCTACATGGGATTCCTGTGTCTATTGTGTCCGACAAGGATCCACTGTTTACCGCTCGCTTTTGGCAGAGTTTACATGTGGCGCTTGGCACTAACCTTTTGTTTAGTACCGCGTATCACCGTCAGACTGATGGGCAATCCGAGTGCACGATCCACTTCTGGAGGATATGCTACGAGCATGCGTTATGAATTTTCGGGGCAGTTGAGAAGATCATCTACCACTTGTTGAGTTTGCGTATAATAATAGTTATCAATTGAGCATTGAGATGGCACCGTTCGAAACTTTATACGGTAGCCATGTAGATCACCTGTTTGTTGGACTGAGATAGGAGAGGCAACGTTTGTTGGGCTAGACTTGATTGGAAAAATTATCGAGAGCATGAGATCGATTCACAAGCAACTTTTGAATACCCAAGAAAGGACAACCGAACAGGTGAAAGTAATTCGTCAACGTTTACTCACTGCTCAAAGCCAACAGAAAAGTTATGCCGATCATCGTCGTTGCCCGTTATTATTCGATGTGGGGGACCACGTGTTTTTGAAAGTATTACCGTGACGGGGTTTATCACGCTTTGAGAGGAAGGGGAAGCTTTCTCCGAGGTATATAGGACCGTTTGATATCATTGAGAGGATATGAGAGGTTGCTTACCATCTGCTTTACTGCCAAAATTGTCGGACATGCATGACGTGTTTCGCGTATCTATGTTGAGGAAGTATGAGCCGGATCCTTCACATGTGTTGGAATGGTCCGAACTTGAGTTTGAGGCCAATGCATCTTATGGAGAGGAACCGATACGTATCTTAGATTCCCGAGAGCAGGTGTTGAGAGGCAAGACGATATCGTTGGTTCGAGTTCTATGGAGCAACCAAGGTAAGGAAAAATCGACTTGGGAACGTGAGGATGAAGTCTGAGAGAAATACCCATACTTATTTGTGGTTTGATTGATGTACTGCTAGTTTGTACTTGATAGTTTTGGGGCGTGTTCGGCTACTTTGTTTACATTCCTGATGGACCTTGATTGTGCATAGACTGTATTTCTACATGTTATTGTTTTCCTGAGTTTTTGTATATCGAATGATATTATGCTTGCCGGAGATATTAAAATGTGCATATATGAATGTGAGAGTTTGGGTTGAAGACTTTCTTGTGTCTTGTCGTTCGGTACTCATTGGGCATGGAAACTACATGAATTATGTGAAATCTAGATTGATTTTGTGGCGATGTATCCGTATCTTATTAGTTGATAAAGTTGAGAGGTATTTGTGTCGAGATTGTTTTGTTTTGTTTAATCTTGAGGATGAAATTCCACTTAAGGAGGGGAGAATGTAAGGGCTCAAACATTTTCGTTAATTTATGTGATCCAAAGGTCATTAATTGATTCGTATTGAAGTGTATGACATAAATTGAGTGATTAAATATGTTTGAGGAGAAGTGAGAGGTGGAGGAATGGTGAAGAATGATCGGGTCAGGTTTTTGGACCATCGGATCAGGTTTTGGACCATTAGGTCAAATCCCATGACCATCAGGTTAGATTTTAAAAATGTTGATTTCTGGTTGGATTTGACGGGTCAGGTTTGAAACCATTTGGTCATGTCATCCGGTCAGATCCAAAATTTTGGCCTGAAGTTTTAAAAATTTTAAGTCAGTGGGGAGATCTAACTGGTCAGATCTTAGACCATCTGGTCAGATCATCCAGTCAGATCTGGATGCGCGTTTTTAAAGGGTAAAAATTAGATTTTTTGGGAGATCTAATTTTTTCCCAAAAACGGGGTTTTCTTTCTCTCTCTCTAGGAGTCATCTTCTCCACCAAACCCTCCCTCCAAACCCATGATTCCTCTTGATATTACTCAAATTCCTTCAAGATCCACTACTAATATCTCTAGATTAGTGGATATTTTGAGTTTGGAAGCATCTTTTTCACTTGAGGCAAGATCTTGGGAGCTTTCTACCACCATTGTTGCTCAAGCTTTGGAAGCTCAACCCTTTAAACCAAATCTTGATGTAGGGATGTTTTCTCTTTGATTTATGGGTATTCTACATGTATTGACCCATATTTTTTCATTTCCATCATTGATTGGGTTTCGCTTAACCTTACTCTATATTATCTATCCTTTGGATTTGGGGTTCCCATGTTCGATTTCGGTGTTTAACCACCATCTTTTTGTCTTTGGTTGGATTATCCTTTCCCTTAGATTGGGTTTATTTATGTGTTTGATTGGACCATATTTTGCATATGATGTTGGTGACTTGGTCATTGCTTAGAATACGATGTGTGAGTTTTATCTTCGATAGTTATGGATTTCACAAGTGGCGGGTCTTTGTTAGAAAGACATGAGATTGTAAATAGTGAAATGTCTACATTATAGACTTGTGATTTTTATGCAATTGACATAAGGCGTAGTGGTCTAGCCTTCTATATGAGTAGTGCTAGTGAAATATGAAATGTTGCTAGTCTCCTTATAGGATTGGTGCTAGTTATGAAATATGACTAGTTTCCTAAGGGAATTGTGCTAGTAAGGTGCTTTATCGTGTTAGGCCACCTTTGGGTGAGGTGCCATTGTTGATCATTAAATCTGATTGGAACTTATCAAACAACGAACTACTTAAGGAGATTGACAGAACAAAATCTTGATTCGTGAGATGAATATGGAAACATTTGTATCACTTTCCATTGGTTTGGTGTTATGACTTGTATATCTTGTTGAGATCATTCGTGCCTTATATCATGTCATTTGTACTCGTGTGATATTGGCATAGACATTCCTACTGGGCTTTGTAAGCTCACCCTATCCTTTTTAGGTACAGTTTCGGATATTTAGCATGTGGTGCGTGACGTGCATATGGTGTTGCATGATTTTGAAGACTTTGACTAGAGTTACCTAGCATCTTTGTGTTAAATTTTTTAGAAAATGTACTGTAACTCATTTTCAGCTCTGTTCTTTATTTTCACAAAAAAATGTAAAACAGTTGACTCCTGTATTATTTTGGAAATTCCTTTTTGGACGGGGAGTACTTTTGATGTAATATCTATAAACTTGACTTTTGTTGCCTCATTGAATGAAATGGTTCGGGATTATGGGTGCATCTTTGAGTGTTCCGAGGTTTCTTTTACTATATGTTGTCGTAATAATATGTTGAAAAATGAGGGCGTGACAAGGTTCCATTCTCTTCTTAACGAACAATGTTGGTGCTCCCCATGGAGAAGTACTGGGGCGAACGAAACGCTTATCCAACAACTCTTACAATTCAACCTTTAACTCCCTTAGCTCAGCGGTTGCCATTTGATGCGGTGCCATCTTGATCTTCTAGTTGTAGAGGAAAGGTCTTGTCTATCCCCCTTAAACGTGAAGGAAGGACCATCTGGAACGATTGTAGTCATCAGATTCTAGTGGCAAACTATCACTACAAAAAAATTGAGATCTTCCAACGGTTTAATTAGCAACGGTCTAAAAATCCGTTGGTAAACATATGTCTAGCAACAGTTTCAGAAGCGATACTATAACCAGGTATGTAGCAACGGTTTTCATTGGCCTGTTGGTAAATCCATTCTCTATTGCCACGGTTATAGTGGTCCGTTGGTAAACCCACTCTGTATTGCCACGGTTATAATGGCCGTTGGTGAATCCCATCTCTATTTCCATGGTTGTAATTGCGCCGTTGGTAAATCCATCCTCTAGGGCTTAATTACCCAATTTTTTTTATTTTGGCGCCAAGTTTTCTCTCGCGCGGTAATCTCAAAGGTTTCTACGCAGTACTGGGTAGCGCTCGACAGCCTCCAAGAAACCCACTGACTCTCTCGTTCCTATCTCGATAAAATTAAGGTAATCTCTCTCTCTCTCTCCAAGAACTCATCTACAGCTTTTTGTTATACCTTTTTTTTTTTAACACATCTGCTGCGTGCATAAAAAACTGAGAACAAATCTATAGCTTTACACCAAAATGTTAGTCGCCAAATCACTTCCCGTCCAAAAACGCAAAGGATTTTGGCACCCAAAAAGTTGAACTTAATTCCTTTTGACTGGAGCTCGAACTTTCAACCTTATTCATCCAAATTGGTGCTTGATTTCTGATCGTGAACTCATTTTGACTTTTAATCGATTCATCTCCAGTTGGGTTACGATTTATGCATGAGTTCCTTTGTCTTCCAAAGGTTGTCAATTTTCTCCCTTGCACTCACCTTCTAATCGACTCAGAACTTATTATCTTTTATCCTCATTCCCTACGTTGTGAAGAATCAATCCCTATTGTGACATATTGAGCCGATTGAATCAGACTCATTGAAGCCCTCAACAGGTTTGATTTGATTTTTTTCTTAATTTTGCCCAATACAAGACTAGGGTTTTATTTAAATTTTTTAATTTTTCCCCAAATACCAGACTACGGTTATAATCTTCATTCATTAGCTTGTGATATGGAGATCAATTTTTCTTTTGTTCTTTGTTATATATTTGATGTCTGATTAACTCCGACAATGGTATTGATTTGGTAATTGCAGCTATTGCGGATTTCACCCACAATAGCCTCGTCACTAGCCTTGTGAAAGGTAATAATGTTTGGGAATTTGCATAGATCATGAATTTACGGGGTTTGGATTACCTTTAGTTAGTGTTTCTGGTTTTGTTCGCATAAGAATATTAGGGCATTTATTTTGATTCGTTCCAACCAAGTAGATCTTAAGTGCAGAATTCTTACTGGCTCAGTTGTGTGTACCATTTCATTTATCTAATACATGATTGCCAAAGCATCATCTGCTGACACTACCCTTGTGGCAGAGATTGATTTATGAAATTATGGTATAGTGATGCAAAATGTTGAACACTTGATGCTCGTGTGTAAGTCATGAGTGTTTTGTTTCATAACATTCATTTAGGTAAACTCCCTCTGTTCGAAATTATGGTACAGTGGAACGAAATTGAACATTTCCAAAATTGGAGGATGAAATTTGAACTTACTATTGTGTCCACCTTGAAAGAGAGGATTGAGGGGATCCTTTTGTTAACATATCAGAACTACAATCACTAGAGCAGGGGTTAGCCAAAGTTCTTTCAATTCAGTTTTCATAATTTTGCCACAATGATAATAGCTAAAACTACTTTCTTGTTATACGCTGCTATAGCTACTGATATTAAGTATTAGTTAGGTGCATATAAAATATATTCAGTTGAAATTCGTTTATACATGCTTGTTCAAAAAAGACCTTATGTAGTTATCTTGGACAGGCTACATCAATCTATTCAACAAGATGTATGTTGAGGTGATTTGTTGTTTTATGTGAATGCTATTGTAGGTCTCATAGAGCACATGACATATCTTGGACAGGCTACATCAATTTTTTTTTTTGCAGAGCACATAGTACATCCCATATTAACCCAAACTGGAATAGCTATTTCTAAAGTGGAGTGTGCTTTTGGTGGTCCTATTGCTATTATTATGCTTCACGTGGCTTAGCATACTGAACAAAATTGTTGCTTGTTTTGCTTCTGTGGTCAGTTGTGCTGATAGAGATTTTGGATGCCGATATGTTAGTGTTTGGCTCAGCTGCTGGTATAAGTCATTAGTTATGTTGGTGTTTGGCTCAACTGCAAGTATAAGTCATTAGTTATGTTGCCTTTTGATAATATTGAGTTTGTTCAGTCATTTTGGCGTATAGTTGGTTAATGAAGTTTGTTGGCTGTGGTTCTGTGTTTTTGGCTTTGGCTATGGTTGAAGGTTTCTGCCTGATGTTCTGTTGTTGGTGTGCTGCTTCAGTCTAATGGTTTCAGTTTTGGTCAATCTTTGCCCATCTGCTGCTACTGATACTTCTTCTTTACATGAAATGGGTAATCCTACTCTGAAATTGGTAATCTGACTTCAATATAGTTGTATGTTGACTCAGTTTCTTGATCTCCCTTATCACTCATCAGCTGTTGCTGCTGTTATTTGCATTTGCTTCTGCTGGTGTCCGCCGTGTAAGGTTCCTCTTTGGTATTTGGATCAATTAATCATCAATTACATTAATCTCTATGGTCATGGCAATTGGAGAGCACTTCCCAAACAAGCTGGTACTAATAATTCACAGCCTCTTATCTGGGTCTGATTTGATACTCAAGAAATTAAGTTTAGCATTTTTTACTAAGATATTTGCGACTTTTTCTTGGCTTTTAATCAGGTTTATTAAAGCGTGAAAAGAGTTGTAGACTCCAATGAACAAATTACTTGCAACCGGACATTAAGTGTGGAAACTTCAGCAAGGAAGATGAGAAAACTGTCACTGAGCTGCATCAGATGGTGGAAAATATGCTAAGTACGAATATTGTGGATTGATTTTTATTTGGACAAGTTTATGTAATAGATGTGGAATTATGATGTTATTTTTGTTTTATATAAAAAATGATTTTTTCATAAGAATAGGTGTAAGACAAACAAATGTATATTAAGGCCAATTTGGTATATATTTGCGCATTCCAAAGCATCGCTAGAAATTAGTGGGTATTTAAAAAAAAGAATATGACAACAATTTTTTACACAATAGCGACGGTTCAAGTGTGACTAGAGGATGGACTGTCGCGAAGGTTGTGCGCAACATACTGACGGTTTGTAAGACAAGACTAGAATGGACCTCTTTACAAACGGTTCAAACCGTTGCTAAAACAACCATTGCTAAAATAATATTTGTACCAACGCTTGGCAAAACCATTGGTATACCTCTACAGCAACGGATATCTCACAACGGTTTGACCAATGGTTGTTTGACCGTTGGTATCACTTTTAGCAATGGTTTTTGCATTATCTAGCAACGCTTTTGACCATTGGTAGATGTCAATTTTCTTGTAGTGTATCAAGGCTCTATGTGCAAACAATATACCATCCTAAGAATAACGTCAAAGCCTATCATATGGATCACGTCAAAGCCTGTCATATGGACCACTCATAGGTCACAAGAGAAACGCAACCTAGACACGTCTAACTCGCAATTAAGTCATACTGACGCCTGGACTTCCAACAGTGTCTCAAAGAAGCCACACATGAAGTAGATAGAAAAGAAAACAAATTGCACGAATTAAATAACACTCGTACCAAAGAAATAAATAGCACTAGACTACATTGAATGACTATCAGGTCCTGCTCTTCTTTCCCTTGAAGTGCAACCATTATGCCTCCATCAGCTGACTAGTTGCTTGGGTTTCCATGAAAGATTGGCAGTCATTTTCTCTTGAACTCAGAAAAAATTGAAGTACGAATAGCAGGTCCCCACGGTTGTATATTCTTCATACTAGCAACAAATTGTGAAGTGTTTGAGCAAAGTTGTTCATTGCTGGATCGGGCATGACATTCACATTCACGTTCACGGGTGGCAGTGACAAAGCACATGTTGTTTTTGTGTTGTTGTGCGGAGTAGCTGAAAGTGCATCATTTTCCATTAACATGCCCTAAGCATAGACCAGTAACCCTCTTGATCCGAATACAAGACTAAACGTCAACCACTATCTCCGAAATATGAGTCTACTCAGCGCAATAAGTAAAAAAGAAAATAGATACAGAAATATGCAATAAATCAAACACTCAATGAAGATATAACGAAATAGCTATATATATAAATAATCAATTCCAAACTGTATCTCGACAAACATTCGATAAAATAAAATAACACAAAAAAAATAAAATATTAGCAACTACACATAAAGACTCCTGCTTGATCTACGTCCTATACTCAAAAACTCCCTAATCGCCACTCAGGGCTACGGGCCATAGACCTACTCGGGGAAGTCCCCTTCTTCGGGTCATTCTCTTTAGGATCCTCCTCCGATGGATCCTCATCTGTTGGGTCTTCCTCTGGTGGATCCACCTCATTTGAAGAAATATCAATCACCTTAAGCGGTGCTCAAATATCCCGTCTTTGTCTTCTCCTCATTGTAGCTTGGACTGGCAACCAAGCTCCTATTAATCCAAAAGTCTTCTCCACGGTCTCTTTATCCAATGTATCATTTTTGCTGAACTGCAAGGCCCTTCGCGCCTTTAGATATTGGTTCTCAAGACGACGCTGCACTAACTGGCGTATATACTCTCTGGCCTCCCCAAAGGTCGCATCTTGAACCCACCTCATAGCAGTAGCTATTGCCTCCTTAGCTCTCATCTTTATGCATCTTTCCAACCCGGTCGGTTTATCATTCACGATAAAAGAAGAATGGACAAACTATCAAAAATCAATCAATTCAAATACATATAGTTTTTCAAATTTTTTTATTAATTTAGGTGACAACGTACTCGAACGCATGGTTAATTGTCTAAGTCACGAGCTGAACAACTAAGCTACCCAAACCCCAAGTCTTTAGGTTCTCAACTTGGGGCTCTGATACCAAATGCAATGCCCCATATTTTTGGTACGCTACAATAAAAGAATTATTAATTAAGCAGCGGAATGAAATTTTTAAATTTAAAAATGAATGGCTCAATTCTCAAAACATTTATAAATTGCTGGCGAAACAATCGACCCAAAATTTAGCTCATTAAATAGTTTCGAAAAATAGTAACTCAAGTCATAAATTTTCATTAATCAAAAGTAACAAAGAAGACACCCTAGGTCAAACCGTCAGACTATTACTGGTACAATCATGGTTCTGGTATTTTCATATAGTTCTCTCCTCAGTTTCTTGAACTTTTAAATTATGCTCCACCTTAACCTGTTCCTCAAAACTTAGCGGGAAATTCCAAGTGCCAAAAAGTAGCTCCAAATGAGTGATTAACACTCAGTAGAAAAATCTAATCTTACTCCTAATTTACAAATAAACTTACACGATAATAATTCTATTCAGAATGCAAAGAATAATAAATAAACATGAAATATACAATGTCGTGCATAAATATGAATATGCAATGTTGTGAATAAAGCTTTCCGCATTGAGTATCTTTTTATCATTATTATCTCCACACTGAGGCCTCACAATCCCCCATAGCAAAATTAAAATCTCAGATCTCGCAATCCCCTTTATTGGTACTGTAGCATCGGAGTCTCGCAATCCTCCTTAGCCAAATTACAACCTCAGGGTCTCACATTCACTTCATTAGTATCGTAGCATCGATGTCTGGCAATCCCTCTCAGCCAAAATTACAACCTCCGGGTCTTGTAATCCCCTTCATTAGTATCACATATCGGAGTCTCGCAATCCGCCATAATCCTCCACTACTCCAAATCATTCTGGTTATTATTTATTATCGCAACAATGAGATCATCTAACCCTACCGTTCAATTAACTTTCGATTTTCATGTATGCATGCATAATACTCATCCGTCATGCTCAACATGCAATAATAAGATTTCATCATGTGATTTCAATCAAACATGCACTGAGAATAAATTAAAATTATACGACATCGTCAAAATCGATCAAAGCTAATTCACATACAATGTTCAAAATGGGGCCCCTACAAGTATTTTGAGTTAATAATAAATATCCTCTCAGGTGCTATCAATCCTTCTGGGGCCAGTCCATACAAGATTAAAGTCTAGGCTTTAAATGAGGCCCTGCAAATGGACGATGAGATTGGTCCCCCGAGGACTAGTTGTCAATAAGTTGGGGTAACCTCAAAGCCGGCCGGATACCTCGGCTATCAAAAATAATAATAAAAATAATAAAGACATCAAAAGTTACATCAAGTATTATAAAAAGTGACACTTATTTTTTGGTCCTATCTATAAGTGTTTACTAGTTTTTCATCTTATCCAATTTTAAAGGTTGTGTTTTCATTTCTTTTTAAAAAAACACAAGCACAATTAAAGCATTCAAGTCCTAAAAAATGGATACTAAAATTTCATTACCATATCAGTTCGGGCACACAACAAAACATGAGATCATTGGATCAAGGTTCGAAAAAATATTTTCTATCAGCCCAGAAATCTCTCCTCCTAACTCGCTGTAAAATATTTTGTTCTTTTGTGATGATAAATTTGCTGATCATAGTAGATTTCTGTAACTCCAAATTTTTTATTCTTTATGGTAAACTCGCAGATCATGAGAAATTTTTGAAACTCCAACATATTTTGTTCTTTTGCATGATAAATTTATAGATTATGGTAAATTTTTACAAAATTCGTCCTATAACGTTCGACAATTATCATCCTAAACGGATAGTACAAATGTAATAACCCGAGTATTTTAAATAATTAAAAATTGCTTAATAATTAATATTCAGTAGTTTAATTCTTGAATTTAATTAGTTTTAAATAGAATTTAAAAATTTAAAAATTAAAGGAGGCCGCTCGAGCGAGCTGTCTTTTTTTTAGTAACTTTGCGAAAGGAATCTTTTGGGATTCTTACACATTCATGGTATTAACTCAGGATTTTTTCAGCCCTTAATGATATTCACCTCGGATTCCATTGATCTTAATGCAAAATATTAGATTTAATTCAAAATTTGATGGCCATTGATACGAATTCAATTTGGGGTTTTATTTGGAATAATGGGAAATCAATTTGGGCTTTAAGAGCACTTTTGCTCCTAAACTCTAACAAAACTCACTTAGATTTTAGAATACTTTTAGATGAAATCCACAATCAGAAACATTGTTACGCTGATGTAAGAGTTCTTGTGAGATGTGAAAGTTAGAAGAGGGAGAGAGAGAGAGAGAGAGAGAGAGAGAGAGTGAGAGAGAGAGAGAGGTTTAGAGGAAGAAGGCTAGGGTTTTCAGAAAGTTTCATCATCAAAATATTCTTTGATTGCTTAAAGTTTCTTCAATTAAGGTAGGTTTGTTTACCTATCAACCCTTAGGATTTTAATTTTATGTTTATTTTTAGTTTCTATTCTAGAAAGTATGATCTAGGATTTTTAGTTCAAGCAAAGTTTTGAAAACCAGAAAGTTGCAAGTTCTGAAAAGAAGGCTCGCTCGAGTGTGCTCTAAGCCGCTCGAGCGACCTTGTTAAATTCTAGACAACTTTCGAATTTTCTCGAGAACTAAAGTTTTTTCAGAATCAGGATTTCAGTGGCTCTCTCGAGTGAGCTCTAAACCTCTCGAGCAACCTATTCAAAATCCAAAATTTTACAAAATGTTGTTCTGATCTTTTGGACACTGTCTAGACTTGATAAATTACTGAGATAGCATGTTCATACTACACAAGCATAGAACACATGTCCATGGATCTTCAAAGGATCTCATGCGAATTACAACCGTTACGCAATTGAATTTATCATAGAAGTGATGAATGATTGGTTAGATGAAAAACTATGGAATAACATATTGTGCTTGGGGTTTTGTGAGGGAAAACCTAGAATCTATGTCAGGAACACCAGTTTGAATGTTACCCAAAATATAAAAGCGGAAGGTGTTAGGTGAACATTATAACATAGTGAAAATGTGTAGTGACAATTAGTGACATTAACGAAAAAGATGAAACTGAATAGTGTTGTCGGCGTGGCAAGTGATGTTATCAGATGTTGACCACTGTTGTGACTGTGTTTTGGATTTCAATTGGGAGGTGGGTGTAGTCGGTTGAAGGTCCTTTGTTATTTACTGAAGGACCCCAGATAGGAGGCGGGTGTATTCGGTTAGAGGTGACTTCAGGACCGTCTGTGAGTATAGCTCTGGACCCCGAGGGAGTGACAGTTAGTGTCTTAGTCATCCTTGAGTCAATTAAGGAGAAGTGGCTAAGATTTGTTGATAACTGATTTGGTGAAGTCACATTATCGGTCGGATCTAGTTAGGGTGAGGTAGTTGTTGACATGAGTAGATGATAGAAGGCCCCTTTCCTGCTAGGTCAGTATTTTTGGTCAGGTACACCCTGGTAGCTAAGGCCTTATCAATATCAACTGAGTGCCCTATGTTAGATAGTTGAGTACGAGATAGAGTTTCTCGGTGAAATTACTAGAAACATAATAAATGAAAGAATAATGAACCTATGTGTTTACTTAAATGCTCAGCTTATTTTAGTACTATAAAATGATGCATGGTTGACTTCCTTTTAGGTTTGCCTACTCAGGTAATGTTTCCTACTGAGTTTCAATACTCACTGGTGTTAGGGTTTTATACTAAAAGTCATAACTTTATATAATAGACTAATATTTTTTTGAATTATTTATACAATTATTTCTTTTCTTGATGAGAATCTTTATGAACAATGTTTGCATTATAACATATCGTACAGTGCATGAGTATCTCTTATTTCACATAGTAGATAATCTGGTGTATAGAGTTTGCCGTACACACAAATGATTAAATTATCGGTTCTTGTAGAATATAAGTATTTGTTTCACAGTCTTATAGATGGAATTGGACACACCATTAGTAGGACTTTAATACACTATTTTAGTAGGTCTATCTTGACTAAAAAAAATGGTATAGTTTCAACTCACTGTGTTAGTACACTTTGTGTGTATTGAGCATGATCATTTTGAGATAATTATATTTACACTGACAATATAATACAATTCACATCTCAAGATTATTATTAATGCTTGTGTCTTAATTCAAAGATAATTAATGAATGCGTACATTTAATGTTGTTGACTTCGATTCATTATAGGGTGAGGCTTTGTGCGCCAATAGTCTCGATGAGTTAGGTGACAATATTAAATGTATGATAACTATTAATTACTAATGGAATCCACATCACTTTATAGGGATTGATGATATTCTCTGTAGGAAGCTTATAAATTTCGATTATGTCAAACCCTGCAGATAGAAATTAGTATCCGGCATAATGAATAAGTTAAGTTGAAGGCCACAAGAAATTTTATAGATGTTGATTAAATAAATTGTCAGTAATTTATTTTAATGAATAGGTATTTGTAATCTTAACGCCGAGAGATAAATAAGCATTTAATAACTTGGAGCTCAAAATATAATTTTGAGGTATGGGAAGAGAATGCAATTATAGTTCTGTAGTGGTATGAATTTTGATTTATATAATTCGGAATTAATCTAGGTTTGATTAGAATTCTGAATTATATAGAAAACTCAGCCCATACTTCTCATGGGGGTCCCCGTCGTTGCTTATATATATACCGCACTGCCTTTTAGGTCAAAAATAACTTAATACTCAAAATATTGAGAGAGGTTCTGTGAAGGTAAGAAGATCACGTTTTTGAGCCCACACTCAGTTCGTGATCAAGGTACAATAGGATTACAGTAGAAAATCGTGATGTCAATCGAGCAAGATCATTCAAGCCATCTTCTCACTTCTGTCAAACCAAATGGTAAAGGTTGTCGAGATCAAACCAGAGAGATCATTCTACGTTGGTTAAAAATGATTATTTGGTTAATTTCAATGAATCAATGGTTATTAAATTTAATAAATGTTTTATATGTTCTAGTTCATTGGTGGATGAGTTTTATGTTATTAATCATATCTCTCCCATACTGCAACTGAATGAATTAAATAATACAAATAGTATATCATGTAAGAGAAAGATACCTTCTGAATTGAACCAAACATATCTTTAGCACTTTCAGCTAGGTCATATTAATTCGAAAAGGATTTCTAGACTAGTTCAAAATGGACCATTGGGTTAGTAAATGAACTTACAGTTTTTGAATCCTGTTTAGAAGGTAAAATGATAAAAAGACCCTTCTTGGCCTAAGGATATAGAGCCAAAGAGCTGTTGGAATTGGTTCACTCCGATTTGTGTAAACCTATAAATGTCCAAGCAAGAGGTGGCTTTGACTATTTCATCAGTTTTATTGATGATTATTCAAGGTATGGGTACATTTATTAAATGGGTCGTAAGTCCAAAGCCTTTAAGAAATTTAAAGAGTATAGGGCTGAAACAGAGAAGTATCTTGAAAAATGTATAATGACACTACGATTTGATCGTGGTGGCAAATGCCTCATGGGAGATTTTAGGTACTACAGAGATTACATCTCAATTGTCTGCACTTGGTATGCCATAGCAAAATGGTGTAGCGAAAAGAAGGAATAGAACTCTTATAGACACGGTAAGGTATATGATGAGTTATCCAAATTTACCAATTTCGTATTGGGGACATGCATTAGAAACAACGACATATATTCTTAACTTGGTATCTAAGTTAGTACCTTCTACTCCCACAGAACTGCGGACTGGGCACAAACCTAGCCTACTGCATGTTCGAATTTAGGATAGTTCAGCACATGTCCTAAAAGGGAATGCAGATAAGTTGGAATCAAGGACAAAAGTTTATTTTTTGTAGATTACCCTAGAGGAATGAATGGTGGTTTATTTTATAGACATAAGGATCAGAAGGTCTTTATTAGTACCAATGCCCAACACTTAGAGGAAGACTATGTTATGAATCACAAGCCCAAAAGTAAGATTGTTCTAGAGGAATTGAGAGGGGAGAGACCAACGCTAACTTTTTCAGCAGCATTAGTGTAAGAAGAAACACCACAAGAAACAACATCTGACACAACAATGCCTCATCGTAGTGGGATGATTATTATTCAACCTAATCAGTACATGTTCTTGAGGGAACCATTTGATAAAATCCTTGAGAAACTGGATGTCGAATCCTATAACTACAATGAAGAAAATAAAGTCAAGTCTTCGATTATATTTTGATCGAGATGAAGCTACGTGTCACCAATTGTGATGTTGTTCGCAATGATGTTTCAACATTATTAAACAACGAAAAAAATAAAAACTTGTCATACTTGTTAAAGAAAATACCAGTTACTGTTTAAATACTTATATGATTATCTTCTTGAGTTATGAAAACAAATCAAACTTGCATCCAAGATTTTTAAGTTAGAAGTGACCAACTAAATTATTTGTTGTTTTTATTTTTTTTATATTTGTTATTTTTCATCAATTGTTTTTGTGGTTTATTAGTTCGTCTCAATCAAAGAAATCTAAAAAGTATAATAAAAACTAAAAATAAGGCCAAACAAAAATTGTTTTACTTTATTTTTAACTTTTCTAATTTTTTTAATTTTTAAACATATAGTATCAAATATTAAACCAATAAGATTCGACACTACACTTCATCTTAGTCTAAAGGCCAAGAAAGGTATAAATAGTTTTGCCTTCATCCATCTATTTTTACATCAATTTATCTTCTATTTTTTAATCTCTTTAGCAATGTGGAGTTCAAACTTATCCCCAATAATACTCTTATTTTAATGCTATCTATTGAATCAAATTTCAAATTTCATCTCAAATCATTAGAATCTACAAAAAGTTACTATGTGACGAGACATTGTTAAAAAACCCCCTTACCTTGTTATATATATATATGTGCATAACAATAAAGATGCGCACACACACACACACACACACATATATATATATAGAGATAGAGAGAGAGAGTGAGGAGAAAATGTACGCGTATAGAAAATATATGCGGAGATTTAATTTCATATAAGAAAAATATAAAACATATGTTATGCATGTATGGATATCTATACTATAATATAAAAGGAACACCTTTTTTGGTGAGAACCCCTTTTTTAAGCCGGCTGAGCTCACACTTTGATATTTCCAAAACAAATCCATAAATAATAAAGATAGTTTGATAATTTAAGTAATTTCAAAGTTATTAATTTCTAAATAGGCAGTAGAGATAATTATGTATAATCATAGTTCAAAATTGTCTGTCTTAAAAAAACCCAACCAAACAATTAAAAAATTACTCCCTTCCTCCCTATCCTCTCTCCCATTCCTCTCTGGTAGTTTCTTTCTTTCACGCGGTACTTGAATAACCTCAGGAGAATGGAATTCAAAAAGTTCCTTTTGAAGTCGGTTCACACTTTGACATTTGCTAAAAACATCGTGAATAATTAGGATATTTTTAACAGATTAATTAATTAATTCAAAGTTAATAATTTAAATCGACAGTAGAGATATTTATGTAAAATTATAGTCTAAAAAATTATCTGTCTTAAAACGAAACCTACCACACAGTAAAAGAACGGCTCACTTCTCCCTATTCTCTCTCCCATTCATCTTTGGTAGTGTCTTTCTTTCATGCCCTCAGGAGCATGTAATGCATGTTAGAAACATAGTTTCTAGAAGTCCCAAAACTTTTAAATTTAGTTATTTGTTAATAAGTGTTCAAAGCCAATGGATTTTTATTTTATTTTAAATGGAACACAACACACCATTTCATTAAAAGACATTAAGGCTTTTATTTTGAAAGGACATGTCCTTTTGAAGGGGCACCAAGAGTTCTATACAAAGAGAACTCTTGTAAATTTCACAGTACGTTCTTTTGTCTTCTCTTCTAGTCTTTCTCATTCGTTTCTCTGTCACGTAGTGTTGCTACTTTCTATATACTTTGGGCATCCGAAATATACTTGGCATTTGTCCGCTGCAACTGTGAATTGTGGATCAGACCGCTGTGAGCATTCTGGGTTGTATCTTGGAGTTGTGTGCGATCATCAGAACCTTCATATAGCTCATGCGGCTTTAGGACAGCGACTAGTCATGCCTCTTTGAATCTCACAGGCTATTTTCTAAACCCTATTTTGTGTGATATGGTTTTATTGTTTTGAGTTGTTCTTCAATCCAAATTAACAAAATATTGTTTTATAATTCTGTGTTAATTTGATGCTACTCTTCTTAAATCGTAACAATCCAAAGCCGAATGCGAAATGAACAATTAAGAAAACAGTTTCGGTAATCCGATTGTTGGTAAACAATTATGATTTGATAGTACTAGATAATTTGATTCATGTGGCTTTAGATTGTTGGGATTTAAGACGAAAGTTATTCTTATTTTTGGAAAGGGGTCGTGGATTCGACTGAGTTTTGTTCTCATTTTCTATGATGTTTACCTTAACCAAATTCTCAGTTTCTATATTAAGAGTTGACCTATGTTGTTCTTCTATCCTGAGTGAATTGATCACTTGAGTAAGAGTTAATTCTCCCTACTTATGTCTAAGACTTTTAGCAAAATCACTCCAAGAAGGTGGAAGTTTATCGGCAAGACAAGACACTTTAAATTCCTCACTAACTGTGGTGTCTTTCTTTTCAACGCCTTTTATCAAATTCTTGAAATTAATGGATTTGGTCTCCTATAATTTTGTTATCTATCATCTTGTAATTGTTAAAATTGGACACTGTGAATCTCTCAATGCCAGCATCAACCATGCCATATTTGGCCTCTAAGATGTTCCACAATTCCTTAGCCGTTGAAGTAGTAGCATGGTACACATCATAAAGATTATTAGACAAACAACTCGAAATTCGGTTATAGCAATGAAATTTAATTTGTTCAGGAGTAAACCATGAATCATATGGGTCACTGTCATCAATGGCAGATGTAAGGTCCAACACAGTTAACCAATATTTGGTTTGCTTTTGCCATCTAGAGAAGTTTTGGCCATTAAATGCTTCAGGTTTCACACTATTAGCTTCTTCTACTAAATCGAAAACATTCAAGAAGAAACATAATAATCACTTTGGTCAAAACCGTAGTTGTAAAACTTTTGAGGCAACTCATAAATTTAAGGGACAAGGTATATGTGGCCATGCTTTCTTTGCGGAAAGACCAATCACAAGGCAAGTGAGTGCTACTACCGAAAGACAGAGGAATACAAACCAAGGAAAAATCCCCATACTTATGAGGAGGGTCTAATGGTCAAGGAGCATGAATGGTGAACATGTTGACAGAACAAAGAAGTAATGCAGAACCTAACCTTACGTATATTCCTGAAATTAATTTTACATGTGAGAATAGTGGTTGGTGGTTAGACTCCGGTGCTAATATTCATGTTTGTTTTGATCGTTTTTGCTTTAAAAATTATCAGGACCCAAGTGGAGGAAGTATAATGTTAAGAAATGGGTCAGTTGCACCGATACTTGGGATATGAGATGTAGACTTAAGGATGACATCAAGAAATGGACAATGTGTGACATGTACCTGAAGTGAGGAAAAATTTAGTTATGGGTCTTGTTTAGTACAACTAGGTTACAAAGTTGTAATGGAGTCCAATAAAGTAGTAATGTCTAAAAATGATAAATTTATTGGGAAAGGTTATGTTAGTGATGGCTTATTCAAATTGAATGTGGATGATTCTGATAGTTATCCCAAAGTTTATAATGTCGAATCCTCTCTTATTTGGCATGATCGTCTCGGACATGTAAAATTAAGGAAAATGAAAAGAATGATGGATCTCAAACTTGTGCCTAAAACTGCAATAGATATACAGCATAAGTGTGAAATATGTGTGCAAGCAAAACAAACTAAAAGACCACATTGGACAGTTGAATGTAAGAACACCCAACTTCTAGACCTTGTACATAGCGATGTTTTGACTTAGGTAGACCACTACTAGAGCCGGCAATAGATACTTTGTG
Organism: Arctostaphylos glauca; assembly: GCA_019985065.2. Lineage (NCBI taxonomy): Eukaryota > Viridiplantae > Streptophyta > Magnoliopsida > Ericales > Ericaceae > Arctostaphylos > Arctostaphylos glauca. The sequence goes on along the minus strand of JAHSPW020000004.1, from coordinate 29,015,564 downwards.
ACTTTCATAGATGTCACGCCCTCAATTTTTAACATAAATAAATAATACATTTACCATTGATAAAGACTTACAATCTCACCAAATTTTCCAAAAATACATTGATAATAGAGTAAATCAGAAGAAGTTTGAAATACATTACAAAAGTGGTCACTTCGACCAAAGATCATCATCTCCAAAGCCAAAAAGGAGTTAAGTAGTTTACATCGTTTGAACAGAAATAGATAAGGTACGAGTTACATTACATCTTTTCAAAAATAGTAAATAAAAGATGTTAAGTAATTCATCTGATGCAGCTTTCAAAAATATGCATGTCGATCCATGCAAGCCAAGCACTCCATGCTATCACTCCAAGGTTGTACCTGAAAAGAAGGAAGGGTTGAGCTCGACAGCCCAGTAGGAAAGTCTACACAAGTATTACATGCATATGACATGATATGATATGTCGCACAAACAATTATGTCAACACAAGGAGAGATAGAGTCAACGGAAGTAATACTCAATTGAGAGAACATATAGGTAACTCTTTTATGTACTTGGGTTTCCTAATTCATTCAATTCCAAGTCCACAAATATCATGTGTCTCCAATGTGTCCGTATCATGCGTCAAAGTGTCATTCCTGGCACTCCCGAAGGCATTCCAGTACATTCCTGGCACTCCCGGAGGCATTCCAGTACATTCCTAGCACTCCCGAAGGCATTCTAGTACATTCCTGGCACTCCCGAAGGCATTCCAGTACATTCCTAGCACTCCCGAAGGCATTCTAGTACATTCCTGGCACTCCCGAAGGCATTCCAGTACATTCCTAGCACTCCCGAAGGCATTCTAGTACATTCCTGGCACTCCCGAAGGCATTCCAGTACCTCGTTCACATATGTCATGTGTCACATAACGTTCGTGTCATAAAAGTATGCCCACAAGTCATAAAATTCATCACTTTCATCCATTAGGTTCAATGTCAAAGTGTGTCACATGATTCACTTCTTATGTTCTCATTTATGTCATAATACAACGCTTAACGCAATCTAAATCATTAAATAAAAGACAATAATTAATGTCCAAGGAAAGTACGTTTAAGGGTTCATGGGGTTCTAAAGTTGACAAGAGATTGCGCCAAAACAAGTGCGAAAGTATAGCTCAAGTCTATGGAAAGTTTCAAGGGAGAAGACACCGGTGTGCCCAAAAACAAGGCACCAGTGCTCAGCCAAATACCAAGATACAGAGAGCTTTTGACACCGGTGTCACCAAAACAAGGCACCGGTGTAAGGTCCAAACTCTGGGAAATCTCAAAGGGAGACACCGGTGTCACCAAAACAAGGCACCAGTGTCAAGTACTTAGTCTGAGATACAGAAGGCAAATTCAAGTGAGGCACCGGTGTATCAAAACCAAGGCACCGGTGTCAAGGCACAAAAATCATAATCTGAGATACAGAGAACAAAAGACACCGGTGCCACCAAAACAAGGCACCGGTGTATCAAGTACGAACAAGGCAATTTCAAGCAGATTTCTACTCTAAGTTTAGGGCTTTTCCACACCACTTCCAAACATCGAAAGACTACCAAATCAAGTTCTACACATGTAATAGGTGTGAGAAATCCCTACCTCAACTTCCGGGTGCAAGAAACAAAGCTCCAACTTCAAGCTTTAGCTCCCAAATGTTGAAAAAGACCAAATACACCTCCTCCAAGCAAATGGTAGGAAACCAACACCGGATATCACCCAAGGAGGAGAGAAATGCGTAGGATCTTCAAGGAATCGAGGTTTGGAGCAGGATTTTCGGAGGGGGTTTTTGGAGAGAGAGCAACGTGAGGGAGAGAGAGGAAAAATGGGTTTGGTTTGGACCAATTAGATTTTAGTCTGATATCAACTAAACCCAACACCTAAAATTACACTTGCACCCCTAAATTTCACAACATGCTACCACAAGCCCCCAAGGTTATCACATTATATCACATTGACCTCAAATCATGTTTTAACACCAATTTTCACATACTCCACATTAATTATGATTATTAACCCGAACATTAATATAAAAGTTTTAAATTTTCCGGGTCTTTACATCCTTCCCTCCTTAAGGAAATTTCGTCCTCGAAATTATATAAACATAATAACACAAGTCGTGCATCAACAATGCCAAAAGAGAATACTACAATCATGACTCAACAAGTCCATGAAATTAGCTACGCGCAATAACACGTCACATGCATCAACAATGCCAAGTCAAATATCACAATGTAGTGACTATCAAGTCCACAACGATCAAGTTCCAACAAATAACACAATCAAGTAGTAAACAAGTGAGGGTATTTCTCCTTAACTTCATCTTCTCGTTCCCAAGTCGACTCTTGCTTGCCTTGGTTGCTCCACAACACTCGCACTAACGGTATCGTCTTGCCTCGTAATACTTGTTCGCGTGAATCAAGGACACATATCGGTTCCTCCCCATATGAAGCATCGGCTTCCAACTCAAGTTCGGACCACTCAAGCACGTGCGACGGATCCGGTTCATACTTTCTCAACATCGAAACGTGAAAAACATCGTGTACACCCGACAATCTTGGCGGTAAGGCCAAACGGTATGCAACTTCTCCAATCTTCTCAATAACATCAAATGGCCCAATGTATCGTGGTGAAAGTTTACCTTTCCGCCCAAAACGTGACAAACCCCGTCGCGGTGATACTTTCAAAAACACATGATCTCCCAACTCGAATGGTAATGGGTGACGACGACGATCAGCGTAACTCTTCTGTCTACTCTGTGCGGTAAGCAACCTCTGACGAATCAGCTTGATCTGTTTGGTTGTCTCCTCTTGTGCTGCCAAAAGTCGTTGGCGAATCGTTCTCATACTCTCGGTGGTCTCTCCAATCAAGTCCGGTCCGACTAAAGTCGTGTCTCCCAATTCGGTCCAACACACGGGTGATCTACACGGCCTCCCATACAGGGCCTCATAAGGTGCCATCTCGATACTGGACTGATAACTATTGTTGTACGCGAACTCGACAAGCGGCAAGTGGTCCTCCCAACCACCACGAAAATCCAAAACACAAGCCCGTAGCATGTCCTCCAAAATCTGAATTGTCCTCTCGGATTGTCCATCTGTCTGAGGGTGATATGCAGTGCTAAATAATAAGTTCGTGCCAAGCGCTGCTTGCAAACTCTGCCAAAAACGAGCAGTAAACCGCGGGTCTCTATCTGATACAATGGATACTGGAATCCCATGAAGACGAATGATCTCGCGAATATACAAACAACTAAGTTTCTCCACTGAATCGGTCACCTGAATAGGTAAGAAATGGGCAGTCTTCGTCAAACGATCAACAATCACCCAAATGACATCATGTCCCCTCGGCGTCTTCGGTACACCCGAAACAAACTCCATCGTAACATTCTCCCATTTCCACTCAGCTACAGGTAAAGGTTGCAACTCCCCGGCGGGTCGTTGATGCTCGGCCTTTACTTGCTGACATGTAAGACACCTCGCCACGAAATTCACCACGTCTCATTTCATTCCGGACCACCAAAACTGTCTACGCAGGTCATGGTACATCTTCGTTCCTCCTGGATGAACGGCCAAAGGAGAATGATGAAACTCTCGTAAAATCCCTTCCTGACACGAAATAGGTACAAATAATTTCCCTCGATAGCGTAAACTTCGGTCGGCATGAATCATCCATCCATCTCGTGCGTTGCCACAGAAGAACTTCTTACGTAACTCATTCGTTTCCTCATCGTGCTGTTGGGCATCACCCACTCGAGTTGATAAAGTGGAATGGACTGTCAAATTGCACAAAGTTATTCCCTCCTGGGCTTCCTCAAAACACAACGCATAAGGCCCCAAATCTTGAATCGTCTTCCACTCATGGATCGCCAAACTAGCTAGATGCGTCGGTTTTCTACTCAAAGCGTCCGCCACTACGTAGGCCTTCCCTGGGTGATATTGCAATTCAAAATCGTAATCTTCAATATGCTCCATCCAACGGCGTTGTCGCAAATTCAGCTCTTTTTGGGAAAACAAGTACTTCAAGCTCTTGTGGTCAGAAAATACCTCAAACTTCTCACCGTATAGGTAGTGTCGCCAGATCTTCAAGGCAAAAACAACGGCTGCAAGCTCTAAATCGTGCGTAGGATAATTTCTTTCATGAACCTTCAACTGTCGCGGTCCATATGCTACTACCCATCCTGTCTGCATCAAAACACATCTAAGCCCTTCCTTTGAGGCATCACAATAAACTGAGTAACCAACTCCCCGTTCCGGAACAATCAAAACTGGTGCGCTAGTCAAACGCTTCTTCAAATCCTCAAAAGCAACCTCGCAATAATCATCCCATACGAAACATGTCCCCTTGCATGTCAAACGCGTCATTGGAGCTGCCAAACGAGAAAAGTCTAGGACAAAACGACGATAGTACCCGTCTAACCCCAAGAAACTGCGGATATCGAAAACACTCTTCGGTCGCAGCCAACTCATAATGGATTCCACCTTTCCTGGATCAACAGATACGCCACTCTGCGACACGACGTGGCCCAAAAACTTCACTTCGGATAACCAAAACTCACACTTACTGAGCTTGGCATAAAGACAATGCTCCCTCAAAAGCTCTAGTACAACGGTAAGGTGAGACTGGTGCTCTTCCTCCGTAGGCGAGTAAACCAAAATGTCATCCACAAAAACCACCACAAACCGATCAAGGTACTTACGAAAAATACGATCCATGAGGTCCATGAATGTAGCTGGTGCGTTCGTCAATCCAAAAGGCATAACCACAAACTCGTAGTGTCCATAGCGCGTACGAAAAGCAGTTTTGGCAATGTCTTCCTTCCGAACCCTCAACTGATGATAGCCTGATCTCAAGTCGATTTTCCAAAAGCATGTTGCACCTCGAAGTTGGTCAAACAAATCGTCAATCCTCGTTATCGGATACTTGTTCTTCACAGTAACACGATTAAGCTTACGATAATCGATGCACAATCTCAATGATCCATCCTTCTTCTGTGCAAACAAGGCTGGCGCTCCCCACGGCGATGTAACAGGGTGAATGAATCCCAAATCTTGCAACTCCTATAACTGTGTCTTTAACTCCTTCAATTCGGCTGGTGCAAAACGATAAGGTGGCATCGAAATCGGTGTGGTACCGGGAAGTAAATCGATCGTAAACTCAACCTCTCTCTCAGGAGGTAAACCAGGCAACTCAGCTGGAAATACGTCCGGAAAATCACGGACCACTAAAGGTAACTCTCCACGTGCGGACACATCCTCATCCAAAGTCAAACTTGCCAACAAAGCATAAATAGACTCTCGCTCTCGAGATCCCCACAAATAAGGCTCCAATGGTTCTCGACGTTCTCCAAGAAACTCAAAGCAACCCCCTTCAGGTGAACAAATGCGAACTCGGCGTTTAAAACAATCGATAGTGGCGTGAAAAGTAGATAACCAATCCATACCCAGAATAACATCAAATCCCAACATGTCCAAAACGATGAAGTCAAAGATGAAACGACGGTCAAGGATGACAAGCTCACAAGCTCTACAAATACGGCGAAGTGAAGACCGACCTCCAAGAGGAGTCTCGACGAACAAAGGTGATTCAAGAGTGTCGGTCTCTAATTCCAAGGCACACACAAATGATGCAGCAATGAAAGAATGCGATGCTCCAGAATCAAATAAAACGCGAGCAAAAGAGTTAAACAATAGGAATGTACCCCTCACAACTGGAGCCTCTGGAGTCTGTGAGGAAGAAGGTGCAGCAGTAGACATGACATTGAAAACTCTTCCTTGGGTATGCTGAGCCTGCGCATAGCCACCTCGTTGTCCTAAACCCGATGTAGGTGCCGACGAACTCGCACCCCTACCAACATGAGAACCCTGAACTGAAGTAGTTTGACGGAAGTGGGGCTGATGCTGCCTCTGGGTACCCCTAAACTACTGTTGCTGCTGCCCACGGTCCTGTCCTAACTGCGGAACGGAACCTGCTTCACTACGTGCACCCGTCCCCTAGGGACAATTTCTAGCCACATGACCCGGTTGGCCACAAGAGTAACAAGCCCTCGACTGCATCGTACACTGATTACGAACATGGCCTGGTTGGTTGCACCGATGACACACAACAGGTGGTCTCGAAGTGTTACTCCTAGGATCGGAGAAAGTAGGTGGCCTAAGATTAGAGTGGCTCTGAGGAGACTGAAATTGATCTCTCTGTCGCTTGCGCCCCTGACTCCCGGAGCTCCATGAAGATGACGAATGTTGCACAACACCTGATTGTCTCGGTTCCCAAGCTCTAGAACCTTGTTGTGCCTCTCTAGGCAACTCCACACTCCTAGCACACTCAATAATCTCTTCAAAATTCATCTTGTGCTGGCTCACGACAAGTCTCCTCACAGAAGAGTGAATACCCCTCTCAAAACGACGGCACTTGCGATCTTCCGAACTCACTAACTCTGGTGCAAAACGGCACAAGTTTTGAAATTTCGCAGCATACTCGGACACCGTCATATTTTCTTGCTCTAGCCTCTCAAACTGGATACGCAATTGCTCGCGATAGGATTCCGGAAAATATCGGTTCTCAAAAAGAACCTCAAATTCAGCCCAAGTCATGTCGTCAACATCCGGCTCATCCACTCTTGCCACATGTCTAGCGGCCCTTCGCGCATCCTTCCTTACTTCAACGATAGACTCCCACCATTCGTTTGCTTCCCCCACCAATTGACATGCCATAATCGAAACTCGAAGGTCATCCTCCACTATTCTCAAAGCCTTGAATAGCTTACAGATCTCGGAAAGCCAATGACTAGCCGCGAGAAAATCATCACCCTCTCCGCTGAATTGAGGAGGGTTAACACGGCGAAACTCTCTCATTGCATCAATTGCTCGATCTCTAGGATGGACACTAGCAGCCTGATTCAGTCTATTTGCCTCGGCTAACGCCGCCACAAACTCTCTTGCGAACGCGCTCGGAGCGGCCGGCGGTTCAACATTCTGTTCCACTTCTTCGTGAACTTCCTCTGCCCGTGGAACATCTCTCTGTTGACTCACAACATCTTCCAACGGTCTCTCACGGTAACGGCCTCGGCCTCGGCCTCGAGGTCCACCCAACCTCACTCCACGTCGCGGAGGCATAATTCTACAGCAATAAAAACAATACTACCAATATCAAACAACCATTGCCATCACAAGGCCAATGTCCAACAGGAATCCCTAACAAAAGGGTCAACATCCACATATCATCATACTAACATGGTACGCAATGCCAATGCATGTTATGCACACAAGCACACAAAAGTCATGTTCAAATGCAACGAGTTTTGAACCCAATGAGACTAAAAGTCTCCCCACGGTCTCTAGGTATTCTAACCCAGTGCTCTGATACCAAGTTGTCACGCCCTAAATTTTTAACATAAATAAATAATACATTTACCATTGATAAAGACTTACAATCTCACCAAATTTCCCAAAAATACATTGATAATAGAGTAAATCAGAAGAAGTTTGAAATACATTACAAAAGTGGTTACTTTGACCAAAGATCATCATCTCCAAAGCCAAAAAGGAGTTAAGTAGTTTACATCGTTTGAACAGAAATAGATAAGGTACGAGTTACATTACATCTTTTCAAAAATAGTGAATAAAAGATGTTAAGTAATTCATCTGATGCAGCTTTCAAAAATATGCATGTCGATCCATGCAAGCCAAGCACTCCATGCTATCACTCCAAGGTTGTACCTGAAAAGAAGGAAGGGTTGAGCTCGACAACCCAGTAGGAAAGTCTACACAAGTATTACATGCATATGACATGATATGATATGTCGCACAAACAATTATGTCAACACAAGGAGAGATAGAGTCAACAGAAGTAATACTCAATTGAGAGAACATATAGGTAACTCTTTTATGTACTTGGGTTTCCTAATTCATTCAATTCCAAGTCCGCAAATATCATGTGTCTCCAATGTGTCCGTATCATGCGTCAAAGTGTCATTCCTGGCACTCCCGAAGGCATTCCAGTACATTCCTGGCACTCTCGGAGGCATACATTCCTAGCACTCCCGAAGGCATTCTAGTACATTCCTGGCACTCCCGAAGGCATTCCAGTACATTCCTAGCACTCCCGAAGGCATTCTAGTACATTCCTGGCACTCCCGAAGGCATTCCAATACCTCGTTCACATATGTCATGTGTCACATAACGTTCGTGTCATAAAAGTATGCCCACAAGTCATAAAATTCATCACTTTCATCCATTAGGTTCAATGTCAAAGTGTGTCACATGATTCACTTCTTATGTTCTCATTTATGGCATAATACAACGCTTAATGCAATCTAAATCATTAAATAAAAGACAATAATTAATGTCCAAGGAAAGTACGTTTAAGGGTTCATGGGGTTCCAAAGTTGACAAGAGATTGCGCTAAAACAAGTGCGAAAGTATAGCCCAAGTCTATGGAAAGTTTCAAGGGAGAAGACACTGGTGTGCCCAAAAATAAGGCACCAGTGCTCAGCCAAATACCAAGATACAGAGAGCTTTTGACACCAGTGTCACCAAAACAAGGCACCGGTGTAAGGTCCAAAGTCTGGGAAATCTCAAAGGGAGACACCGATGTCACCAAAACAAGGCACCGGTGTCAAGTACTTAGTCTGAGATACAGAAGGCAAATTCAAGGGAGGCACCGGTGTATCAAAACCAAGTCACCGTTGTCAAGGCACAAAAATCATAATCTGAGATACAGAGAACAAAAGACACTGGTGCCACCAAAACAAGGCACCGGTGTATCAAGTACGAACAAGGCAATTTCAAGCAGATTTCTACTCTAAGTTTAGGGCTTTTCCACACCACTTCCAAACATCAAAAGACTACCAAATCAAGTTCTACACGCGTAATAGGTGTGAGAAATCCCTACCTCAACTTCCGGGTGCAAGAAACAAAGCTCCAACTTCAAGCTTTAGCTCCCAAATGTTGAAAAAGACCAAATACACCTCCTCCAAGCAAATAGTAGCAAACCAACACCGGATATCACCCAAGGAGGAGAGAAATGCATAGGATCTTCAAGGAATCGAGGTTTGGAGCAAGTTTTTCGGAGGGGGTTTTTGGAGAGAGAGCAACGTGAGGGAGAGAGAGGAAAAATGGGTTTGGTTTGGACCAATTAGATTTTAGTCTGATATCAACTAAACCCAACACCTAAAATTACACTTGCACCCCTAGATTTCACAACATGCTACCACAAGCCCCCAAGGTTATCACCTTATATCACATTGACCCCAAATCATGTTTTAACACCAATTTTCACATACTCCACATTAATTATGATTATTAATCCGAACATTAATATAAAAGTTTTAAATTTTCCAGGTCTTTACAATAGATGCCTGTTCTAGATATTGCTATATATACTTGATTGAGACCAAAGATGAGGTTAAAGATAAGTTTAAAATCTTTAAAACTGAAGTAGAAAATCAATTAGAAAGGAAAATTAAGAGGCTTAGATCTGATAGAGGAGGTGAATACACAGGCGTCCTTAAAACCTTTTGTGAAGAACATGGAATTATACATGAAGTTACACGACCCTATTCTCCTCAATCCAATGGGGTACTAGAAAACTCATGGGAGGAAGCTGTATTGACAGCCTGTTTCATTCTGAACCGAGTATTAGTAAGAGATTGTGATAAAACACCATATGACATTTGGAAAAGAAGAGCACCTAACATGGAAATCTTAAAAGTGTGGGGTGTCTTGCTAAAGTAATTATTCCTGATCCTAAAACTAGAAAAATAGGCCTGAAAACTATTGATACAGTCTTTCTAGGTTATGCTCAAAATGGGAGTGCATATAGGTTCTTAGTTGTTAAATATGGGGTTAGTGATATTTGCCGTAACACTATTATTGAGTCTCGAGATGCAACTTTTTTTGCGGATATTTTCCCTTATAAGAGTAGAATTTCTAGCCTCAACTCTACTAGTCATATGTCTTCTTTTAGTTCTGGTCCTGTTGTTAGTGAACTTGAACCTTTAGAAATAGAACCTAGGAGTAAGAGGATAAGATTCGAGAAAAGTTTTGGAGACGAATTCTTTACCTTTTTAACAGAAAGTGAATCGAGTACTTATAGTGAAGCAATGTCATTTTTCGATGCCCCATTTTGGAAAGAAGCAATCAATAGTGAAACAGAGTCTATAATTCAAAATAATACTTGGGAATTAACAAATCTTCCACCAGGGAATAAGGCCATTGGTTGTAAGTGTATTTTTAGAAAGAAGTTAAAACCGGATGGTAGCATTGAAAAATATAAAGCTAGGTTGGTGGCTAAAGGGTTTACTCAAAATAAGGGAATAGACTATTTTGACACATATTCTCCAGTATCTAGAATTACAACCATTAGGACTTTAGTTGCTTTAGCTTCTATATATGACTTAGTTATTCATCAAATGGATGTTAAAACTGTTTTTCTTAATGGCAATTTACAAGAAGAAATATACATGGAACAACCCGAAGGTTTTGTTATAAAGGGTCTAGAGCACAAAGTATGTAGATTAGTTAATTCTTTGTATGGTCTTAAACAAGCACCTAAGCAATGGCGTAAAAAGTTTGATGAGGTTATTCTTGCATAGTATTAATGAAAATGATAAATGCGTGTACTTTAAAGGTGACGAGAAGGAATGTGTCATATTATGGCTTTATGTTGATGACACTATTAGAAAAAAGACTTTTTGAGTATTTTTTTTTTTGCAATGGCCGAATATGCCATCGCAAACAGTTATACTGTTTGCGTCAGAGATATTTGCCGTCGCAAAAAGTGAGTACTTTTTGCGAAGGAAAACGTCACCGTCGCAAAAAGTCTTCGCTTTTGCGACGGCATATCTACCGACACAAAAAATACTCGCTTTTTGCGTTAGTCATCTATGCCGTCGCAATGGGGAAGGCTTTTCGCGACGGCGACATTTCCCGTTGCACAATGTAAGCATTTTTAAAATCATATTATTATTGTGAAAATACGTATTTTTAAAATCATATTATTATCAAAAATTTGAAAAAAAACACTTATTACTTTTAAAATTACAAAAGAAAACATTTAGAACGTAATCTTTGAAATTTTGTTGCATACTAAATTAGAAAAGTATTTGAGATATTTAATTGATTTGGAAACATTAAAAATTTATGCACAAAATTAATTTTCATTCAAAAAATATAAGTGTATGCATATATAATTAAAATTTGTTTCCTTTTCAATTAAATACATTTTTTGTTAAAAAAATAACAAATTAAAAAACTAGAACATGTAATTTAAATGGAAGATGAATGAAAATGTGATTCATATGAATTGTCATGTCGGATTTGTCACTCAAAAATTATAAGATATACAATTTCGTTCGAATTGCTCTTAAGTTAAATAATAATAACATATTAATTAGACATTACGATGATTTTGTGTTATTTATGAATGATTGTTGTATATAATATATGTATTTACAACCCAATGGGAAGAATTTTGGAACTTATGGCTCATATGGAGCGGGCCCGAAGCTAAGCTTAGTGCAGTGGAGGGAGGGAAGCGAAGCGACCGAAGCGGAGCGAAGCAATAAAAGAATTTAAAATAAAAACAATCTAAATTGTAGATACAAATAATTTCAAATTAAGACTACTATAATAATATATAGACATTTCCTGCCTATATTTTTTCCCTTAATTTTCACTTTCCCTCCCTCATCTATTTTAGGTTATAATTTTTGTCTAAGTTGATTTATTTCCAGCTTATACAGCCCTTCCTCTTCCCAACTTTCCCGCTCCCTTTCGTCGGCCCCCTGTCTCCCTCCCCCCCAAATCGAAGAAGCCCCTCTCTCTCTCTCAGACCTCTCTCTCCTGTGCAAAGAAGCCCTCTCTCTCACGCGAACAAGCTCTTTCTCTCTCACGTGAAGAAGCGCTCTCTCTTGTGCGAAGCTGTTCTAGAGTTCTTGCGAAGTTCTGATTTCTGTGCATGTATTCTCAAAAATAAAGGCAATGAACCGTAGATCTGAGAGGGCGGCATTCAAATTGGTATACACTAGATAATAGAGTATATAAAGTACATATATACAGTGTATATAGAGGATATAGAGTATACAACGTATATATATGGGTATTGTGTGTATATATATGTATATGTATGTATACAGAGCGTGCGTACATATAGAGATATACACAAATGCACATAGATTATATATATATATATATATAGAGAGAGAGAGAGAGAGCGCGAGAGAGAGAGAATATCGGCTTTGAGTTGTGTGTAATACCTTCCTGTTGTTGTATGGGTAATGTGTTGATTTGAGGGATGCACAAAGGGTATTTGACGAAATGACTAAGAGAGACGACGTGCCTTGGAATCTCACTAGAACACTAGACTCAACCTCCCTGTTTTATTTTTTAATTGCTTTTGGAAAAGAAAAAAAAGATACTAACCTAGTCACATGTTTTAACGCAGACAGAAAATCAAAATTTTCTACCCTAAAAATCTAATTTTTTGTCTACAATCCTAAAATTTCATTCCATTATTTTGCTGCCTTTTCCAAAAAGCAATTGTAGATTGAGGAGCTTAACTGTAAAGATATATCATTATTAACCTCCACACAAATCACAATTTTTTTAATGAAAGTTAGGTTGCTCTTGAGGAATAAATTTCCTCAGATTTCGACATGAGAGAGAGTTCCAATTGATATGTAGCAGTCCTGTACACATCATAGACAACTAAGATTTATGCTCGTATGAAGACTCTGGTCATGATGCTCCTTTCTTCACCTCTAACTAAAGAATCTTCCATGTCACATGTACATATACATACATATATATAGATGTGAAAAAAGATGAGAGGAGTATAAAAAAAATTGCAGTTTAACTGCAATTCTAGGTCTACCAATACTTCGATCAAAACTTGTTAGTGTTTCTGTACTTTATCAACTGCTATGACACATGGCTGGCCAAAAAAGACCACAATTCATTAACTAGGCAATATGAATGTAGCCTAAAGTAATATCATCAGGTTCCTTGTGTCTAATGCAAAATGTTTGTTCAAGCCAATTGTGACATGGTTGATTGATTGGTCAAATGTCATAGTAGAAAATGGGCTTCAATGGATCATGAATTTGTAGTTTCTTGCCCATATGGAAGCTCCACTAACGAACTTTGTAGTATTGCATTTGCACTTGTGGATATATATGTTACTTGCCTTGAATATGCTGATGTGGTAATCGATTTGATTTGTAATACTGCTTATGTTTCAGCTATTTATTCCAGAGTTGGGACTGTGTTCTCTCAAGATCACATATTCAGTACACACATATTTGACTATGAAATTCCAAATTCACCACAGCAGGTATGTTCGATTTCCAAATCTAGTATTTGACTGTTGGAGTTTATGAATATTTGGGTAACTACAAGGTTCTTTCTCTCAGTGTACAAAGTGTACTTTCTTATCTCTCTTTTTAGTACCTTAATGTTTCAGATTTCTTCATGTAGTCCTACTTGATTGGTGAGTGTACTTCCTTTTTTTTTCCCACTTGAGAAGGGAGCAAGAGGGAAGCTGGTTGCATCCCCTCTTGAAATATGTGTATTTATTTTGTTGTGGTTATTGACAAGAGAGCTAGAAAGAGTAATGTAGTGACTCTCCCCCTTTTGAATATTATTCAGTATTTACTTGTGTGATTATTGAGTATTGGAAATGAAAGGTCATGATGATTACTTTTCGTAAATTTCTTTTTAAGCTCTATTCATGGGAAAAGCAATTACATGATAATCAATAGAACATTAACAACTGCGTAAATAATAGATTGGGGAAATAATAATAAAACACTCCATCAATACTAATTTTTTTTATCTGTTGCATTAATCGCTATTTTTTTTCTTTTCCCATCCTAGTGACTACAAAGATGGACAAGAGTTGGATTGATTTACCAACTAGGATGTCCAGAGAATACGTCAATGGGATTGACAACTTCATCGAGTTTGCTTACACTAGTAGGCTTGCCAGTTCATTCATTAGTTGTCCGTGTAGAAAATGTGAGAATCGCCATAGTTCTTCTCGAGAAGTTGTCAAGAAGCATCTTTACTCTAATGGATTTTTCAAGAAGTACAAAAATTGGACAAACCATGGGGAACCGTATGCTCTTTTGCATTGTAACAAAAGGAATGAAACTCCAATAGATTTAATCACTGGGGACAATATGGTGGGTATGATAAATGAGGCCCTAAGAAATCCGTATACAGACTCAAGTGTGGAGAACGATGAACAAACTCGAAATGGATCCTCAAAAAGGGCCTGATGAAGCTATTGCAAATTATCTCAAACTTATACAGGATGCAAATACTGAGTTGTATCCTAGACTTGATGAAATACATTTGAAGGTGCTCAATAAGTTGACAAGCAAAAGAATTGGCAAATTGCTTGAGCTTCTTCTAGAGGGTTTTCTAGAGGGTGTGAAACTTCTGAGTTCTTTCTATGAAGCTGAGAGGATAACTAAAGATTTGGGCTTTACATACAAGACATTCGATGCATGTCCTAAAAATTGTATGATGTTCAGGAATGAGGATTCAAAACTTGACGCTTGTCTTATACGTGGTGAATCTTGTTGGAAAGTATCAGTGGGAAGATCAAATGCTGGTAAGAGACTTGTTAAAAAAACGGCTACAAAAAAGATGAGGTTTCTCTCTCTAAAGCCAAGATTGCAAAGGTGTTCTACATCCTCCACAGTAGCAGAGCTCATGAAATGGCATTCCAATGGACGAACTAATGATGGTGAGTATAGGCACCCTGCTGATTCTCCTGCGTGGAAGGATTTTGATCAATGATACGCGTGGTTTGCAAGTGATAGTCGAAATGTAAGGCTTGGATTAGCCACTGATGGATTTAATCCATTTGGAACCATGAACATAGCTCATAGCACTTGGCCTGTCGTGTTGGTGGTGTACAATCTGTTGCCTTGGATTTACATGAAACAACCCTTTTTATTTTGTCTGTGCTCATTGATGGCCCGAAAGGACCAGGCGACAAGATTGATGTGTTTTTACAACCATTGATTGATGAGCTATTGGAATTGTGGAACGAAGAAGTACCCACATTTGATGCATCCACCAACCAAATGTTCCAAATGCATACCTCTTTGATGTGGACAATCAATGATTTTCCTGCATATGCTAACTTGTCAAGATGGAGTGCCAAAGGCAAATATACTTGTTCTTGTTGCAATAATAAAATCATATCTTGTCATTTAAAACATGGCAAAAAACAAACTTACATGGGTCATCGTTGATTCTTACCTAGTACCATAGATTTCAAAAACATACAGTATCAGATGGAACACATGAGTCGACAAGCAAGCCCAAATTATTTTCCGAATCTGACTTGTTGAATCATATAGAATCAGCAGGCATTCTCACACAATATAAAAAAAGAGGATTTTAAGATAAGATATGAGAAAAGAAAAGGTAATGAACCTGTTACAACTTAAGAGGACAACTAAAAGAAGAAGAGCATATTTTATGAGTTGCCTTACTGGGAATACAATTTAATAAGACACAATCTTGATCTAATGCATACAGAGAAGAATTTTTGAAAAAATATATTATGGACAATACTTGGAGTTGTAAGAAAATCTAAAGACAACGCGAACGCTAGACGTACTAATTATAAAATCTACAAGAGATGAACATTAGAAAACCATTGCATTTGCAGCCCAGAGGGTCTAATAAAGCATATTTACCCCCCTGAAGGAAGAAAAAATCTTGTTTCTAAAAGTATTAAAGGAAGTTCGAGTGCCTGACGGTTATGCATCTAACATCTCGAGACGTGTGCGCCTACAAGATAGAAGTATTGGGGGCTAAAAAGTCATGACAACCATATTTTTATGCAACAACCTATACCTATTGCCATTTGAAGGGCATTGCCTAAGAAAGTGGTTGAACCATTGATCGAGTTGGGCAATTGTTTTAGATAGCTGTGCTCCAAAGTAAATCATACTTTAGACTTGGAATATCTCCAAGATCGTATTGCGGTGATACTTTGCCATCTTGGAATTTTTTTTTCATCGTCCTTGACACGCCCTCAATTTTAAACATATTAATTATACACATCCTTTAAGAAAATCTCACAATTCTCACCAACCAGCCCAAAAGTTCTCATTCATGATCAATCTTCTAGCTCGAATTTAGAATACAAATCTGTTCAAAAAGGGCATAACCCGACCCGATGTATCAAATGTAATATCTAACTGATTTATGATACCTTGTCTGATTATACAAGTATACAAAGGCTACATAATGTACATAATAAAAAATCTTTCAGAAGAGTTTATGAAACAATACGTGAAATCAATCAATGTGGCTTCCAAAAGTGATGCATCATCATATGCACTTCAAACACTCTATGCTAAACTCTCGATAAGGTACCTGAAAGGGACAGGGTGAGCTATACGGCCCAGTAGAAAAATCTACATAAATATTATGAACATATGAGATGAATCGGTATGCAACATAACTATTGCACGACAACAAGTACAATCTCAGAATGCTATAACAAGATGTGCATGCTCAATGTACTCACCCAAAACGTTATGATATATCCATAAGTTTATAGGACTATCTCCTGAATTTCTGTTTCCGTTGTCAGTATTCTACATTCTTAGGAACATCCCTCCTCCATCGTTTATCGTCTACGTTCCTCCCGAATGGGATCACAACACGAAGATACATTTTCTAAGAACATCTATAATAAAAATCAACAATCTCGTTCATTCTTCTAACACATTCCAGACGAACGCTAGACCAAATAGCATCACATAAGCAAGATCATAAGCATGACATGAAGGGAACAATAAGATAATGCCATTCCAATCCATTTCCACCTAGTCATTCACTCGTCAAATGCTTTAACACACCACACGGCTCACTCGTCCTGCCGAATTATCATAACCACGTATCATATTAATCAATTCCTGGCATTTACCCGAGAGAGTCCAGTACATTCCTGGCATTTATCTGTGAGGGTCCAGTACATTCCTGGCATATATCCGTGAGGATCCAGTACAATTCCTAGCATTTTCAAAGGAGTTTAGTACATTCTTAGCATTCTCGAAGGAGTCTAGTACATTCCTAGCATTCCCGGAGGAATCTAGTACATTGAACATCTTCTTGTCATCTATATAACAATACAAGGAGGTTTTTCAAACTTATCTCCTCACAAACTAACTTTTTTATGATTTTAATGGCTAGGATTGAATCTGATATTTTCATTCAATGGTTGAGATTACTTTTTCCATTTTAGATTTCCCTTTCAAAAATGTCAAGTCAAACTAACATGAGTAAGGTCAGTGGTCAGTGGTCGGTATGGTTAGGTCAAGAGAGGTTGGGTTATCTCCCATCAAATGCCCCTAGGGCTAGAAGTGCAATCTGCACTTTGGTTTCTCTCGGGCTCAAAATGAAAGAGAAGGGAAAAGAAAGATCAAAGGCTGCTCAACCCCTCTCTCTCTCTCACGCGCTCTGGTTCTCTCTCGCACTTTCGTGTCAGGTACTGTTGGTTTCGAATCAGATCTTTCTCTCTCTCTCTCTCTACGAAATCAGTTCGAAGTTTGTAATCGAAATCAGTTTGAAAATTCAAAATTAGTTGTCCCTCTCTCACTCTCTTTACGTATATTTCGAAATCAGTTCGAAGTTTGCCAATTTGTTTCTCTGTTTACGATCATGTTTTGTCCGGTTCAATGCTCTGTTTTTCTGTCTGGTTCAATGTGCTGTTGGAACACCAAACCTTGTATTGGCGAGGCAACCTTTTTGCAACCATGGCCCCTTTTTTGCACATACAGAATTGTTTTTTTGCACATACAGAACAGTTTGAACCTTTTTGCATTTTGTTTACAGTTTTTGGACGTAATCTGATTTTGGCTTTGAATGGGTGATGAAATGTGTCTTAAAAGTAGGTGATCGAAGGTGGGTTTGAATTTTTTCAGCAATTTTCTGCCACGACTTATGTCTATGGTCATTGTGTAGGAGAAACGTGGGAGAGAGATTGTCTTGAAAGTAATGGGACATGAAATTAGTAAGACAGTAGCAATAACAAAGAGTTTGAAGGTTGGTTTCAATTTCAGTTTCCTTTTTTGTTTTTCTTCTACATTCCTGATGTGTAGGATTTTTGTTCTTTGTGTCTGTTTTGTTTTCCCCAGATATAGAGGAGAATTCCTTGGTTGCGTCAACGTACTGCCAGATTCAATTAGAATCAGAGCAATGTTAATGTCGTGTATGCATTCTAGGTCCCCATATTCAATCCACGAAGAGGTAATACTCCGATTTGGAACAATATTAATAATCGTGTACGTATTTGGCACAATATCAGTTTTATTTACCTAACTTGGAACAATGTCATTTGCAGTTTTTTTTCATGTGATTTCGGCACCCTAAAAAGGTACTTTGTTTGGCACCTCGATTTATTTAATTTCAGTTATCTTTCCTTTATTGTTACCATGTTCCCTTGGCTGGCCAAAGAAGGGGCCAATTCACTTTGGTGAAATAGGTCAACAGTTGTGCTTGATTTTGCTAATTTGAAAGAATATGGACAATGTAGCTAACTTGAAAGAATAGGGTTCTTGGAAAATGGAATGAGAGGTTACACTTTTGTTGGTACATTTGGTTAGTTTTAATCCTTTAATAGGAATCAATAATCCTTTGATACGAATCAATAAATTTATCTCCTTTACACTTATTATAAAAAATACTGATTTGTCGAATTGTGATGGGTATGCATTTTACCACAGGTTTGCCATGAATGATGCAATCTGTATTCTCTCATCTTTGGTGTCTTCCTTTTAATATGACACCATCTTTTTTTTTTTGGTAAAGTTGTGTGTTATTTATTTAATAGAATGTGCCTAGATACTTTAAAAAAAAAGGTTCAACTGTGTTCTTTGATTAGATTTTAGTGAACTATTTATCTCCAATCATTGTTAATGGCATAATGGAGCGATCAAATTCATTTGGGGGCTTTAATCCAATGGTCAAGTTTGCTTTCAGTGTTTTCAAACATCCACATAAAGAACTAAAAGGGATGGTAGTTTTGGTCCAAACTACATTCCTCCGATGATAAATATGTTCTTGATTAAACAAAAATTTATATAGTAAAGGGTTTGGTTATATGGATTACTATGATTTTTTTTAGATGGAAATAATGTATTTGGGTGGCATTTGCTTTAGATTAGTACTAGAATAAGAGGTCCTATCTCTCTTAACTTTTGTTCAATGCGTAAGACTTAGAATTTCATTTTGCTGAGTTTCTTTCAACTGAAGTTGTTTTGTTTTGGTTAAGAATTTTAGTAGCAATCCAAACATGAATAGCAGCGTCTCAACTAATTCTGTTCTTCATTTTCAGGTATGATTTTTGGTGATTGTATGAAGACTTGAATAGAAGACATTTTAGATGGTGTGAGTTCAGGGCAGAAGATTTGGGGTGACCCGCGTGTAGTTTGTTCATTTATATGCAAAAGGAAAACAACGTATTCGATATCTACTCAATTGTAAAGTGTGGGTAGGTTCTTACTTATCATTTTACTCTTGATATTGACCTTATCGTATATGCTCCAATATTCCCACTCTTGCTGACTTCTTCCTCTACATCTTTCGCGGTATCTCTATAGTTCAATTTGATGCTTTCCATTCCCTTATTCACATCACATATTACTATATGAGTAAATTAACCATTTGGTGAAATCTGAGATTTCATGTTTCATGCAGGAAGCTTTTTATAAATTCGTAGGACATCAAGTTTCAATATTTTGCTCAAGTCAAACGGTAAGACTCTTCTTACCGTTCTTTTGGTAGATGGTGCTCCTCTAAGAATATGATCCAGCGAATACCTATTTTTGCTCCTTTGCGCTTTCTGCTTCTTCTTTTTATTGTACGCTTTTGCTCCTTTATTTTTATTGGTTTGAAACAAAAATGGCAACCTCTTTTCGACTAGAAGAGTTAGTCTATTTGTATTATTTGGAACTCAGTTTTTAGTTAAATGAAACATTCTGAAATGATTTTTGTGACTAAATGCAAAATCGGATGTGGGAATTTGTTCTTTCAATTGTAAGAACATGCATGGGTGGCCTATTTAAAAACCACACCATCTTCTATAGCTTTCTTGGGCATCTTAGTTCTTAGAAATACCATCATCGTTCCGAAGACCATAATAATAAGCTGAAACAGAATAAATTATTCATTTGAGTTAGTTTTAAGAATTTTCTAAGTTGTCTATAGATAAATTTTATGAAAGGAACAGAGATTGATAAGAAACTAAAGAATATAAATTTAGCTTCCATGCTTAATTTTCTTCTAATAATTTCTTTTGTCTTCCCATTATCAACATAAAACCCTCAATATAATTCATGATCCAATCATAACCCAAATCTGTTGGACAAAACGTCTAGGTGATTGTAGCAACTTAAGTGCCGTGGCTTATGGCTTATGACTCCTTGGGTCTAGGAAGCTGTGTAATTTGCTCCACGGCTTTTGCTTTAGGCCCATGGACCAAAAAACTACTCTAAATAGATGTTTTTTTGAGAAGCTCCATTTTTTTACTTTTCATTTATGCATTACATAATCATCTTTTACCACGAGTTCAACTGCTACGGAAGGTTGTGTCGCAAAATGTATAAACAGATGTTTAATACATTGAAATGTACTCACTAGAATTAGCCTGAATTTGTAAAACAAATAAATTTCTTTTCATGAGCAAGTATTGTCTAGACATTAGAGATTTCAATAGTTTCTTCTCACTAATCCCATACCTCTGTGTTGTTAAAGCTGTAAGGTGGCTCTTGGCTTTGTCAAATGGAACAAAAAGCTCATGGGTGGCCTATTTAAATAGTGTAAAATCAGTTTCTCTTTTCAGGAACTGTTTTTTTGAAAACATAGGCTTAGTGTATTAATAAGCATAATCGCATTAGTGTTTTCTTTTTTGGTTAGCACAATAGCATAAGGTGTTGCAAGTGGGTGAGCTATGCTACTATCCATATATCGGTGAACATTGTATCATTGTGGTAGTGCATGAAGTCTACAAGATGTTTATGAAAATTTAGTTTGAAATAGATAACTATCCCATCATGAAAAGGTCAAAAAAATATTGTGGTGATTTGTGCTACGCTATTTTTTCTTTTGCTCAACTGAATTTTTTTTGAGATTATTATTTTTTGTTTAATAGAAGAGCATACGATGTTTAATACACTTTTTTATTATTTTTTGCTAGCTACAAGAGTTGTGTAATAGATGCTTTAAGGAAAAAGGAGCTTCATCATGCATGTTCTGTTGTTTACCTCTCGAGTGTCTTTGTATATAGAGATTTTGTTTTCGTCAAGAATTATCTTAGACATGATGAGCAGAACCATACTTTCATGGAATAAGCTAACCAATCAAGCTTTAAAGGGGGAGGAGATTGGTGGGAGGGAATGCGTTAATTGTCGTTGATGACAAGGAGCTACAACGTGCATAAGTGAAAATTAAGTGGTGGGGATGTACACATTATAACATATCCGTTCTTCTTCCAATTATTTGGTTTTATGTTTTATGGACATTCTACCGCAGATGGTTGAATTAAAGAAAAGGTGGTATTATTAGTTTTGAGCTTTTTTTTATGTACTTTGCTTTTAGAACACTCAATAATTCTTTTCAATAGCACTAGAAAATTTGAGCTTTGAATATTGTTATTCTACTTTTCTAGCCATGTTATAGTTTGAAGTTAATTATATATTGTAATTTCACCTCTTGTGATATTGTGGAGACATATATTTTTTTGGAGTCTTTTGTCAATGTTTTGTTAATGAGGATCAAATAGGGGTCTATCTTTTTGGCGTTGTGCTATGTTGTGAAGTGCCTTTAGGCCAGTTCATCTAAATTTGCTTCGTGCCTTGAGGCACGGGCATTTGCTAGTCATTTCATATGTCACATCCATGTATCTCATTCAAATATCCATTCCGTGGTCAATGTATCATAAGTATCACTCAACCTCAATCAATCGAAACGAGTCTAAATGTTCCATGCATTCTGACAATCAACAAGAATAAACAATTCATAATTTAAAAGTGAAACCCCAACCAAATATCATGAGCACAAGCATTGGAAGCTTAGAATGATCACCATACACCAACATGCTATGACCAACAAACTCGCATCATACACATGCCAAATCTTCGTAATTCGCCTCATGGTCAAAGTAGTTCTACAAGAACTAACCATATGCTAACACATGCATCAACCAAGACTGACAAGGCAACTCACACAAATAGCGTCATCCACTCACGCTCTGCCTCAACCACACCATATAATGGCTCACAAAAGGATAAAGCCCAACTCCTTCCTATCAGACAAGGAGACTCCTCATAATCCTAAAGTTGAATGAAACAACTCTTGGATTGCTGATAAAAAGGGTATCCCAAGGAGGTAGCACCTCACATGCAATCTTCTCACAACAAAACCCGAGACACGGTCACACAACGGCTCTTACAAACAAGGTCTCGACCTAAGAGTAGGTATATGGTTCTCATATGAGAGACATAGATCGACGATGACATCAATGCCGGGTACTCCTGTCATTAGGGCATATTATATAGCTTAGTCCAAAGTCCTTCACTTCCACAAAAAATATCGTAGGTTCTCATTCATTGTTCCAAAATAACTTTCAAATTATAGGTTAAATCACTACACATATCGGGTTACCACGTTATCTTGTGAATCTTGTCAAATATCATAGAGTTCTTGTTGAGTAGTTCCAACAATGTCTTCACTTCGTAGGTTAGAAGTGTTGCCCATTTCCAGTTCTCCCATAATCCATCAAGTTCATAAGATGTAGTAGGGTTTCATTAGAACATCCATGATTTCAAAATGTTCCGCGATCCACGGCACACATTGTCCTAAACATGAATTATCTCTCAAAACACCATATCGCACTTTATAATCATATTCAACAATCCCGCTCTCATAAACGTAATATAATACTCTAAACAATGGCCCAAAACCATAAACCTGTCATCCCAAAGTCCGAACAAGACTTAACAAAATTTCAGAAAATCTGGCAAGGTCGCTCGAGTGAGCTATAGGCCGCTCGAGCAGTCTAAAATTCTAAAACTTCCAGAAAGGTTTAAATCACCGCCTGACAAGCCGCTTGAGTGGTGTCAAAATTTATACAGGTCGCTCGAGCGAACTGGAGGCCGCTCGAGCAGTCTAGGTGATTTTAGAAAAAAGCAAAAATTGCAGATCGCACAAAACAGACTCCAAAACACAAAATTATCAATCACTACTACGATTTAAGCATCAAGACATATCATGTATGCATAATATGAGTGAAATCCCCCTACCTCAAGCTTTGAATACATGGATTTTGCGAAGAACGCGAAACCCTTGCTTCCAAGTCCTCTTGAGCTTCTAATCTGTTCCTCAGAGCTTCAAATCAACGGTCAAGCCTTGGATACTCATCAAGCACTATGCCATCCCACACCCTCTTGAAGGAATTAGAAAATGGAGCAAAATCCCATGAGATGTGGTAGGGTGAGGTGAGAGCAATGCTAGAGAGAGAAAGGGAAAATGGGCAAATGACAGTTGGGTGGTCTCCCCTCTAAAATCTGATTTTAACCCTCCAAATGGGTTCCCAAATAAAACTCAAGGCTCTTGTGTACACATGCGTATCAAATAAAAGGCCCAAGTCCAAGCCCCGCTATTAAATGTTTCGAATTTCATAAAATAAATTAAACAAATATTCCGAGAATAATTAATTAAAAGGCAAAAAAATTTCGGGTCCTCACAGTCCTTTTTTGATGTAATGGAACATTTGGCTATACATTTAGCTGACGAAGCATTGATCAGTGGACCTGTTCAATTTCGATGGATGTACCCAATCGAAAGATTCCTTCTTACCTCGAAACAATATGTGAGGAATCAAGCTTGTCCGGAGGGTTCAATAGTTAAAGGACACTTGATGGAAAAATGCATGAATTTTTGTGTACAATATTTGAGTGATGTGGAAACAAAATCTAACCATCCAGTGAGGAACTATGATGGTGGTGACAATATGGGAAGCGATGTTGGGGAGAACACACTATTCCATCTTGATGATGAGGAGTGGATACGAGCTCACCGATATGTTTTGTTCAACACAAGTTTAGTTGCACCTGTCGTTATGTAAGTTTAAGTACTCCATTACTCCTTTGAACAAGTAATGTCGCAATCTCCGAAAAAATTCGTACATTGTCAAGCGGTCCCCATACCATTGCAAGGAGGTTCAGTGGTTATGTTATTAATGGGTTTCATTTTCATGTGAAAGCCATTGACGATAATCGTGCAACTCAGAATAGTGGTGTAGCTCTGAAAGCAGACACACTGAGTTATGCGAGTTAAAAGGACCAAAATCCTCGATTGGGAGTAGTATACTACTTCGGACGGCTTATCGATGTTGTGGAAATTCGATACACTAATGATATAAAATATGCGTTATTTAAGTGTAATTGGATTGATAATATTCATGGAAAGAAAGAAGATGTATTCAAGTTCATGTTGGTCAATTTCAACCATTTGTTGTACCGTGAGGATCAAGCGGCCAATGAACCTTATATCTTGGCATCCCAAGCTGAACAAGTTTGGTAAGTTCTAGATCCGGTTGAACCAGATTGACAAGTCATTGCGAAGATGTCTTAAAGAAGCGTATATGATATGCATTCTGATGATCCTTAAGTTGATCCATATTTGAGCCAACAATTGGAAGAGAACGTATTCCATTGAGATGAAGATATTGTTTGGGTGAGGGAAGGAGCAGAAGGAGCTATCATTGATGTTTGAAGTGAATATGATGTAGGGACTTGTATGTCTTCATTTGTAATCTAGATTGGACATGTCATAAACTTTTGTTGGAATGACTAGTTTTGGCGTTGTGGTTTTGGAGTAGAAGGTGCGATCATTGATGTTTGAAACCACCAAGTCTTTTTAACTATGTTTCGTAGTTTCTTTTTTTGTTATTGGTGGAAATAAATAGGAACCAAGTCCTTTTTGGCTATGTTTTATTTTATTTTGATGTCCGTTAAGATTTTGCCATTCGTCTAAAGGTGTTGTTGTTTCTACTATTTTTTCCATTGGTTTACTTTATAATTCCCTCTTCATAACATAAGTAGATCAATGGTTATCTTCTCAATGCTGTTTTGGCCAATTCGATAACTTGTGCTCATAGATCATTGCTAACGGATCATACTGTTGTTTGCTGAATTCCCATATTTGTTAATGTGAATTTAGTGGCTCTTTTCAACCAATAATGTACTTAGTTTATTTATTTTTAATTTATTTAGTTTAAGAGAGTATTGATGTTTGAATCTAGTGGAAGATTTCTTTACATATCCAAACGACAAGGAATGGAATTGTTTCCATAAAAAAATTGTTGCTGGTATATATTGGTCTTTTTTGCAAGGAATGGCATTGTTTTCACTAAGTTTGAAAAAAATTGCTTCTGCTCCAAAAAATTGATTTGTTGATGTACAAATTGATTTGCCACTGCTATATATTGGTCTGTTTTGATTTGCTGTTGGACAAATTGATTTTCTACTGTTGGACAAACTGATTTGCTGCTATGAATTGCCACTCTAAACTATTTTGATTTGTCATTTTTTTCGGTTACTCTAAATTTAGCAGCATCACACTATGGTTAGATAGTGCTGATATTTGTGCTGAAACTACTGCAACTGTCACTGCATATGCTGAAACTTGTGCTGCATATGCTGAAATTGTTGCTGTTGCATCTGGTAAAACTGCATATGGTTCACAGGAGCAGTTTCTGCACCTACTTTAGTAGTTATCAGAATGAAGTGTGAACTGCATTAGGCTTTTATAGTTATCATAATTTTTTCTCATATTCAAATATTTGACATATGCTGAACTACATTAGGCTTTTATGAAGTCTGATGTTTATGGCTTTTTTTGCTTGATATAAGTTCATATATATTTTCTAATGCTTCTAATCCTTCTAATGCAAAAGCAGAAATGGCAAAAAAATACCCGGATAAACGCCCTCGTACAATGGCTGAGGCAATACTAGTGAGTGCATTCGAGGCAATAGAGCCTCCAATACTACAACCACTATAGGAAGCACAACCATCTCAAACAACACAACCATCTCAAGCAACCCAACCATCTCGAGAAATGCAACCATCTCAGACAACACAACCATCTCAAGAAACGTAACCATCTTAGACAACGCAACCATCTCAAGCAACACAACCATCAGAATTCTCATCACAAATGTCTCAATCTACAGAGAAGTATGTTCGAGGTTGTGCTAAAGGCATGAAAAAATGGGGTACTAGAGTCAAACTCCAGGTATTGTTTGATAATGATCTCCAACCATTAGGACATGAAGGTATCATGTTGAAGGGACAATTAGGTACAATAGTACGCATTCCCCATTGAGTTTCCCTAACATATGTTGATTGGAATGTGGTGCCTGAAGATATAAAAAGCAACATATAGAAGGAGTTTAAGGTATACAAGTCAACCATTTTTTTAAGATATGTTTAGCAAATTTAGATCTCTTCTTACGCTTTTTAGTTATGTTTCATAAGATAATGTAGAGAATTGTCCAGAGGAGTTCTGACCTGTTACCATGCATGCATATAAGAAGATATGGAAAGATTACAAGTGTAATATAAAGGCCAATTTCTATGTTAAAAACAATGATGATTCAGATATATTGGCAAAAGTTCCTAAGAATGTCTTGCCAAATCAGTGGGAATAACTCGTGAGCTATTGGCTCATTGACAAAGTCAAGGTATATGATCAAATTAGTAGTTCTATATTTTAGGAATTAATAATATTGTATGTTTGTATTTGCTGAGGTCTTCATAATGCAAAAATTAGAGGAAAAAATTTCAAGAATCGAGAGATGCGTGGCCCAACTCATAAGACTAGGCGGACACATTTTTCCCAAATTAGGCATGAGGTATTTCTCTTTCCAACTCTTAATTTACTTTTCTATCACGTTTCTCCAAATTATAAATTTTGATATTGTTAGATGAGTGCAAATGGAGAGAGATTTGACAAGATGAGTGTTTTCATGAAGACGCGTGATGAACATGATGTAGACGTACGAAAACTTTTGGTGAGTGACTGATGTTGTTAGATTTATCACCTAGTTTGCCTCATGTTTCATATGTAAACAATATTAGTTCAGTTCTTTTTTATGCTGAAACATACGAAGAATATAATCGGACCCTTGTCGAAATACCAGAGTTGCTTCAGACGATAGAGGTTCGAGATGAGATTTTTCATAAATTGTGCGGAGACAATGGACATGGGTATTGCAAGACCTACGGTGCAAGTGTGTCTCGGAATGTAGTGTCTCGATAATCTGGCTAGTCAAAGGCCTCATCATCTTCCACTCTAGACAAGATAAAAAGGCAAGTACATGAGGCACTAAAGAAATTGAGCAACAGCTCACTGGAGAGATTGAGCATAGACTTACTGAGAAGTTCATGGACCCTCTGCAGTGTATAGGAGATAAGATGACATTTGAGTCTCAAAAAAAATTCACACATGGACAGGTGCTTTTTACATTTTTGGCTATTTTTTAATTTTCATAGAATTTTGAAGCATGTTATAAATGATGAACAAATAAAAATGTCATGTCATAGGTTCTAGATGCTGCTAGCGCGCACCGCATAACGAGGGAATCTGCAGGAGATGAGACGCAAGGTGGTGACCGGATTTCTCATTTGCCAACACCTTGTGCAAGACTTGATGGTCGGGTATATTCATTTTTTGTGCATGATGTTCAACTCTACATTTTTAGTATTACATATTTTCATCCCATCGATAATGAGAGAGATAAAATAACCATTAGGCAAGCATCAATGATAATCAACATGTCGGCATGTTTGTATTGTGTCAGGTGCCCGCATCCATGATAATTACAATAGTATTCATAAATTGTTTTTAAAAATTAAGGTGCCGGTCCATCTATATCTTGTGACGTGTTGGTAAATTATCATTGGAGAAAAAAATATTTGGTGGATTCAAGTGGTATGAGTGAGATTATGTTGCTTCGTCAAATGTTTATGATTGTGCTAAGAGATAGGGAAGATGTGGGCATGGTTAGAGATGCGATGAAGATTAGGGAAATTCAAAGTAAACTTAGTTATAGTTCAGTTCAATCCTTTCACAACCAGCTATTGGATGTTTAGTGCATAAACTTGAAAATAGTAGCTTTAATTGAATTATCATTGACAATTGTAAATTAGGTTAGTTTAACTAAATTTCACAGCCATTGACAATAGTAGATATGAATTTCATGTGGAGTTTGATTTCAAACTTGGGATCCATTTATTTTGTAGTTCTTGTCACGTGTCGATAAATACATATTAGATTATTGTCAAGTTATCTCCACTTCTAATATGGTGGCATAGTGGCACAAGTTCATGCGAACAAATGTTGTCTAACAATAAAAGTTGTAAAAAATTACCCTGTGCTTCCTATAACCTAACATGTATTTTGTCACATGTCTGTATTCATAATACTTATATAAGCATCTATAAGCATCCATAACTTTTTCAATCTTACTAGTATTTAAATGTTGTTTTACAAATTTGTAACGACAATTGTAGGACGGGTAAATTGTACGCTTGGCGAGTTACAATATTCCTAAAGAAGAAGCGACCAACGAAATCGTTATTAGTAAGGATCTATTGGTAAAAGTATACTGAAAGGCATTGGGTCCGGAGTTCTAGAAAGTTTTAGTTAAAAATGCAATAAATCTCAAAGCTTCTTTGGAAAGACCTCTGAAAAAAATGCGTACAGTTTGACAAGTGGTTGGCCGTGTCGTTGTTTAGCAAATATGTGATGTATGTTACGATGAAATCTTTTTATTTTATTCGATTGCAAATACTTACACAAATTTAAATTAAATTCGTTTCTCAATTTTATTTTATCATATTTCTTTTCAGGTGTTTGAAGAAAACTAAAGTGATCATCAATTGAGAAGATTTATATTTTGAAGCCTACTTGTTGTGAAAGAATGAGCATGTATTTTGTTGAATGAACATCTATATTTTGGAGCAAATTATTTTAAGCATATTATTTAGGACAATGTAAATATCATGGGATTGAATGAATATTATTATGGATGTTTATTTTAAGTGAGTGAAGAATGATTTAAACATTATGTGGTTATATTTGAAATTATTATATTTTTGTTGTCTTAATTATGTTAGTTAGCTTGTGGTATTTCAAATTAAGAGATTTGTATTAAGTAAATTTAAATATTTTGTATTTTGCGACAACAAAGAGCCGTCGCAAATACCTTTTTACCTTTTGCGACGGTGATATTTGTCGTCGTAAATGACATTTTGCGACGGCTTATATGCCGTCGCAAGCGTAACCTTATGCGACAACCCTTTTGTGATGGACATTGACAGTCGTAAAAAAGACCTATTTTTGCGACAGCTCTTTGCTATCGCAAATAACCTTTACCTTTTGCGACGGCACGTTAGCCATTACAAGTAACCTTTTGCGACACCGTTTTTGCGACGGGTTATTTGTAGTGGCAAAAAAGTCTAACTATTTGCGACGACAGTGTTCTCCATCGTAAACCATTTGCGATGGTAGCGAAACAATCGCAAAAGGTATTTACACTGTCGCAAAAACTTTTTGCGAATCCTGTCGCAATAAGTCTTTTGCGGTGGTCTTCTGACTTTTTGCCACGGTAATGGTTTGAATCAAAAAGTTTTTTTCTAGTAGTGTAATATTTTGTTATTCGGAACTAATTAATTTGGGAGTTGTAGAC
The DNA here is from genome assembly GCA_019985065.2 of Arctostaphylos glauca. Lineage (NCBI taxonomy): Eukaryota > Viridiplantae > Streptophyta > Magnoliopsida > Ericales > Ericaceae > Arctostaphylos > Arctostaphylos glauca. Next base: position 28,985,781 of record JAHSPW020000004.1, on the reverse strand, counting down.
AAAGTTAAAATCTGTTTGTCTAAAAGCTTTGATATGAATGACTTGAGTGAGGCTTACATCATATTAAGAATGAAATTAGTGAGAACACCTAGTGGTATTACTCTAGATCAATCTGGAATTTTAGAAAAGATGCTTAGAAAGTTTAATTACTATGACCTTAAACCGGTATCAACACCGTATGATCTTAGTTTTAACTTGACCAAAAATACTGGTGAACCTGTGTCTCAGTTCAAATGTTCACAAATAATCAGATCACTACTTTACATAGCAAATAAAACTAGGCCTAATATCTCTGACTTAGTTGATGTACTCACAATCCTAGTAATGAATATTGGACTGCTTTAGAAAGAATGTGCAAATACTTAAGAGGAACGTTAAATTATTCATTTTGCTATATATAGTGGTTTCCCTATTGTTATGGAAGGTTATAGTGATTCCAATTGGATAAGAGACTGTTTGGATGTAAAATCTACTTCTAGTTATATATTTATGTTCGAAGGTGCAACAATATCATGGGGTTCAAAGAAACAAACTATTATATCTAGAATTACTATGGAATCTGAACTAATATCCCTAGATATAACATGTGGTCAAGCTGAATGGTTAAAGAATTATGATATTCCTATAATACTACATCCTATGCCAGCTATATCAACACATTATGATAGCAGAGTTGTAATTGATTTGATAGGACAGACACATACCATTAAGAAGATGAACTGACATATTCAAGTCAGGTATAAGTCTACCAGAAGTTTGGTAAACAAAAATATTGTTTCATTGAGTTTTGTAAGATCTGAAAAGAATATTGCTGATTAGTTGACCAAGGGTCTATCTAGGAGTGTAGTCCTAGAATTGTCGAGGGGGATGGGCTTAAGCCTACAGGGAGTCACCTAGAGAAGTGACCCATCTTTTGTGATTGGAGATCCCATGAAGGAAGTTCAATGGGTAAAAACAATTCATACTGCGTGACTCATTTCCAACATTACTATCAAGGAGACATGTGATTTATAGAGATGTCTTCCCGTCCATCCCTAAGGCATAAGTCTGATGAGTAGTGACAATGAGGAACGGTTTAACGTTGAATGAAACCAAGGCAATCATTTTCTCGCAGGATATATATTTGTCACTTATATCCTTGAGGTTTCACATAAGTGAGAGTGTAGTGAGGCTGTGACCGTGGGAATTAGGCTGTCCCCTAAAACTTTCACGAGAATCAAGATTCGTGCACATGGCCATTAATAGTGCCAACCCGCGCCTTAAGTTTATGTTTCGAAACCATATGTGCAATAGTTAACTTCTGATTAAAGGGTTCCAATTCAAGACGTCGTTCATTGAGTTCCCTCATATGAGAACTGTTGTCACTAAGTGTAGTGTTCAAGTCCGGAAGACTCCTACATCTATTATATGGTAAAAAAGCCCAATATTTTCTATTATAGTGTTATATAAATGATTTTAATTTTGTTTGATTTTATGGAGTTTGGGTTCTTGTGGGGGATTGTTAGAAACATAGTTTCTAAAAGTCCCAAAACTTTTAAATTTAATTATTTGTTAATAAGTTTTTAAAGCTAATGGATTTTTTATTTTATTTTAAATGGAACACAACGCACCCTTTCATTAAAAGATATTAAGTCTTTTATTTTGAAAAGACATGTCCTTTTGAAGGGGCACCAAGAGTTCTATATAAAGAGAACTCCTGTAAATCTCACAGTACGTTCTTTTCTCTTCTCTTCCATTATCTCACATTCGTTTCTCTATTATATACTGTTGCTACTTTCTATATACTTTTGTAACGGCCGGGATTTCGGAGACGTTAATTTAAAACAATTTATCAAAAGTCAACCATATTTCCATTACTTAGTCAAAATAAAGTTTGATTACAATCATTCGAATTTAAAGAAATTACATTAAAGATTTGAAATTAAGAGCTCAAACGAAAACTAGGTGAACCACGAGGCTACGACATCCTCCTCGAAAGTACCACCGTTGGTATCTGGATAAACGGGCTCAGCAACGTCATCTTCGACACCTGGCATGAAAGGCCAGGGGCAGAGAAGTTGCACCAGATAAGCGATTAATGCTCAGCAAATAAAACTACCCTAAATCTCAAATCTATGCAATGGATCATATGATGCATGATCATGAAGATAGTATGAGCAGTTAATCAAGTATTATGAATAGAACAAAATAATCAGAGTTTACATAATCAGATTAGACAATAGCGGAAGCATAAAACAAGTAAGTACAATCAGTGAATGAAATGCCGACAATAAACTTAAGTCAAACCCTATGACTTGTTTCTAAGTTTTCTGACACACGCAACCGACTTATATCCATAAGTGTCCACCATTGTTGACAAGTGTCCAAAATTTCTTTTCAAAATACAAAGTTCGGGTTGACACAAGCATTGCCCGTCATCAAACTTTTCATTTTCCAAAGTGGTGTTATGATGTTCCCGACCCCTACGCTGACCTCGTATCCGGCGCTAGTGTACCCAAACATCGGCTCTCGTATCCCATGCTCCCAACCGTTATGCTCCCAGCATTATGTCTCCCATATGTCGTGCCTTGACTAAAAAAATATCTAACTCCTCCCCTTCAACTATGTTTTATTTTTGAAAAGACACGACACGGCTTACGAACATAACCGGCTCACGACATAACTTGGCTAAATACATGAGACGTGACCGACTCGGTTCCAAGACATAGCCCGGTGGTAACAGACGTAGTTCGGCTAAAATCCATATCCCGGCTAAAGACATCCTAACACGTCTCCCCAAGGAGTAAGTCAAATCTCGAGTCACCAAACATAAGAGTTTATCAAATTCTCAATTTTCGTTACAAAGCTCGTGACTTTTTATTACTCGCGTCAAAATCTCGAGTGTCATTTTCACTAAACTCAAACGTTTCTCATGGACTCCATCTAATTTTCGTTTAAACGACTAGACTCATGATAACATGATGATGTATTGGAGATGCAAGATTAATCAAGCGAACAAGATAATACAAATAAGCAAGCTATGGCACATAAATGATAATCGCATGCTTTCATTTCGCAAGAACACTTCTAACACGCTAATTTTTGAATAAGATGTCATCTCATAATGATTTAGGATACCTAAAGTTTCAAAACGATAATCCGAACTTGATTATAGGTGTAATAGTCATTATATAAGAATTTGGGCGATATTCTAATTTTCTGAAAATTTTACCGTCTGAAAATTTTTCTAAGTATAGAAAAAGTTGAATTTTTTAAGTTTCGATTTAGGGGATAAAAAGTCCCGGAAATGATTCCTTGATTTTTTCTAAGCACAATGGTATATTCATACGCATCAAACGCATAAGTTTAGGGTGAGTTTCGGGCCAAAGAATAGGAAGAAAACGGGTGATTTTTCGATTTTGTACTAAAATAGGGAGGGCGACATTTTGATTCGAATAAAATTTCAACTTTCTGTAAATGCCATTGTTTCCAAATGGGGGGTACTTCCTTATTTTCATTAAATAAAATTAAAGTTAAATTTATTTATAAAAAATAAGTATATTTTCATAGCACATGCCATGCCTTAACAAGCATAAGTCAGAAAATAAGTGTCAAAATTTTATAACAGAGACACCGGTGTAAGGTCTGTTCTGTAGTGTACTTAATTAGATACAGAGAGGTAAGACACCGGTGTAACTAAAACTGAGACATCGGTGTAAGGTGTATTCTGTAGTGTAATAACAGGATACAGAGAGTTGAGACGCCGGTGTAACAAAACTATGACACCGGTGTAGCCATGAAATCCAGAACAAGTACTAGTAAGATGCAGAGAGTTGAGACACCGGTGTAACAAAACTATGACACCGGTGTAACCATGAAAATACAGAACACTAACACATACAGAAAGCAAAGACACCGGTGTGTCAAAACTATGACACCGGTGTCAACATCATCTTCTACGAAAGTACAGAACTGGGTTTCGTTTTCTCCGAGCTCCGTGGAGCTCAATATCGATCAATGGCATAAATTAAAGGTTAGGATAGATTCATTTACCTTAGTATTGAAGAATCAAAGGTTGAATTCGAAGGTTTTGGCTTGAATTTTGGTGATTGAATATCAAACAAGTTCTCCCTCTTCTCTCTCCTTCTACTGTTATTTTCTATCTTCTCACCTCCAAACCACAACCATGGCACTCTCTAAACTCTCTGAATGTAGAAATTCGTAGGGGAAATGGTGAGGGTGAGAGTATAGAAATAGAGAGGGCTTGAGTGTGGAAATCCCTCTTGCATGGAATGCCATTGGTGAGGGGAAAAATTCTGCAGAATTTGATGGAGTGAAGCTATTGCCTTGCTCAGCCATGATGGAAATGAGAGAGTAGTTTGTGACCAAAACCATGGGTGGAAGGGGTTTGGCTGGGGAAAGAGGAGTGGCCACCAAGGTTTGGATGTTCAATGGAGGAAGAGGTTTCTAACGTCTGTTTTTGGAGAAGAGGGTGATCATCACTAAAGGAAAATGATCTTGTGTGATACGTTCCATGGGTAATGGCTGATCCAAAGGGTTTTGGGTCAAGTCAAAAGGATTTGGGTCATGGGCCGGGTTAAACCAAGTTGGGCTTGGGTTAAGAATTAGTCCAATGGGTTAGCTCCAAACACACACATGTACAAATCCATGAGTATAATGTATGACAAAAAATAAAAATGCGCAAAACTAATTAAATCAATTAGTGATTTCATACAATAAAATTTATTTATTTATTTATTCTTTTTATTATTTGTATTTAAAATTTAGGGTCTTTACAACTTTGGACATCCGAAACATACTTGGCATTTGTCTGCTGCAATTGTGAATTGTGTATCAGATCACTGTGAGCATTCTGGGTTGTGTCTTCAAGTTATGTGCGATCGTCAGAACCTTCACAGAGGGAGGCGCATGCGGCTTTAGGACAACGACTAGTCATGCCTCTTTGAATCTCACAGGCTATTTTCTAAACCCTATTTTGTGTGATATGGTTTTATTGTTTTGAGTTGTTCTTCGATTCAAATTAACAAAATATTGTTTTATAATTGTGTGTTAATTTGATGCTACTCTTCTTAAACCGTAACAATGCATTCCTCCAATTTCAAATCCTTTCTTTCATATGGTACTTGAATTCCTCAAGAACAACCTCAGGAGAATGAAATTCATTCCTACAATATATGAGTACTGTCTGTATGTGTCTGTGTATATATAGTATGTAAGTATGCAAATATGTGCGTATAATACGTGAAATAGGCATGTGAACAATATTAAATGCCCAGAACATAACCTAAATATATGGCATTTCTTTTAATGCGTGGAAAGCTTTTTAAATATATGGAAATTAAATTAATTGCTCTAATTTTATTATTTTCAAACTACGGATCCTTACACCATATATCTAAAGCTAAATGTATCGACTTGTGTGATATTAGAAGGCTTTAGAGTATCAATTGATAGTGTCCCAATTAGTTTAATCGATATCATAACGTACCATACCATATTTGTAACAAAAATACTACCCTTGTCGACCGTACCATACCGTACTAATAACAAATTTAATACGCCGCTTGTCAGTACGAGATTGATAACTTTTGTCCCAGTAACACTAAATAATTACTTAAACTCGGACAAACCTTGAACAATGAATAAATCTGCTAATACACCACGTTATACATCAAAATTGTACATCGTACCTACATGGCATGCCGCACAACTTATGTTTTAGGTATAAGATGTAAAAGCGGATCTTATAAATTTTGATTATGTGTTCAAATTAGTGAATCTCATGAGTTGTGTGACATGTCACGTAGGCATGATGTACAACTTGATTTGTTAGTTGCATTTTTTGAAAAGAATTAATCTACCTTTTAGTTTTTTAGTAACTCCTAACGACTTTAACGACTCATAAAGAAGCAGCTGGTCCTTCCACCTACTTTTTAATTCTTTCATGGGATGCATGTCGGTCGCTTGTTTTCAAACTGTGGTGATAATTATATATAGGGGCCAAGGTATAAACCGATCGATCTAATCACTCTCAGGGATCATAATTGAAGGGCAGTGATAGTGATTTCCACCGTGTTATGCATCAGATACACCCATTTAAGAATCTCAATCTAATCAGAATGTTGTTGGCTAGCTCTATTAATATTTTTCAGGGCAGAAGCATCCCACCTAAAGCATATCCAATGGGTAGTCCGACAACCTAATTAAAACTTCAATTTTTAGTGGTGTCGTTTGCAAATTATAACTTTGTTAAATCTTGTCTTAAATTTAACATACAATTTCGCTTAAGGCAAAACTTTTATAATTCTATCCTGAAAAGCCCACAGAAAATGGCTCTAAATTTCGGGCATCTTAGCTCAATTATTATTGAACAAAGATTGTTATTTGTTAAATATCAAGTACTTTGTTTTTTTATTATTTTAATAATTTAGAGTGTTTTTGTTAATCTATGTGGATTTCAATTAATTTTTAGGGAACATTATTTTAGAGTAGTATTTTTGCTTTGTAAAAATGACTATTTTGTCTGTTCTATATTTCATGTTCCATGCAAAAGGTTCTATTTTGAAGAGTATACGCAATATGGGACTGAGGAAGTTATTTTCTTTTGCATTTTTTACTATTAAAAAATGAATTGGACCTTGCCATTTTGGTTGAAACTATGCGATCCATTTTACAGTTGGGGACAATATTTTTGGTGAGTTTCTAGTATTTCTGTTTTGCAACGTTTGGAAGTAGGTGACACTGGTCATTTTTCATGTCATTTGGCAGAAAGTCAGAGGGTAGTTGAGCTAGTCTTGAATGGAATTTAATGCGCCTCGCCTCCAAATCAATGCACTTCTTGCTCCTACCACTACATATATACACCTATATATATATGTGGGATTCTCATATATATTTCAATCTGCATGCTGATCTTTTCATCTTCATTAGACATCCATTAAACCGATCAGTATGGCTGCCAGTGGAAAGCTTGAGGTGGAAGTGGAGCTCAAGAGCAATGCCGATAAGTTCTGGGAGAGCATTCGGGACTCCACAACTCTGTTCCCCAAGGTGTTGCCCCACCAATACAAGACCATCCAAGTCCTTGAAGGGGATGGGAAATCTGTGGGCTCTGTCCGTCTCGTGCATTATGCTGAAGGTATATATAACGAATTTATAAGCTGCTTTTTAATCAATGGGTACGTAGATTGAATAAATACAAGGAATCCTTAATTTATATTAATTGTGTGAAACAGAATCACCAATCGTGACATTTGCAAAGGAGAAGATTGATGGAGTGGATGAAGAGAAGAAGACGGTGTGTTACAGCGTAGTCGAAGGAGATCTCCTGAAATACTACAAGAGCTTCAAGGCCACACTGATAGTGAGTCCAAAGGGAGAAGGGAGTTTGGTAAAATGGGCATCTGAGTTTGAGAAGGCAAGTAATGAGATACCAGATCCAAACATCATCAGAGACTTTGCTGTTCACAGCTTCCAAAAACTTGATGCCTATCTCACCGCATAATATAACTACCGCTTCTTGCTTTTTAACGCTGTTTGCGGGTTGTAGTAAATAAGGTGGAACTGATCCCCAAAACTCATCCGCAACTTATATATTTCTATGTTTCTTTCCAAATTTATCATATGGAGTCTCCTATTTCCTATTTCTCTCATACTTTGTGGATTTCAATTTCCAGAGTTAAGTGACATTCACCATAACTCAGGGAATCAATTTTTATTCTCTGCTCAGATCTACCTACTTCACACAATCATTATTATTATCATAAATAATTTATGGCTGAATTTTAAATAATAACACAACAAATGACCTGAAAGGAGTAAGAAATATTTCCCACACTTCTATCTCCAACTTACATAAACCTTTTAGCTGAACTAGTTTCTTTTATTTTTTTCAATTGGGTCCGGGGTCCGTAACTCCCTCACTTCGTGGCTACATTTTTCACAATGTAAGCAAGTTAGCAATAAATGGAAAGCGAAGAAGCTAATACCCCAATAACCAACAGATGGATGTAGGTGGGTGATTTCCCCAATCAGATGGAAAAGGTAATATGATTTAGTTAGGCCCCTAAAAAAACAACTGAAGGATGTAAGTTGGTGGTTTTCTCAATTAGATAGAAAATTAATACCCCAATAACCAACCAAAGCAATGATCTTTTTCTTGTTCAAATACTATGATCTACAAGATAATAAACTATCAAATAACCCTCCATTGCTGTAGTAGAAAAAAATCCAATGATTAGGTCAAAATGGTGATCACAAGAATCTTTCTAATCAATAGCTCAATTCTTAATGAGTGTGTATCTGTCACCAGGGCCTTCCTTTATTTATAGACAAATCCAACTTGGATTCTCCGATTGGACTTTAACAAGATGAATTGACCGGACTCTTTAAGAAATTATCTTTTACTATTAGAGTTTCATTGAAACTCAAATTGCACATTCTAAATTGAATTGGCCTAGGACTCTTCGTCCATATTTGATTAGAACCTTATACCGAGATGTTTGTGGTTCTGCTTTATCTGCAATTCCTGATAGCTAACCACCTTTCTCATATTGGAAACCCCTTGGACCACCCCTTCTCAATAGGCTGTTAACTAAACCGCCATTATTATGCCGGTTGTTATTTGTTCGAGATCAACATTATATACATGCTTGAGCGCATCTCAATGCTAAACTGAATAAATAATTTAAGGAAAAACTCTATAGTTCTTATTTAAGTTTTGCATCCTTAATTTGCCCCTCAACTTTGTCTGCTTTTTGCTGAGTTGGCGGAGTAGACAAAGCTACAGAACTCACATGGGTTGATATTTTCTTCATGGATACATTTCTATGTAACCACCACTTGAAATTCATACCGACACATTAAATGCGATTGACATTATGAAATCTTTTTATGAAACGACTCACTCTTTCCATGCTTGCTATTTATATATCCATCAAATATCCTTCCCATTTTTGAAAAAGGAAATACTCTTTCCCAATTTCCCTTTGTCTTTATACCCCTTGTGCACTATTCATTTCTTTCTTCGTTTTCTAACATTTTTACTTTTCCCGTGCTCTCCGCACCTCTAAATTTCGCATTTATTCTGTAAGTTTTTCTCTCAAACTCTTGCTCTTTCCATTTTACTTCTTCTATTCCCCCATTTTGTTCTCCAAATGGGCATTTTTTGAGAACTCCTCTCCACCCCTGAAAAAGTGGCTTAATTTCATTGCCATATTACAACATCCTAGATGATGTTGAAACCAAAATCAACGGTCCCAAGACACTTTCTCAAGGGTCTCGCAATGACACTGTCCATATCCTCTTAATGGTGACTGCATAGGGTGAGGTTCGAGACTCCATCCGATGCAAATTTTTATCAACAATTATTGTATTGCAATATCCATAATCGAGCTCAACAAACTCGTAGGAGCTAACCTAGGTTTACGAGACATCCAATAAAACTACGACATGGTCAAATCTAAATCCGACCTGTATTACTTACAAAACCAACCTGCCCATGAGAGAATTATCACCCACCTCACAGATTCCAACTGAGGTAACGATGATGACTTCTTCATCACTATGAACAACTAAAAATTCAGCCCCAATGAGCTTGAGAAGAAAAGGCTTGGCATCCCGAAATGGTTTGGAAAACCCTTGTCAATTTCTTGCTTCTCTATTCATTTTTGTCATCAGTTTTGCCTTCTCGGCTATTGCCTAACACTATTTTGCTTCTATTTTCGCATCTTGCAGCTATAAACCGCAATGAAAGCCGGTCTCTTGCTAGCACAAAACCCGAAGACCTAAGAAAAGTGTTGAAATATAAAGGTCAAGAGGGCCAAATACTTGCCCAAGATCCAGAAGTCCTATTGCGCTACACCACACGCTACAAGGGTTATATCAAGGGCTGAGGTGCTCCCATTGCTACTACCATTGCCATAGAAGCTGAAGGCAACATACCCGAAGCCATCCCCTATCATACTTGAGAGAACCACATCCAGTATCTGTCAGCAAAACCATGCACATCACATCTTTTTCTACTCCACAGCCGGTTCAACCACTGCTACCCTTCCACACAGGGATGGGAACTTTGAAGATGAGGCCAATAAGAGATCATGTCACAAAACCAAGGCATACGTGAGCTGAAAAACCTTATCAAGCACAATGATAGGGGCAAGCCCCCCAAAAGAAAAAACCTCACTCTTCTTGAGACCAAAACTGCATCACCTCCTCTGCCGACTTCATCCCTACTAATTAACATCGAGGAGGATTCTCTCGTCCCTTTGCCAATGAGATCTTCAAAAAAAAAAAAAAGTATGACACCTTAGCCACCGAGCCAAACTCATCACGAGAAATAAAGGTTTGAGCCCCAAAGATCATGGTATAAATACGAAAATTATCCCCTCACTATTATTGATATCATGAAGATCCTAAGTGTCGCCCGAGCTATTGGTGAAGCCGCCGTCCTTCCAAAAGATTTAAACCCCCTCAAGGAAATTAATGACTTTACTCTCATGAAAACGATGATTGCCCACATCCTCTGCGTGGGTAACCTCTCTCTTTCTAACACTTATTCTTGCCTTATTGATTTTTATTCTTTGTAATCTCCTCTTTGTTTTTCCCCCCAGACCATTCAAATTATTCAAGTCAAATTATAGAATTTTATCAGTGAATAATGTGATTCACCTAAAGTTTGTAGGAAAGTCATTATTTTGATTTTAAATCTATATTATGGTATGGTTTGTTAGTCACCAAACTGACCTAACCGAAATGATTTATAGGTTTAGATCAAATTATTAAATTTTGACACCCTTTATTAAGTGTTAAAATAATGATTTTTCATACTCATTAAATTTCATGCAAAAGTCATTGTATTAATCTTAAATTTACATTAAGGTACAGTTGGCAGCCACCAAAGTGATTCAACCGGGATGATTCGTAAATTGAAATTAAATTACTGAATATTAACACATTATCCCATGTGTTGGTAATAGTGACTTTGCAAATTGTAATTCTTTGATCGAAGAGATATAAGGTAGGCCAAAGGTACACCACTTCTAAATGATTAAAGAATTAGAATAGGATAATTTATAAGTATTTGCAATTGAGGTTTGAACTGGATACCCAAAGGTTACAGACCTACTTAATTGCAAATTTTTATTGATTAGTCCTATAGGTGATAAGGAATTACCATAATGGTTAATAGTATGACATTAGATAAGTCCAAAGATAGGTCACCGTTATACTATTTATTATGACTTTGACAAAAATAAATTTTATTTTGTCAATTTATGTATAATATTGTGAGCATATAATACTGGGGTGCAAATTTGAGAAGTTAAATGAAAATAAACAATTCCATCAATATAACCTTAGATTTGATGATACCAATGCTTCCTTTGAAATTAAGGAAGGTAACATTGGTGAATGTATATATTCTGAGGTTAGTGGGAGCCAGTTTATTTCATATTGATAATATGTTGCTTACTCACAATAATCTTTATTGCTTGCATTTAATAGTTTTTCTCATGAATTTTAGAATAAGTGATTATATGCTCACTCATATTAAGGATATTTGAGAATTTTGAGTTTATCAGCTACTCAAATTCAGATTTTGTTTGATGCATTGATAGTAGAAAGTCTATTTTTGATTATTTGTTCATATCACGTGGATGAACACATAAAAGTATTAAAGAAATTGTTATTATGGAAATTGAATTGTGGCATGCTTTGAGCTACATATCACAAATTAAGTTGGGAATTTATCTCAGGACTTGGAGGTTGTCGACACCATTACCAAGCCGTTGAGAGTTTATGACTCCACAACTATTTTCTTCTTTAAGAAAAATCTTTAGAAACAAAAAGTGTCAATAAAAGGCATAAAGTACATAGTTTATGATTGCAGATCTACTTAGAAAGGGGTTATTGAGAAAGACTATTAAGGAATAAGCTGATTGAATAAGTCTTGAACAATACCTCACTACAGCTGTAACTTACGTTTTATGAATTGCATTATGGTAACTATATTGTTTGATACTATGAGAGATCTCACTTAAGTATTTCTGATAATTTTCCTATTATGTATGGGGTACGTACATATACGCAAATGATAACAGGAATTGGATCTTATAAAAATGCTTCTTGCTTATGGACTACGTTAAACAGGTTTCTAGTGTTGTAGTACACGGAAGGAACTATGTCGCATGATGATGTAGAACCGTCATGACTCACATTAGTGGGTTGTTTAATTATAGTGTTATGATTATGACCAAGTACAGAAGGGATAGATATGGACTCATGGCCCGTCTTATGTTTTTCTTGTTGAACCACACCTAATTATCATATGTGCCAAGTGGGAGAATGTGAGACTAATTTTTATTTAGTCTATAAATTAGCCTGCTTATTATGTGTGTCACATATATAATTATAGGTTCAATAGGACTTCATATCTTTAGACCCTTATCTTTATCTGATTGATCAATAGATAAAACAGTTTCCAATAAGAGTTCTACTTTGATGGGAAGTAAAAATTATAGTTCAATTAGGAAACTGGTCCTCTCTCTACCTATAAAAGTGCATCTGGTCTTCCATCAAATAAAAATGTGACTGATTGCTAGAAAAGAAGGTAAGTTAGAGAAACTTGTCTTCCATCTAGGGCTTAATGCTCTTTGTAAAATCATAGATGCTATTGTTAATTATTGAGGCATTCAAGTTCTACACGGATAGAACCTGATATGTTGTTCTTGATTATTTTATTTCCAACGTTTTAATTATGAGATCATGATAGTTCAAAATCCTGACCTAAAAGTAGGTTGTTATTTATATGACACCATCATAGAAAAACTTACACTTCTCTCAAGTTTTTATAAATTTAAACAACCTTTTTTATGTTCAATTCTCATGAAAATTTTATCAAGTTTGACTTTTAGAAACTCTTCTCACATTTTTTTTCTTTGAAAATATTTTCTCAAGCTTTTCACACTTGTACAACTTTTCTCAAGTTTTTCCAGTAGACTTTTGCCTGGAGTATACACCCGAATAATAGACCCTTTGCCAGATCATTTGAGGACCCAAAATTTTTTTCGTTTTAAATAAATGTTCGAAACGTTATTTTGAGAGTACTATTATCATAAAATGTTTGATTTGGGCTCAGGTAGGTTAGAACTTGACCCGAGAAGCTTAATTTGGTTAAGTTAGTGAGATAAGGGCATTGTGGTCTTTTGACACTCCCTACATCCTTCCCCGAAGTCTGATTTGGGTTGAGATTAACCCCAAATGCCTCAAGCTCTCATCTCTCTCTAAGTTCCCTCTCCCTTGTCTCTACAATTTCTTGAGATTTAACCAATGAATCCCAAATTCCTTTGAGAGATAGAGTAACCTTGACGTGCTCAACCCATATTCGGAGGAGGATCACAAATTTGAAGCTAAGGATAGGAGGATTCAAGTTCTAGAGGCCATCCAAAGCTAGGGCTCCATCATTCTTCTTCAAATCCATCATCTAAAACCTTGAGGTAGGGACATTATACCTTGTGTATATACTTATAAGTGTTATTTGTGATTATTATGCTTGATCTAGCCCTTTTGGAGTAGAAATTTGGGTTGTAGTTCATCCTAGAAATCGACTGGGCCGCTACAGCGACCTATAGCTCGCTCGAGCGACGTGGACAAATTTGAAAAGCGCTTGAGCGGCTGTCAGGAGGCATTTTGGACCATATTGGAATTTTAGACCGCTCGAGCGACCTCGACCTTGCTTGATTTGAAAATTTTTGTTATTCTTCTCTAAGTTGTTTCTTCATGATTTGGGGCCATTGTTTGGTACTTTATATTATATTTATACGGATTGAGTCTTGCTTAGCACTTTCTAAGGTTTGTTAAAGATTATTACAAATGTGTTCAAGTTAAGAGGCGATGAACAATGAGTTGTGAATCGATGACCATAACTTGTGTGATGTACTAAGCTCCTTAAAAAATGCTAGAAATTTATTAGGCTCCTTTAGGAATACTAGGAATGGACTGGATCCTTCGGGAAAGAGCTTGGAATTTACATTGCATTCCATGACACCGATGTTACGAGGAGAATTATGTATCACCCGACGTGATAGTCTTTAAATGATGGAATTGATTAGATATTTAATAATTCGTTCTCACCTTCGCTTTATTTCTCCCTAATGTTATCCATTTGATTACCCTACTTATGTTATATTCATTGAACTTATTTTGATTATTTGCACCACGTCATAGTCATGACATATTGGTATAGAATGTTCCTACTGGGTTTGTAGTTCATCCTGTCTTTCCTTTTAGGTACTATTCCCAAGCAGTAGCTTGGTGTACATGGCATGGTAGGATGTGTGCATCTTTTAAGACATATAGATAGAACTATTTGACATCTTTTGTGCAACGGAAAAAGATATATTATAACTAACTTTTAAATTCTTTTGACTTCAGATGTACCTTTTGAAATGTTTATCGTTTATTAAATGGCTCCTTTTTGGTTTGTGATAGCCTAATCAATTACTTACAAATGTCAATGATATATTTTGAAAGGACTCCTTGGGAATGGTTTGAGTGTGCTGAAAGGGTTTCTTACACCGAATACTTGTGTTTTATATAGAAAATGAGGGTGTGACAGATTAGCTGAGTCACTGCAAGTGATTTTAAACTCCCGTCCGATACTGTTACCCTAGTGCCTTCTAGGGCTAACATCCATATGTTAGGGTTTGTTTACTAAAAGTCATGAATTTATGTAATGAATTAATATTTCACTACAACAAATAAGACATTTAATAGCATAATTTGATAGCGCGAGTAGTCAGAGTATCTACCTATGCATGAAGAGCCGGGACTTGCCGAGGAAGACAACGATGACATTTGGCTACCTTACCCATACTAGTTCTGTTTATTTATTTTTGAATGAAATGTAAACCCTAAGGGGTATTTCTGTCATTTATGATTCTGCACTTTTAACTCTAATTTAACTTTAATTTTGTCAATCCAATAAATAAGTGCATTTTTTTAATTTATAAATCAAATGATTTAATAATTGGATAAAAGGTTTTAACTTATGTTCCGAGAAATCATGGCATTACAAGTGCATACTGAATTTGCGCTTTGCCACACATGCACATGCACATTGCAACTCTCTTGCCCGGATCGGACCTCTAAGGGAAGTAGAATAACATATTGTTAAAATGGTGCCCTAGCCGCTAGGAAAAGTAGAATATAGAAAGAGGTGGTGAAATAAGGGTGGTAGCTACGACCAATGTGATTAATGGATGAAGTCATATCATAAAATGCAATAACACATTAGTGGGCTTGCACCCACCTTCGATAATTGGTGACTGTTGAAGTGAACACAAGCGTTGGAAATACTCTAATATTTATCCTTGGCTATGGCCCATGGACTACAATATATGCGTATTTATTATATATTGTCAATGATTTGGTTATTCATGTACAAAGTTAAAATATGGCAAACTTTTAAAATTGGCATAACTTGATGTCACACTAGGTTTATGCATATGAATGTTGTGATGCAACATTTCAGGTGTCAATAGACGATGTGGTGGCCATTTTGGTATGTGTCTCTGCATTACAAGGGATAAATGAGCTCATTAGCAATCAAGACGATGTGGTGGCCATTTTGGCATGTGTCTCTGCATTACAAGGGATAGATGAGCTCATTAGAGACATTACAAGGGATAGATGAGCTCATTACCCAACAGCCTCAAGGTTGATCTCCAAGCCTACTATTCCTCTTGCATTACCAGTTTGCAACAATTTCCTTTTTTTGTGCAATACACCTAGCTGTTGACTTGCACAATCCAGAAGGTAACATTTTCTTAGCTTTCATTGACTTTGGTCAAAGTGAAACACCATTGTGGTAGTCTAAACCCCTACTTTCCTTTACAAGCAATGAGATATCCTCTTCATCCTCATTTCTTTGATCTTTGCTTTCCACCTCAGCACAACTTTGCAACAGCCCAGGATTTTAAAACTTAAAAAAGTCATATTCATAAAAAATAAAATTAAGCATTTAATTATTTTAATAATTTGTTGTGTATTTTGTGACTTACTGTTTTAGAAGAAAACTTAGTGATTAAGCTTTGAATTAAATCCATATTTTTCTCTAGATTCATTATCAACCTCCTTGATTTTCCAACCTATTGAATTCTATATTGAATGCAATTCTATCCTCTTACCCTCTGAACTCCAAAAATTTGCACCTAGCCTTGACCACCCTCCTTAGTCCTCATTGTTCAATCACATCATCGAAAAGTTTTGGAAATCCCTCTCCCAACCCTATAAATACGGCATCATTCTTCTTATTTTTTTCATAGCCAACTAATGTGTTTTCTTGGTTCCTCCATCTCCATGATATTATTCCTAACCATCATGCCTAACAAGAAAAATTCTCAAGTTATTTCTATCACAAACCTTCAACTATTTAATTTTTTGATGTTGTATCTAACGGTGTTCGTTGAGGTGTCATTCTAGGATGTCATTTTTAGCACCAATATGCACATATTCAATGGCCACGATCTTGATTTGAGGTAAATCAAAAGTATACTACATGCTTTCAATCTGATCTAGAGAATTTTATTTTAAAATATTTGTACTCTTTTGATAATCCTGAAAATTATTATTATAGCATTATGATTATCAAATTGTGATACAATATAGTGCATGATTGATTATCATGGATCTGACTAGTACATGTGCAAGCCCACCAGGCCACAGTAAATTTAGTTGTTATGATTGATTGCTCGTCGTGGAATCAGGTATATTATTATGCGGGTCTGAGTGACACATACAGATTAAATTATTTTTGATATGTGTGGTGCTTGGCATGTTACCGAAATGAGCCGGATACAATATCTATTTTTGACTGGTTATGGATATTGTTGAAAATTATTTCATTTTGACTTGTAATATTCGTTTATTAATCCTACTTTATTCAAGCCATTGGTTCTTCCTGTCTATAGTATGCTTTCCATGATGTAATATTTTTTTAGGTGCTTGAGCAGATTTAGTGGGAACCGAATTAGAGTATTTGAACAAATTATTGTATTTGAAGAGACATCGTCATTGTATAATTATATATTTTTCTTGGTTTTAGGACCACCATTTGTGTAGTTTCTTAATACACCAAAAAAAAAAAAAGAGACCTAGTTTATTTTATATTAGGACATCTATAAGGCTTGTATTGGAGTGTAGAATATTCTTTGACTTTTATGTTATGGTCAACCCCCCTCTACACTGATTAGAATCCATTCATCTATTGGGTCCAACGATTGAGTTGCTATCTTCATTCTTCCAATATGAAAAGATTCCCAAAAACCAACCAAAGCTTTTCAATGCATTATTTTCTAGGCGTTTGTCTAAACACCCTAAAACCAGATATTATAACGCACTGAGCCATGGATCAAATAGTCAACAAGTTTCAAATCCAAATTTCTTTGTTAATAAGTGGAAGCTTAACATATGAAAAAAAAAAAAAAAGATGTACCTTCCAAGATAAAGAGTATCCCCAAGAAAAGCAATCCCCATCACACTTGCAATTACGATTGCAATAGGCTTAAACATCGTCACAAACACAGGCCCCTTCTTGTGCAAAAGCAATGTCAAGATAATGTTTCGTAACATTACCACAAGAATTCCCTAGGAATATAATTAATATGAATGTCATCTCTATTACAATATTATTGATATATTTATATGGGGATGGCTCTATAGACCAATACTTTTTTAGACCAATATTAGACCAACGGCTAAACTCTTGATTTTCGGTTAAATCTTAATGATCCGAACCGTTCAATATGTTTAAAACATGTTTTTAAGGGTACCCGCGAGAAATCAGCTCAAAATATTACCAGAAAGGGCTTGATCCAAACATTGGTTCAAAATACTGACAGGAATTGTTTTATAAATCACTATTTGGATCAAGCCATTTTCGGTAATATTTTGAGTTGATTTCTTGCGGGTATCCTTAAAAACATGTTTTAAACACATTGAACGGTTTGGATCATTAAAATTTAATCGGGAATCAAGAGATTAGACATTGGTCTAATATTGGTCTAAAAAAGTGTTGGTCTCTTTAGCCTTTCCCTATATATATATATATATATATATATATATATATATATATATATATATATATATATATATATATATAGTGAGCTTCTAATAAGGGATCCCTTATTTTGTTATGGTGTATACCTCTTATTTTCTGACCAAATTTTGATGATCCGAACCGTTCAATGTGTTTAGAACATGTTTTTAAGGGTACCCGCAAGAAATCAGCTCAAAATAATATCCGGAAAAGTTTGATCCATTCAATTTTTCATAAAACTGTTCCTGTCAGCATTTATCAAAAATTATTTAGATCAAGCCTTCTCGATATTATTTTAAGCCGATTTCTTGCGAGTACCCTTAAAAACATATTTTAAACACATTGAATGGTTCAGATCATCAAAATTTGGTCAGAAAATAGAAATTTCACACCGTAGCAAAATAAGGGATCCCTTATTAAAAAGGGACTGATATATGTTATGAGAAAAACTTTTGTTTGATGTGCTTACCCCGTACACAATGGTTACCAGCTCAATATCTGCTCTTAGCATTTAGGTCCCTTTCTAAAATCAAAGCAACTATGGTTGAGTAAATACTCAAATAGATGTTGCCGAGAAGAGTTACCATTAGCGGGGCGGGGTAGCCTTTCATAATCCAGGCCTAGAAAGAGGAGAAGGTTAAAAATTCAATATTATTTTCCCTATTTTTAATTTCTTTTCTTTTCCCGGCTAGCTACTAGTAAATAATAAATACACCATATTTGTTATAAAAATAATTAAAATGTCGTTATAATGCCACACACAGCTGCATAGAGCCAATTATTTGATGTCATTCAACAAGAGGGACGACTATTTTCTCTACAAACACTACAAGAAAAAACATGTTTGGTGACATGAAAAAATGTCACCCAAGATCTAGTTTTTGTCACCTATTATTATTGGTGACACCTTCGTGACATAAGAAGAGGTGTCATTATATCCATGACACTAAAATTCAAGGGTGACAAAATGACGTAGCTGTCACGGAATAATGTTAACTGTGACAGGAATACGGTGTCACCGAAAATATATTTTCCGTGACAAATGATGTCGCTGAATGTAAATTTCAACCGTGACATTAATATAATGTCACCGAAGAGAAATCTTTCGTGACACATGATGTCACTGAATGCAACGTGAATATAATGTGGTGTCACTAAAAATAGATTTTCTATGACAAAAGTTGTCACCGAATATATATACCATGACAACCAAATGTATGTCACTAATAACATTTTATAGTGGGCGAACAAAGGTGACAAATATTTGTTGTCACGAAAAAATAGGACTACAGTGACACCACACTCAACATAATTGTGTCACCCAAAATATTACTTTTACCTGCTTACAAAGTTTCCAATATTTATACGTTATGATTCAACCTTAGCAAAATCTTATATAGCAAAGAAACAAAATATCATTCAAATCAAATATCTATTAAGTCAACATTTACCATCCAACTTTAAAACATTCACTCTCCAATAATAAAAACTTCAAACTAACTAATAGCAGTAGCTAAACTACAAACATCCATAAGTATTATATGTTTCCAATGACAAAAAGAATTCAAAACAAGTGTTCCAATTAACTACAAAAAAATCTTCAACTTCATCTTGGTTAACTGCTAAAATGTAACTCCATCTCGTACTTACCTGTACAAAATCGCAAAAAAAAAAAAATACAATTAGTATGGTGATTTTAAGTGACTTCGATGATACTCATCCTAATGTCTTCAAAGATAACAAGTAATATGGTGACTTTAGATAACTATAAAAAGTATTTTAAAAAAGGCCCTCCATCTAAAGTAGAAACATAAGTTGAGGTGAATCACGTCAGAAGAGAGCAAACTATAGAAATCAGTCTCCAAGATACAATGAATGTACATGGTCTAATCACTTCTTCTTGGCAAAGATATTTGTCAGCAACTCAGGAAGAATCAGAACAAATGGATATTATATTCCAATCTTGTAAAGTGTGGTATTGATTAAAATTAAAATTAGCAGTTAGCAATAATAAAAACAGAGAGTTTGGAATCTTGGATCAACTAAATCCTCTATAAGCGTCAAGCACAAATGATTTGTCACTAGGCAGAGAAAGGTCCCTTCGCAAGTTGCACATGCAACTGTAGTGGACACAAGATCTTATTTAGCAGAGGCACGATTAGCACAATAAAACATGACCTCACTTATGTCCAGTTTAAATATCCTACCATTTCGACCAATCGCTGTCATTTCAATGATTTGCGTTTTTTATTTTTGGGCTTATATGTGACTATGTGAAGGACAAAGCCCCTAGGATGGTACGGCAGGGTTTGATGTGTTAGAATGAACAAAAACTCATGGTTGTGTGATCTACGTCAAAAACATGCCCGAACTTTTTTGACAAGTCCTATGATGTTCCTGACCAATCTAACAACAAAACAAAAAATGAACCATATGAGAAAGAATACATAAATTCATACAATCTTACAGAAACCATCTATATAATCAAACAGTTCTTCACAATGATTCATATTTGGCCTGCTAAGGACAGTACAAAACTCATGGAGCTTATTATAGACATCAAACTAAGAGGGCACAATGTCTTAAAAGCAACTTCATTTTCAACCAAGACTAACTGGCTGGGTGATTATTCATATTATATTAGAGCACAAAGGATAACATTGATTAGAGAGAAATAAAGCCACACAATGTAACATTGACTAGAGTTAGTGAAGTATATGGCTTTCAGTTTTCCTATTAAACTGGAGATTCATGTGAAAAGCACAACTAAAATGCAAGGGAACTTTTTTTCTAACCTCTTCTCGCTTTCTTTGGAGTTCCAAAAGTTCTTGACAGTATGCAAGACACTCCGCATGGTATACAGCAGCCAAGTCCTTTATCAACAACTTCCTTTTAATGATACCAATCACTTCAAACACAAAGAACAAGAGGGTCAGTATGATGAAGGCATGCAACAAACAACTATGAACAACACGAGTACATTACAAAGTATAAACTAGTTCAAGATCTATGAGGACAAACTCGCCACGAACAAAGATGACAATTGAAGAGTAGACACATTCGAAATGATGAAAGGTCGCATATCCCTGCAAGTGCTCACATGGGCATGCATTAAGAAGACAAATGTACGCGTCAGTGTCAGCATGCAAACAAACATGATGGACATATTGCGTTCGTACATGTTTCTCAGTGAACTCTCGGTCACACATTCATCTCATTGTTTGGACTTTCATATGTCCCAATAGGGGTGTGGCAAATGGCATACTGTACGAATAGTATGGACTAATGAGACCATGATGCATGGGCACCTGTTCTTGGTTATACAAGCTCTCACAACTCTAAGCGCGCAATGGTTAGCCGCAGTAATCTGACAGCCATCTCTCACCACAATCATCGAAAGGGCATATGCATGCTATAACACCTACCTGGGTCGGCTTTAGTGACCAAAGAATCCAAAGTCATCGTCGCCACTCTGGTCTTCTTGAGGGGAAGCTAAGACACGATACCAACAACATGCTACAGCCACTGACTGGCAGTACCCTGTAGACACCGTTAACCCAACTACCTATCAGCCTCTATTTGCGCTTAAAACTCCCACTAGTTGGGCATGAGCTGGACATATCAAAAGAAAAACTAATTGGGCAGGGCCCCAAATACCCTTGATAGCATCTGGCCCAAATATGTCAAGAACATGTATTAGTAAAACACCCCATTATGCCAAAGATCTGAGGATAGCCTTGCGTATTTACATGTCCTACTTTGTAGAAATTAGTTGTTGTCAGCTCCCACTTCCTCTCAAGTAGTCAAGTTGCCTCGCCTTCTCCTTGATGCAAGTAACCATAATGACCTTTCATCATCCTACACGTATCACCTCCCTTTTACACGTTAGAAAAATAGAAAACAGAGTTTCTAATGGTGACCTTCCTTCATGATTGGACTTCAGCTCGAGTTTCTGAAATGGGATACAGACAAAGTTTAATGTCTTCAACAATGACACTTCCAGAGAAGTTGGTAACAACAAAAGCAAACAGAAACTAAAAATAATAAAAGGGAGAACGGGGAAGGTAGCTTTTTTCATAGCAAAACTTTTTCACAATTTCGAAGGAAATATACTGGATTGTGGATCACAATGATAGGAATTATGAACAAGGCCGAGACCTACCTGCTATTTGGATCATAATAAAACCCGTTGACGAAGCCATCAAATAGAAGCAAACATAGTAAAAATCCAGCTGTAGTTAACCCACAATCAGTTCCAACATTCACAAAGTACTGCTCTTTCCATCCCTGCAGAGTCGACAAATCAAAGGTAATGGCATGTCATTACTTAAGTTGACAATATTCATCAATGAACGAGTAGCACTAGATAATAGGTTACCATGAATATGGGTAGCTACTCAGGTCTAGAGTTCTTCTACCATCAACTTCCACTTGGGTCTGTAAACGCTGAGTCAATCGAGAGAGTACATAATTTGAGCATGAGTACTGATGACTTACCATAAGGGGAGATAAAGATGGAAACTTGGTCCAGTGCCTTGTGTCTACTTCTGACCTTTTGGCGATTTAAGGAGTGAGTATGAGGGAAAACGCTCACTCAATCAACACAGTTAAACTAAAAATATATTAGCAATGGATTATTATTCGTCGTCTTAGTAAAACTAAATGTTTTCCATGACAGAGAGATGAAAATTTAAAAAAATGAAGAAAATAAATGATGAGACAAATAACATACATCGCTTCTCATTTTCCAGTGAAGAATGTATGATTCTTCACATCAACAATTTCCCGTTCCCAGAATGTTACCACCTGAGATATCACATAAAGAACTCACAAGTGAAAACATCAATCAAGTATACTAAGGAATTGAGAAAAATTGGTCACATGATCTTTACTACAATAGCAGATCAAAGGCTCGGTAGTAATTGCAGCATCTTGTAAGACACTGAATGGCACATATGTTGCAAGTAGCGCAACTAAACTAAAGGGAAAATAGAAAATGTAACAGTAGTTGGTAAGAGTAAAGGAAGAATTCGGAAAAGACAGGCATAGCAGTTGAAGACAAGAACGAAGCAATTAAGCACATAAAAACCAAAAACCATGAAAGGGATTTTTATTCTGTCGGATGAAAAGAAATCACTGTGTTTGTTGTATGGACTTGGGTGCAAGAATCGGGTACGGGTGTAAGAATCAGGTACGGGTGTATATTTAGGATCGGACATATCCAATATCAAATTTGGATACAGAGATATGTCAAATAATTACAATTTACATATTATTCTATACAAACATGACTTAAATAGTTTTCCAAAAAAAAATATAACATAGAATTTGTGAGGTAAAAAAACCTGTATAAGCAATCAAGGCTTCGAAGTGCGAACTCAGTTAGAGCATTATTAGCCCTATTGGAGTTTTCGTACTCAACTGTAGCTCGAAAAGTTTCATCCATGCTCCCAATTTTTATGTCACATGTAGACAAACCAAACTAAAGCCAAACAATAAAAAACTTATCTGAGCCTTTGCTACATGTCAATAGATATATACACAATCGTATCACAAAATATGTGAGTAAAATTACATGAATTTCAGTTTGACAGACAGCAAAGCAGAAAAAATTTAGATTGTAGAATTACCAGCAATCCACAAACAGAAAAAAGCATAATCAAAGAAGCAAATTAGCCACCCGATGTCTCCTCTAGCGGTGTCACTTTTTGGAGTGGTTCTACCGATTTCCCTCAGCTATGATTTAGAGCTAGCCAATCCCAAAAGCCACACAGTTATCTATAGTCAATCGCTTTCAATAATTTCTTCCAATTTTCTCTCGTAATACAAAATTAGACACCCAAATGAACTATAATTGAACAACTATCCCTAATTAAACTAGAACCCAAGGGTTTGATCTTCAATCGGAATCCAAAATAACAAGAATTTGGAAAGAGAGATTCATTACCTTCAGATGCACTATTCTCTCGAGTAAACTCAATGAATCTTCTATCAGAGATGAAGGAAGAGAGTGAGGTAGAGGGAAGAGAAGAGAGACACGCGCACGAAGTAGAGTAGTGGGTGATGGTGGAAGTGGAACGGGCGAGGGAAAAACGCGAATCAGAAAGATGGTTGGCGCGAAATGTTTTTAGGGTTTTTCTATATCGTTTGATTTATGCTATTAAAAGAGAAAATAAGTGTTATTGATAACTGGTGTTACCCTCTTTTTTAGAACTTATAGCATTTTTTTAGCAAATGCAATTATAAGGTCACTTTTCATGGCATTAGTAAAAATCTGCTATAAATAAATGCTATTAAATAAGTAGTTTGTTGTAGTGTCTGGTGCCAAAATTTAGACTATTTGGTGACACTTATAGTCTTGTCACCCAAAATTATAATATTCGGTGACACAAAATTTATCACCAAAGCAAAATTATTTTTCCTCCCCTCTGGTTCTTTACACTTTTGATAGGAAAGAGAAATAGTGAACGCCTAATTTGCCTAAAAGGATTTCGTGTAGCAAACCTATAATTATAAAAATGTGTAATATAAAAAACGTGGTTTGATAAATACACTAATTACAGAATTATAGCAATGAATATATGTAAATGGGAGGAACCAAAAAAATTGTTAAAGTTTTAAAAAAAAAATTACAGAAGCTAAATGAAATTACACTTGTACTGAGGGATTTTTTGTGATGAACACTTAGGCATCAAAATTATGTAGTTTCATTTTACACATCTTTTAATGACACTCCAAAAAATTTTCAGTGACAACCTCAAAATTTCAATGACCACAAAAAAAAAAAAAAATCCTACTTGCACCTAAATTGAGATAATTAGTGACAAAACATCATTGTCACCAAAAATTAAATATTCTGTGACATCAAAACTTGTCATTAAAATCAAAAATATTGTCACCATAAATTGCTTTCATTTGTCGCGCAGAACTCAACATCTTTGGTGACAAGGTCAGACGGCATTGTCACTATTTGTTATATTTAGTGACAAGTTGTACTCTAAGGATGTCACCGTTGATGTTTTTTCTTGTAGTGAAAATTAAAATTCTACCTCTGCCTTCGGCGCCAATAGATACAGTATTGCCACATGCATTAATATGATGCATTTGTATTGTTGATATATGTATACACGAATCATTGATAAGATCAGGGCAAACACATTTGGTTTTTTTTAATTCTTATGGGGGTTGAGACGTACCTGAAAAAGGAATAATACAGCAAGAGAGAAGCTACCAGCAGCGAGCTGGAGAAAGCCTCAAATCACCCAATTTAGTTGCGATGATGATGATTGATGAATTTCATGATGCAGTGAGATAGAAGAAGTTGAATTCATGATCAAAGTGATTGGTTGGCCTTTGTAGAAAGTCACAGTGATTGCTCCCAAGATTGATACTATGGTGCCAATAGACTTGGCCTGACTACTCCTCGATTTCAAATCTATAACACATTTTTCTCGTTCTTAATTATTCCGTTCCACCATAGAGTTTTGCCTAAGCTAATTATGAGGATTCAGAATGGCCTGTTAAGCAATTTAAGAAGGCCAAAATGTAATATATAACCCATCAAGTCTTCCTAATTAATTTTTTATACAGGTTACTTGGACTAGAGAAAAAAATATAAGATGGAAACTAAAGAGAGTTTTAAACACGAGTTAAAATATGGTCAAGGTTCATACACAAATAATTTTGGGTGTAGAGAGAAAATATAAACTCTTCAAACTTTACTAATGGTTGTAGATAGACCATAGGATTCATTAAACATAACTATTTTGGTTCCAAATAAAATCATTCTAATAATAATCACCATAAAATGAGAAAGGAAAGCCAACCCGCTGATGCCGGCAAGTATGAATGTAAAAGCAGGGGTGAGATTTATTAGTGCTGAAGCCAAAGTTGGAGAGCTAAACTGAATCCCCTAATACATAAACATTTGCACACAATATCTGGAATAAAAATAAATAAACTGGAGTCACAACAGTCAATCGCCGAGTTGGTAATGCCAATGAAGTAAAAGATTAATGATGTATTAGATATTCTATAAATCAGTACCCGATGGCTCCGAGAAGACAGATTTTAGACAATACGGTGAAGGTGAGCTTGGGTGGAGGAGAAGTCATTCTGTGATCATAAAAGAGAGAGAGATAGAGAAGGAAGTTACAGTATAAATGAAATGAATAAATTAAGCATATTAAAATGGAATGGAGGGGAGAGTTAGACGTAGAAGATGAATAGAACCTGTGATGGAAGAAGGAAAAGAACTCCAAGGGAGGTTGAATAAGCAATGTAGATGAAGTTGTTCATCCCTCTCCTCATCGCTACTTTGCTTATGGTGTTCAATCCCACCTCCAAGCATTCTGCTCCCACCGCTCCCACTATCTCTAAACCCCACATCTCTCTCTCTCTCTCTCTCTCTCTCTCAAACTAGCTAAGCAATTAGCCCCAAACTCAAGTCAGCCTAGGATACGGTATGCTATTTAACTTCATCTTCGTACAAATATAGGGATGAAAATGAGGCGGAACCAGGACAAATTTGACTATTCATATTTCCGATCTTTGAATTTAAAAATCTGACTTCATCAGAGTCTTGTGTCCCGAACATGGAATGGACACTACCCACCATTTCCATCCCAAACGGGGATTGGTAATGGATGCCCCACTCCGTTTTTTAACAATAAAAAAATCAATTCTCAATATGTAAAAGTTAACCGTAAATCTCTAATTGCACGACTATATGTGTAATGACTCGTAATTTTTTAATGGGGATGTCTCCATAGACCAATAACTTTTTATACCAATATTAGACCAACGTTTAAACTCTTGATTTCCAATTAAATTTTAATGATCCGAACCGTTCAATGTGTTTGAAACATTTTTTTAAGGGTACCCGCGAGAAATCAGCTCAAAATATTACCGGAAAGGCCTTGATCCAAATAGTGGTTCAAAATCTTTTTATTACTTGTAATTTTTGGTTTTGAATCGAATATTACAATTCTTGTGAAGTTTTGAAATGCGACATTAAAACAAACTTTGAGTTTGTATCACACAAGTAATCCCATAATCCACATTGTTCATTTGTTATTTTCATTATGTTTAGCTTTTCTGTTGATTTCGCTCTAGAGGGGAAAATCTGGTAAAACCCACGAGGAAAACACTCATCTTTTACATCTTGTTAACTTGTTTCATATTCCTCCTACTTTATTTTTACTTTTTCCTATGTATTCTTAAATTTTGAATTTCATTTAAAGTTTGGATTCACTTTATTAGGCCGCCAATAAATATTGGAGCAATGTAAAGTTTGCGGAACGTTTCTGTTTTGTTAAAAAATAAGGATTCTGAAGTTCACGTGAAAAAGACATGGCCAAAATATATCAGTTAACTCAAGGGTACTGTTCAATGTAACAACAATGACATATACACAAGGGTTCCACCAAAGTCCATCACAAGAAATATCAAATATAAATCTGTTTTCAAAAGATTTTCATATTGGTGGTTGGTTCTAATTAAGTTCTAAGTGTAGCAAATTATTTCGATGAGTTGGGCATAGGTTCAAAATTATACATTCTGCACAACTTCTATACTTCCATGATTTTCTTTTGCAAAAGAGGCAATTTATCCGAGTTCGGACCGAAACTATGTGCTCCATTGATTTCCTCGACAACCCTCTCCTCTTCAGCCTTTCCCCACAACACAGAGTAGAAACCAAGAGCTATTATGAACGCTCCAGTCAAACTGCGTCAAATTACAGAGATTGTTGTTACTACACACACACAAATATAAATATATTCGTCTTTGTATTCAACTACAAAAGCAGAGACATACATAGATTCTACAACTTTCATCTTGTGAAAAAATAAACAAATTCATTCATCACTGGCATAATGATATGAGGTCATTGTCCATACTCAGTCTTCTAATACTGATTTTGTTTCAAAAGATCCCATGGATTTGACACCCACAAAGTTTGTAATGTTGCTCCGGCCATTTGACCACAATGATAGACTTTTCCTAACAGCTCAATCAATAGAAAACTTATGTTGAAGATCCCCCACATGTGTGTGTGTGTGTGTGAATGGAAGGATTTTAGAGAGATTTCCTCACGTGTAAACCCTCCATTGTGGACTTGTAGTCTGCGAGGACTTGTCCTTATCCTTGGCCTTTTCTCTATTCCTTTGAGTTTTCCTATAAATTATATCTTCTGGCTAGGTAGAAAATCATCAGAGGAAAGAAAGAGAGTAACTATTAGTGAGTTGAGTAGTTGGTGCTCCTCCTTTGGGCTCCTTTGGGAGGTGCAGAGTCCTCCTCTGGTGAGGTTTCCGGTGAGATAGAGGGTAGAAGGGGTGAGGTGAGGACAAAATCAGAGGGCGTGTGGCAGAGAGGGTGAGAGAGACCAAGAGTTGAGTGGACTTATCCAATTAGAGAACAACGTACTCTCTATATACTTGTAGTTGCGTGTGATTGATTTTAGGCACCACAATTGGCACCAGAGCACCATAATCACACTTGAGATGCAGAACGATTCTCTATCAAAAAATTGCACTGAAAAAGTTCGATGAATCCAACTTTTGACCATACAAGAGCCTAGCCCTTGACTATATGAGTTCAACAGTGCAAACAATGTAAAAAATGGATAACGTATGTGTTTGCATGGGCTGTCGAAGCATTTCCCTCCTTTTCTTTGTTTTCCTAGCTTCAGGAAAATGGTTGCATCACATTGGGAGAAGAAAATTAAAATGATCTAGTGTAGCCGGTACCACTAGAGAACCATAAAATCAAGTCATATAAAATAATATTCGACCCAGTTCACTCAACCCAAACGAGTAGACTGAACCGACACAATGGCCTAGCCCGTCCCAACCGAAGTCAGTGAATAGTGATGGACCAAAAAATAACACTGCAAGTCGTTAAAGTTTTGCGGTATTTCAATTCAGTCCCTTAATTAAGTTTATAATTCTGCAGTGTAGCTCTCGGCCTTTTTGGCAATTTTGCAGTTCATTTCTTGCCGCAATTTGGAGCATTTCGGATGCAATCATGGCTTCTTTTTTCACTGGTTCTGCCCTGAGTCGCCTCAATGCATTAGTGGAGTGCTTGTTGTTTTAGGAGAGTTAGGCGGGCATGAAACTATTGTTGGGCATTGTGGGCCCATTATTAAATTCTTCACTAGATTGTTTTAAGACTAATGTTTATTATTGAGGTCAAGTTTTCTTTTCTGAGATTTTGGTTTATTTATGGGATTGTGTATGATTTTATTATGTTCTAGTCATGCCTCGGAGTTGGGGTCTGAAACCTCGGGATTAGAGCATGTTCGAGTACCTAGAGTATGTGGGATAGGGTTATAAGGTGGCTATGTGCTTATGTAGAGTTGAACTTTAGGATTGTTAAACCTAGTCTTAGGACATCCATGCGACTACTTCTGAAATCCAGCTAAAAAAGACGCCTGATCACCGTGTGTTCTATCTAGAGGTCCGAGAAAGTTAATTGGAAATTTGGGTCGATGTTCTTGTGGGTACTTCTCGTATGTGCTTAACATGTTCACACGCTTACCTATTCACAAATTTAATTGGTATTGGTAGTTGTTTTCTACTTCCTTCTTGTAGAGTTATGCCGCCTCTTGGAGCTAACGGTAGGAGAGAGGACGTGCAACTGTTGGGGCACCAAGAGCAGTGGATGAGAATAACTTGGCAAGAATCAGGGCTAAAACATTGCAACAACTAGTTCAGAATAACAAGAATCGAGCTATGATACAATGCAGGAGTCCTATTGGATGAATCCCCCATAATTCACAGGTGTTGCTGCCCCTTTTGTAACAGATGATTGGACCAAACATGTGGAGAAGACCCTTCTAATCAGGGAAGAGAATCTGAGAGTTGCTTTAGTGGTGTACCAATTCATTGGTGAGGTAGCCCAATGGTGGAAAACCATTAAGGTAGTATACGATGTGGAAGGAATGACTTAGGAAGGCTTCAAGGAGCTTTTTATTGATCGTTACTTTCATGGACAATGAAGGAATCGCTTCAACAGGAGTTCTATGATCTGAAGTAGAGGAATATGACATTGGTGGAGTATCAGAACAAGTTCACGTCGTTGTCCCATTTGCAACTGAAATGGCATGTGATGAAGATCTAAAGCGCAAGAGGTTTGAGAAGGGTCTCAAGCCTACCATTAGATAAAATCTGATACAACTAAAGATCCGAGAATATGGAGATCTCATGGAAAGGGCCATGATTATGGAGGCAAACGACCAAGAAATAGAGAGCAGACAGCTCCAAGAACTGTGTTGGTGGTGACAAGATATCGAGGAAATAAGAGGCTGAGAGATGGAAATTCGTAGTTCAAGGGGTATCAAGGCCAGATTGTCTCAGCACCCTTAGTGGTTTCAACTGGGAGGACCGTGCAGGAAGAGATCATTTGTTCTAAGTATGATAAACTTGTCCACAGGAGGCAGAGTGCCGACAGCCGAAACCTCAGTCTACGACTGCCACTTCGACTGCTCGGCCATTCATTTTCTATAACTAAAATCAGGAAGGACATATCTAGCATAACTGTCCAGAGAAGAAGGGTAGTCCATGTTTTGGGGGTTCAGTGTAAACCCGACATAGTCAGTCAGCGCATGTTCAGTAGGGCCTGTTCATGCCCTCAGTCAGTCCAATAAAAATAGGGGACCAAAGTCGAGCCTATGCGGTGGTAGCACCAGAGGTAGCCGCTAGGACTTCGGTGGTTCAAGGTACATTTTTATTGTTTAGCACTTGGGCTAGTGCATTGTTCAACCCGGGTGCATCGCATTCATTTATAGCATCGAGTATTGCATCTACTTTGGGTCTGAAAGTTAAGCCTCTAGAGTCTGTTTTGTTTCTGGAGGCACTAGTTGGAGGCAAGGTTGACCTAGATTGAGGTTTTGGTCGTGCGAGGTTTTTATCACCAATCACAGTTTATCCTTTGATTTGATTTTGTTAGAGATGGCGGGTTTTGATGTCATTTTGCACATGGATTGGTTAGCCTTTTGTTAAGCCACTGTGGATTGTCACCGAGGTAGAGCGACTGTTTGTACTCCTGACAAAGATAGTTTTCATTTTTTAAGAGACTGGGGACGAGGTTATTCTGTTATTGATGGGTTGTCACAACGTAAGGATTTCGGTCAACTTTTTGCTGTTACTTGGATGATGAAAGTAGTAGACGTTAGGATGACTTGCCAATAGTGGTGTGAGATTTTTTGGATGTCTTTCCTGATGATATCACGAGCTTACCACCTCGGTGAGAAATGGAGTTTTCAGTCGATCTTGTGGTTGGAGTTTCACCTCTCTCCATGGCACCTTACCGATTTGCTCCAGCTGAACTGAATGAATTGAAGGTACAACTACAAGAATTGTTGGATAAAGGGTTTTATCCAGCGTAACACTTCACCTTCGGGTGCTCCATCCTTGTTAGCTAAAAAGAAGGATAGGTTCTTGCATCTGTGTGTTGACTACAGACAACTGAATAGAGTCACGGTGAAAAACAAGTATGCTTTGCGCAAGATCAACGACTTGTTTGACCAACTCAATGGCTTACGAGTGTTTTTAAAGGTAGATCAGAGATCGGGATATCAGCAGCAAAGGGTTAGGGAGGAGGATATCCCGAATACTACATTCATAAGTTATTATGGTCACTATGAATTCGTGGTAATTCTGTTTGGCTTGACTAATGTACCTGCCTCATTTATGGACTTGATGAACCATGTTTTCCATGCTGATCTGGATTAGTTTGTAGTGGTGTTCATGGAAGAAATTCAGATATATTCACAATCTGAGGAAAAGCACGAGCAACATCTCAGACAGACTTTGCAGATCTTTCGAGAGAACAGTCTATACACTAAATTTTCCCAAGTGTGAGTTTTGTCTGTCTGAAATGTAGTTCCTCAGACATCTAGTATTTGGGGATGGGGTGGCTGTTGATTCATCCAAGATTGAAGCCGTGTTGACTTGAATGAGGCCTAGGAGTGTGTTCAAAATTTAGAGTTTCCTAGGCTCGACTGGCTACAATCGACATTTTGTTAAAGATTTCGCACAGATAGCAGCGCCAATGACTAGAATTATGCAAAAAGGAATGAGGTTTGGATGGGATGAAGGACATGAGCTTTCTTTCTAGGAATTGAAGAGAAGTTTGACATTAGCACCAATTTTGATTATACCAGAATAGGGATTGGGTTATTCAGTCTACTATGATGCATCAAAGGAGGGGCTAGGTCGTGTACTGATGCATGACGATAGATTTATTGGGTATGGGTCCAGACAATTGAAGACTCAATAGCGCAATTACCCAACTCAGGATCTTGAGTTGATGGAAGTGATTTTTTCTCTCAAGAGATGGAGGCATTATTTGCATGGTGAGTGATTTCAAGTGTTCTCAGATCACATAATCCTAAAGTACATATTCATGCAGAAAGACCTGAATATGCGCCAATGAAGGTGGATGGAGTACATGGAGGACTATGATTTTGATTTGCATTACCATCTAGGTAAAGCTAATGCGATGACGGACGCACTGATTAGAAAATCACTTAACAGTTTGGCTAACCTTTCCATCATGAGTGGAAGATGATAGGCACAATTGGTGAGCACAAATAATGACTCAGCTCATGTGATGAACGAGCAGTCTGGATCAGCATTGTGGTTCAACCGTCATTAATGACAAAGTTGATAGAGGCTTAACGCGAGGACATGAAGTCGATTTGGTTCGACAGCACCTAGCTTTGGGCGAACAAGAGGTACTACATACTGATCAAGGGCTGAGATTTACGAGCAGAATTTTTGTTCTAGGGTCATGCTAAGAAGAAGTGCTTCATGAATTTCGTCCTTCTCCTTTGGTGGCGCATCCAAGTGGTACTAAGATGTACCAAGACTTGAGGCAACAATAGTGCTTGAAGGGTATGAAACAAGACGTGGCATGATTTTTACCCAGATATGTGGTCTGTTAGCACGTTAAGGCCAAACATCAAACAACGGCCAGGTTGTTGGAACCTTTACCCATGGGCGAATGAAAATGGGAACATGTAATTGTTGGCGTTTTATAATAAGAAACCTATCTTTATATAATAGATTAATATTTGTTTGAGTTATTTATTAAATAGTAATTTTTTTTCTTGATAAGAATCTTTATGTATAATGTTTGCAGTATATCATATCATATTGTGCATATGTGTTTATTATTTCACATAGTAGATAATCTAGTGTGTAAATTGTGTTACACATAAAGGAATTATCAGTTGTTATGGAATATAAGTCTTTGGATCAAAGTCTTAGGTGGAATTGGACACACCACCAATAGGAGTGTAACACAATTTTTAGTAGGTCTTTCTTGACTATGAAAAATAGTATAGGTTTAACTCACTGTGTTGGTATACTTTGTGTATTGAATAGGACCATTTGGAGATAATTATATTTATACTGATGATATAATACAATTCGCACCTCATGGTTATTATTATGAATGTTTGTGCTCTTAACCTAAAGATAATTAATAGAGGTGTACATTTAATATTATTGACTTTGATTCATTATAAAGTGAGTCTTGTGGACCAATAGTCTCCATGAGTTGGGTCACAATATTAAATATATGATAACTGTTAATTATCAATGAATTCATGTCGCTTTATAGGGATTGATGATATCCTCTTGAGAAAACTTATAAGTTTCGATCATGTCAAACCTTGTAGGTGGATATTAGTGTCCGACAAAATAAATAAGTTAAGTGAAAGGCCTGCAGTAATTTATTTTAATCAATAGGTATCTATAATCTTAACGATAAGAAATAAATAAGCATTTAATAACATGAATCTCAAAATATAATTTTGAGATATGGGAAGGTTTATAATTTTGTAGTGGTATAAATTGTAATTTATATAATTCAAAATTAATCCGGGCTGGACTATAAATCCTGAATTATATAGGAAGCCATACTTTTTTTGGGGTCCCTATCGTTGCCTATATATACACTGTTGTACCTTCTAGGTCAGACACATAACTTGATACTCGAAATATTGAGAGAAGTTCTGTAAAGGCAAGAAGATCATGATTTTGAGCCCACACTCAGTTTGTGATTAAAGTGCAATAGGATTATGGTAGAAGATCTCGATGTTAATCGAGCAAAATCATTCCAACTGTGATCAAAGTTCGATTAGGATCAAACTATGAAAATTGTTGAGTTCAAATCAAAGAGATCTCGAAGGTATGAACCCTAATTCTTCCTAATAGGGTTTCATCTTTTTGTATAATTTGTGCGTGTTTATCACTAGATCTCGAGAATCAATCCCTAATAGATCTAACCAATCAAGGTGAGGGGGACTGGTTAAGATATGTCATTATATTCCAGTAGCCAAACCTAACAGACCAGGGTAAGGGTGCTGATCGATCAGAATAAGTTTTCAAAAACCTGAGTGTGTGTATTTCTGACTAGTCAGGTCTATCTCAGGACCACTTAGGGTCAAACTTGATCTATTAGGGATGTATCCTAACCAGTCAGCCTCACTTGAAATAGTTTTCACAAAACCCTTTTATTCATAACAATGCTAAAACCCCACAAAAATTTGTTCTTACATTTCAGCTATGAGTAAATGTCTCCCACATATGTTGAATAATGAGTTAAAGTTGGCATTTCTTCATGTGCAAGATTCAGCTAAGTGAGCATGGGTCCACATGCATGGTCATGGTCATGGTCAGTTGTGATTTCCTTTGGGTATTTGTTTTATTCCTTGGTACTATTCATAAAATTATGACTAGGTAGGAGTGGCATGTCGATGCTAGTCTGAGAACCAAACTATGGGTTACAGTTCCTTGGTGTAAATCTATAAATCCAAGTTTAGGATTTTTTTTGTCAATGATAGTTCAAGAACCAGACTTGGGGTTTAAGTCCTTCGATGCAAGGCCGTAAATTTAAGTCCAGATAAGATAAGTTGCATTGGTCATCATGGTCTAGCAGGTTGCATGGTCACATGAGGATATTTATGCTTTATAATTGGTGGGCACGTAATACATTGAATTGTGTTGAGTTGTGTTTTATCTAGCATCCCACACGAGCTTTAGCTTATATTGTGTATGTTCAATCATTTTTATAGGTACTCATATTGAGCCTTCTGGATAGGTGCTATGAGCTTACCGAGTAGTATAGAATTGAGGCTTTTTTATTTATTTATTTAAAACTCACATTGTTGGGCATTGTAGGCCCGTTATTAAATTCTTCACGGGATTGTTTTAAGACTAATATTTGTATATTGAGGTTAAGTTTTCTTTTGTGAGACTTTCAATTATTTATGAGATTGTGTATGGTTTTATTATGTTCTAATCATGCCTCGGAGTTAGGGTGTGATAACTTGATATTAGGGCATGATTCGAGTACCTAGAGCTCGTGGGATAGGGTCCTAGGGTGGCTATGTGCTTATGTGGAGTCATACTTTAGGAGTGCTAAACCCAGTCTTAGGACATTCATGCGACTACTTGTGTATGATTTTGTTATGTTCTAATCATGCCTCGAAGTTGGGGTGTGACAGGTTACTCTGTAGATATGTGGCCACATGATGAGGTGAGATGGAGTCATAGGATTTTGTCCTGGAAAGTGGGCATTGGCATTCACTGATGACAGATGTGGATGAAAGCAATTATGCCAAAACAACAGTAGGTGTTGAAAGAGAATGGATTTTAAGCGGTACCATTGTGACCCCTCTTTTCCTAGAAATGTTTTGTATGTGGATGGCAAGAATTACTTGTAACAAGCACTTTCGTGAGAGGTGTTGACACACCGGTGAGTGTATTTAGATCCCTTGGCAATATTGATGGAATCCGTCACAGTAGACCAAGCATAGCAGGAAACCATTCCCAGTAGGTGAGTGGTGTATCCCGTTTCAGGGGAAAGTGAAGCCCGATAGGGGGTGCCTGGAGTTGGCAGAGACAAATGTTAGACTCTTCACAAGTAGTGTGTAAGACTACTAATGGAATGAGCCTCCATTCTTTCTTGGGCATTTTCTTTAAGTGGATGGAAAGACTTACTTGGCACTCAGGTGAGGGGGTGCGGGGACTCTAGTGATAGTGATGGAATTTGTCGCAAAAGATCTAGTACAACAGAATGTCATGCCTAGTAGGTATCTGTAGAGACAAGTGTCAAACTCTTCACAAGTGGGTATGTAAGACTACTTGTTGGAATGAGTCTCTAGTGTGAGCAGAGAGTTGTTGAGTTATTTCTTGGGAATACAAGACATGTGCAACGCTAGAGTGACAGGTTTGCAACGGGACGAGTTGGAAAACATCGCGGGTACCACACATGAGTTGGTGGGGGTGATTGTTGAAGATCCCTCACATGGGTGTGTGTGAATGGGAGGACTTGGGAGATAGTTGACCACGTGTAAAGCTTCCATTGTGGACTTGTAGATCTTTGAGGATTTCACCATATCCTTCACCTTTTGTCTCTTCCTTTGAGTTTCTCCTGTAAACTAGAATGCTCTGGCTCTGTAAAAAATCATCAGAGTAAGAAGGGGGGGGGGGAGAGTTGAGTAGTTGGTTCTACTCATTTGGAAGGGAGCAGAGCTGCTCCGTGACGAGTTCTAGTGAGGCTTTGGAAATGTAGAGGGGAAGAGGTGTGAGGTGAGGGAAAAGCAATAGAGGGTGTGAGACGTCAGAGAGGGGAAGAGAGAGTTGAATTTTCTTGTGTAAACTCCTTCAATATTTTGTATACATATTGTGATTCTCTTCATGGATGTACCCAAATTGACAACTACAACATTCTTTTATTTTTTTTGCCAGTGAATGACAAAGCAATACTATTTTAGGAATTCTATCATGTATTGACTGCTTTGAATACATAAATACTTAGCGAATCTTTTGTAAATCCAATGCGTTTCAATACATAAAATTCAAAGTTTATTATCTTAAAGTAATTATTTTTCCTAATATCATAGAGAGAAGATATATTGTGTATTACCATTACTAACTAAGAATTCTGACTCCAACCCAATTATCTAGTACCACTGTTACTCCTACCAAATTATTAACTTATTAATAGACAGTTTATCAATTCCTTTTATGATAGTAAAGATCAAGTAAAGTTTATTATAAGGAAAATTATTCAACACCTTCAGGATATATTTTTTATCACTTTAATACAAAAAGTAAATCATGTGTCCTGCTGTTACAGGGTTAAGAGTGGCACCTTGCACCCGTGTCTACACAGCGAGTGGGGCACGCAACTGGCAAGACATGAAGGGGGCATATCTTGACAAGGAGACTTGGTAATGCCAACTTGGTGGTGGCATTGGTCCCTTAGACAAGCAGTAGCTAATGATGCAAGTGAAGGTCCAGAAGGTTGAGGCATGGATGCTGAATGACAACGGGCATGTGTGATCTTTCAGTCAGACTAATAGTGGTCATGACTCTACTCCATATCAAGGTAATGGGAAAGTCTGAACTAGGGATAATACTGCTCTTACCATTCATCGTATTGGTACTGTAGCTCTTGAGGGCATATTCGTGTTGGGCTAACTCCTATAAAACATGCAGTCAAGCTAATTTTGTGAGCAAGTGAGTTGGGATTAGACAAATGTCTTTAGAATATAGTAGGAGGTGGTTTCTAGCAGTTTTTATTAGGTGGTTATTAGTAGTTACCAAAATATGGTGTGCTGTCACGTTCTGCTTGGTCCAGCACAAACCCCAGTCAGTTGGGGGTGTCAACTGGAAGATCATGGTGATCATAGGGCATATCCATGACCCATGTATTTGGTAGCCACGTTTTTGTGATTGTAGCCTATATAAAGATAGTGACGGGGCATTTTTAGGCAGGAGAGTAGGGGGCAAAAATTCTGTCTAAACTGGCTTTGGTTTTCAGTGTAAGTTCTTGATGAATAAACATTGGATAGGAAGGGTTTCTTGTAAATACTGTGTCTTAGATTGTATTTTTTTTTATTCCACGAGTCGGCTAACTAAATCTTTGGTGGAGTTTAGTGTCACCACAGGCTGAACCTCGGTAGAAAATTCGACCCTGTGACAATTGGTTTTAGAGCATGGTTTGCTTAAAAATGACTGGCAGTACTACTACGGATGCTGCATGGGAACGGGTTACACGATTGGAAGAGGTTTATTCGTGATCACTGGTTGAGCAATTGGATGATATCGCTCTGGAAGTCGTCTATTTGCAAACCTCGCTGGAGGAGAGCAAGTCGATAATAGATTTCAAATTTACAAACTTGTTGGCTGGCATGATTTCTTTGTCAGAAGCATTGAAGGACAGGGTTCAGACGATAGAGACTGAACTCGTGCTAGAGAAGAGGGCACTCGGTAGTCCTTCCAACAATTCAAACGTTCATGTCAACGTGCGGGTTTCGGAGCCTTAAGCTTTCAATGGTGCACGAAGTGCCAAAGAACATGAGAACTTTCTGTGGGACATTGAGCAATATTTCGTGGCTGTCAATGTTCTTAGGGCACAGAAAGTTACCATCACTAGCATGTATAGCACTGGAGACTCTGGTGGAGGACAAGATTAGAAGATGAATCCATTCCAAAGATCGAAACATGGGAGGTGCTGAAGAAGGAATTGAAGGACTAGTTTCTTCCTTACAACACGACGTGGGTTCCAAGAGAGTCATTGAAATGGCTCAAGCACACTGGCAAAAGTGCGGGAGTATGTGAAGGAATTTAGATCTTTGATGTTGGATATCAAGAACATGTCCGAGGAAGACAAGTCGTTCAATTTCGTGTTAGGGATGCAAAATTAGGTACAATTGGAACTTCGCAAACTAGGGGTCACGAATTTGGCTTCTGCCATGGCTGCTGCAGATGGTCTGGCAGATTACCAGTATGCTTTGGAGGATGCTGGGTGGCAGAGGCAGGGCAGTGGTCAAACGTCCAAACCAAAAGGTGATGCGTGGCACACAAGAAAGACAATGGCCAAACGTCCAAGTCAAAGGGGGATGACAAGCAAACACAGCATAGGAAGGCAAAATCCATTGCAGAAGGTTTCAGTTGTTTCATTTGCAATGGACCACATCAGGCACAGGAGTGTCCAAAGTGGGAAAGGTTGAATGCTCTGTGCGCAAGCGAGTGCAAGGACGTTGAAGGCAGTAACGCGGGGGAAGGTGATTCGAAACTGATCGTGCAGGCGTGTCCGCTACAACTGTTGAATGCCAACCAAACTGATCATTGATGCAGTATCAGCCATGTTTTGTGCCGTTGGTTTACTCGATTGAGTCGGGTAAGTAGGACAGAACCAAGGATGGGTGACAAGCCAAGCTTCATTGAAAATGTGAGAAGACAGTACATGCTGGAGTACTTACAAACCTTATCAACGAGGACGTTAGCTTTTTCTAGTAGGGGTGGTCTATTACAGGGTCAAGGGTGGCACCTTGCACTTGTGTCTACACACCGGGCATATGATGCAACGGGCAAGACATGAGGGGGACATGTCTTGACAAGGAGACTTGGTAATGCCAACTTGGTAGTGGCATTGGTTTCTTAGACAAGCAGTAGCTAATGATGCAAGTGAAGGCCCAGATGTTGAGGCATGGATGCTAAATGGCAGCGGGCTTGTGAGACATTTCAGTCAAACTAATAGTGGGCTAAAACATGTGGGCCGGTAGCATATTCGTATTAGGCTAACTCCTATAAAACATGCAGTCATGCTAATTTGATAGGCAAGTGAGCTAGGCTTAGACAAATATTTTTAGAAGCTAGCAAGAGGTGGTTTCTAGCAATTTTATTAGGTGGTTATCAGTAGTTACTAAAATATGTTGTGCTGTCAAGTTTTACTTGGTCCAGTACAAATCCCACAAAAGTTGGGACTGTCAACTGCAAGTTCATGGTGATCATGGGGCATGTCCATGACCCATGTGTTAGCTAGCCACATTTTTCTAATTCTAGCCTATATAAAGGCAGTGTTGGGGCATTTTTAGGCAAGAGAATAGAGGGAAAATTCTATCTAAACTGACTTTGGTTTTCAATGTAAATTCTTGGTAAATAAACATTGGTTGGGAAGGGTTTCCTGTAAACACTGTGCCTTAGACTATATTTCGTTTTTATTCCGTGAGTTGGCTGACTAAATCCTTGGTAGAGTTTAGTGCCACCACAGGCCGAACCTCAGTAGAAAATTTGACCCTGTGACACCTACCATAGAGACGTGGCCTTTATATGCATGCGTAAGTATCTTCTACCAAAGTTTCAATATATATATATATATACACCATAAACCGATAAAAAAATCTTGGGTAACAGTATATATACACGCAGGGACACAACAAGAATTCTACGTTTGGAGGGTCGAGATTTTTTTTTTAATAAAGAGGGGGCCCGAATATAATTTGGGAGGGCCAAATTGTAATTTTTTTAATAATTTCAAAAGTTAGGAAGTGGCCCCTCCAAATGTTACAAAAAATATGGTTCACTAGGACAATTACAAGAAGAAAGCATAATCGATCTCCCATCTTGTTCTACTTGTTTGTTTAAAATTCCACCATAAATTGATTGTCTAAGTGACAAGTTGGAAAACAATGCGTGCACCACACATGAGTTGGAGGGGGTGATTGTTGAATATCCCCCACATGGGTGTGTGTGAATGCGAGAACTTGAGGGAGAGTTGACCACGTGTAAAGCTTCCATTGTGGACTTGTAGATCTTTGAGGTTTCACCTTATCCTTGGCCTTTCGTCTCTTCCTTTGACTATTTCCTGTAAACTAGAATGCTTTGGCTCTGTAAAAAATCATCAGAGTGGGTGGGTTGGGGGGGTTCGGGGGGGGGGGGGGGGGGGGGGGGAGAGAGAGAGAGAGAGAGAGAGAGAGTTGGGTATTTGGTTCTACTCGGGAGCAGAGTTGCTCCTCCGACGAGTTCTGGTGAGGCTTTGGTAAGGTAGAGGTGAAGAGGTGTGAGGTGAGGAAAAACAATAGAGGGTGTGAGACGTTAGAGATGGGAAGAGAGCGAGTTGAATTTTCTTGTGTAAACTCCTTCAATATTTTGTATACATATTGTGATTCTCTTCGTGGATGTACCCAAATTGACAACTACAACATTCCTTTATTGTTTTGCCCGTGATTGACAAAGCAGTAACTATTTTAGGAATACTATCATGTATTTACTGCTTTGAAAACGTAAATACTTAGTGAATCTTTTGTAAATCAAATGTGTTCCAATACACAAAATCCAAGTTTATCATCTTAAAGGAATTATTTTCTCTAATATTACCATTACAAACTAAGAATTCTAACTCCAACCCAGTTATCTACTACTACTGTTACTCCTACCGAATTACTAACTTATTAATAGACGGTTTATCAATTCTTTTTATGATAGTAAAGATGTATCCAAACAAAAAGCCCTTCAGACAAAAAAATAGAGCAAGTAAAGTTTGTTACAAGGAAAATTATTCAACACCTTCAGAATATTTTCCTAGCACTTTAATACAAAAGTAAATCATGTGTGCTGCCATAGAGACGTGGCCTCTATATGCATAAGTAAGTATCTTCTACCAAAGCTTCAATGTTGTGCCTTTTTTTTTTTAAATATACCATAAACCTATACAAAAAAATCTTGGCTAACTGTATAGATACATGCAGGGACACAATCAGGATTCTAGGCAAATATAATTTAGGACGGCCAAATTATAATTTTTTTAATAATTTCAAAAGTTAGGAAAGTGGCCCCTCCAAATGTTATAAAAATATGGTCCACTAGGACAATTACAAGAAGAAAGCATAATCAATCTCCCATTGTGTCCTGCGTGTTTTTTTAAAATTCCACCATAAATTGATTGTCTGATAGTCGACAAGTTGAAAAAAGAAAAATCATTATTTAGAGACACCTGAAAAATTAAAAAATGAAACAGATTGTACCTTCCAAGATAGAGAGTGTCCCCAAGAAAAGCAATCCCCATCACAAGTGCAATTACGATACCAAGTGGCTTAAACATTGTCACAAAAACAGGTCCCCTTTTGCGCACAAACCATGTCATAATAATGTTCCGAAACGATACCATGAAAATTGCCTAGTATCAAAAACGAAAAAATTGATTTAAAACACAAGAAAAAGTAATAATAAACTATACGTTATGAAACAAGATTGGTGGACTTGCTTACCGCGTAGATAATCGTTACCAGCTCAATATCTGGCCTTAGTTTCCAAGCATTTGGGTCCCTTACTAAAATGAAAG
Organism: Arctostaphylos glauca; assembly: GCA_019985065.2. Taxonomy (NCBI): domain Eukaryota; kingdom Viridiplantae; phylum Streptophyta; class Magnoliopsida; order Ericales; family Ericaceae; genus Arctostaphylos; species Arctostaphylos glauca. Next base: position 28,943,543 of record JAHSPW020000004.1, on the reverse strand, counting down.
CCACCACGGTTGCGAAAATACTCGTAAAGACGTTACCGACAAGAGTTACCATCAACGGTGCAGGGTAGTCCTTCATAATCCATTTCTGAAGAGTGAAACCGTTAATTGTAAAACTAAACAGGTCCCCTTTTTTTTTCACATTTTTTTAGCGTTTTCTATCTTAACTAAATAAAGCATACCGGCCCAATTCACATATACTTCTGCCATTTCGACAAAAAAATGCACTTATTATGTTTCTGATCCACACACTATGAGACCTGAGCGTAGCAAGTTATTTAATTGCAGTATCAGAATATTGACTAATTTCAAAAGGTTTTACTTATTGTAAACTTTAGTTGAATTTGACAATTGGCCCAATTACTCAAACTTCCAAAATAGGATGCTTTTGTAACGATCCGGATTTTTCTAAATTATTATTAATAATATTTTTTATCAAATTTAATTATTTTATTGATATTTTTGGAATAATTAATTTCTAACTAGTAACTTCGATTTAATTGGTATTTTATTCCGGACCGTCTAGATTCATTGAACCTTCAGATAGAGAAAGTTACCTAATTATTTTGGTAGGAATCTTAATAAGATATATAGTTTTCTATAATTTTTTAAAGTTTCGATTTGGTTATATTTTATATAATTTGGTAATAGCCAAATAAAAAAATACTCTTTCGATTCTTATCCTATTTGCACACCTATCTCTTGTCCTATTTATACAAGCCCAATTCGATCCTTTGTTCACTTTCTATTGCCTAGAATTTTCTTGTGCGTGTATTAATTTTCGCAAAGTATCTCAAAATCTTATGTTTTTACATTTTTTTTAGTTCCACGCACGTCCTCTTTTTCTCTTCCTTTCTTCTCTTTTTCTCTTGCAACTCTTTCCCACGTCTCTCTCTCGGCAGTGGGGAAATCCCCCACTGTTTCTTCCTTTCCTTGTTTATTTTATATTTAGTATTTTAGTTTTAACATTTAACTATTAATTTCTATTGATATTTTAAGTTTAGAGTTTCATTATTGTTGTTTATTCATATTACGTTTAAAATACTTATTTATTTTAGTAATTATTAGTAATAAGTACACTATTTTTTTATATATTATATATTACACTTAAAGTAGTTACTTATCCTATTATTATTATTATTATTAATACACTATTTTTTTAATATTTAATTTATGGTTTATTTTTTATATAGTGTGCGATAATTGGATCTCAGTGCGGTGTTGGTTCGTGGGTTTTCGGTACTACTCTCTTTGTCGGATCGAGGTAGAAATTTTGGATCCAGCCCTACATATATATGTGACTTATGAGTAGTTTTGATTTTTATTCGATGTTCGTGTAGGGAATATGAATCAAATCGTTATTAACTAATTATTTGAATATTTGTGTATTCGATTACGTTCATGTTGCAAATTGGATAAATATTAGGTATCAGATCGGGATTGGAACTAAAGTATAGGAATTCGCTAGATATTTATTATATGTGACAATAGTAAGTTAATTGCATTGACCATTCAGAGGGCTATTATTTGTTGAGACCGATTTGTATACCAGGACCCACGAATATTATATGTAACTTAGATTCGGTCAATATTGATGTTGTTGTGTGATTTACTGCATTTCAACTTATGCTTGATGCATATTTAATTGGAATCACATGGTGAAATTTAATTATTTCATGTTGAGCATGACGGATGAGCATTGTGCATGCGTGCATTAAAATTGAAAGTTAATTGAATGGCAGAGTAAGATGATCTCATTGTTGCGATAATGAGTAATAACCAGAATGATTTGGAGATATGGAGGATTATGGGGGATTGCGAGACCCCGATATTGTGATATCGATGAAGGGGATTGCGAGATCTTGAGATTGTAATTTGGCTAAGGAGGATTGGAAAATTTTGATGCTGTGATACCTATGAAGGGGATTGCAAGACCCTAAGGCTGTAATTTTTTATTATGGAGGATTGCGAGACCATGATGTTGTGATATCGATGAATGGAATTGCGACACCCTGAAATTGTAATTTGGTTAAGGAGGATTTCGAGACTCCAATGCTATAATACCGATGAAGGGGATTGCGATACTCTGAGGTTGTAATTTTAATATGGGGGATTGCGAGACCCTGGGATGAAGATAATAATAACTAAAAGATACTAAATGCGGAAAATTTTATGCACGATATTGCATATTCATGTTTATGCACGCATTGCATATCTCATGTTTGTTTATTGTTCTTTGCATGTTGTATAGAATTATCATCGTGTATGTTTAATTGTAAGTCAGAAGTAAGATTAGACTTTCTACTTAGTGTTAATCACTCATTGGAGCTACTTTTTAGCCTTGGCATTTCACGCCAGGTTCTGACGAACAGGTCAAGAGGGAACATAATTGAATAGTTCAGAGACTGAGATGAATGAGAAGGACGTACCAGAGCCATGATTGTACCAGTAACAGTCCGATGGTTTGACATATGGTGTTTCCTTAATTGTTTTTAATTAATGAGATTTATAACTTGAGATTTTGAGTTTCGAAACAATTTAACGAACTAAATTTTTTGGTTGGTTGTTTTGCAAACAATTAATAAACATTTTGAGAATTTGGTCTTTATTTTGAAACTGAAAATTTTATTTCGCTGCTTAATTAATTATTCTTTTACTATAACGTACCAAAAATATAGGTGTTACATTTGGTATCAAAACCCCAGGTTGAGAACCTAGAGACTTTTGGTTTGGGTAGCTTATTTATTTAACGCGTGACTCAGATAGTTAATTGCGTGTGCAATTTTGTTAACACCCAAATAATTCAAGTTTCTAAAAAACTATATATAATTGAATTAATAGAGATTTGATATTTTCTTTTCTTTCTCTTTTATATGTAGATGTCGTCATTGGATTCACGAGATGTTAGCTTTGACTTACATATATTATTTATTTGTTTTGATACATGGATTGCTATTAGTTGTTGTTGAGCCATTAGTCTATTAGACTCGTACTATAAGAGATTAGTGGTGGACGCTTAGTTTGTATCGTGTAGAGGGTGACTAGTTTACGCTCGGGGCCTATTAACGACAAGATGCGCCTTCGAGTACTCCATACCACAACATGGGTATGAAGGGTGTACTACCGCCGCCGCCACCACCTATGAACATGAATGTTATGCTTGACCCAGCAGTGTACCGATTCGTACAAATGCTTCACAATCTTGCTACTAACATGAAGAATGTACAACTGTGTGGACTTGCTATCCGCACCTCAATCTTTTCGGAGTTTAGGAGACAGCGGCCACTGATCTTTCACGGAGAGCCCAACCTGCAAGCGGCCAATGAAAGGCTCAGACAAACAAAGAAGATGTTTTAGATGATGGGTTTATTACAAGATGAGGATAAGCTAACTCTTGCTGTTTATCTAGTAGAAGGAGAAGCAGATCATTGGTGGGAAGTGATGAGAAGGTTTGTACCTACTAATGCTTCACCTCGGGAAACATTTAGCATGGCGACACCTTTAGGAGTTCAGGCATCAATAGGTCTTAATGTTAGGACTGTGAGTTAGAGGTGTCCGGAGGGCATTTGTCTTGTGTTTTACGAGTGATCGATATGTCAGATTTTGATGTCAATTTTGGGATGGATTGGTTGTCCGCTCATTGAGCTTTGATAGATTGCCACCATATACGAGTTGTTGAAATCGCTGCAAATGAGACAAGTTCTTATTTAGGGGAGATAGACAACACCCCTCTTCTTGGACCGAAAGATCAAGATGGCGCCGAAACCTAATCGGGCGGATAGAAAGCTTGATGTTTGATGAGAAGGACCGCAAAGAGTTAGATCTGCCTAGAGTCATGTGTGAGTACGCTGATTGTTTTTCCAGATGAGTTTCTTGGCTTAGCATCGTGTCGAATGGCACCAACAAGCTAAGGGAACTGAAGGTTCTTCAATAGCAAGAGTTGTTAGATAAGGGTTTCGTCCAACCCAGTACTTCTCCATGGGAAGTACCGCCAGCTGAATGGAGTTATAGAAAAAAAAAATATCACTACCCGTTACTAAGGATCGACGATCTATGTGACTAGCTACGAGGATCTAGATGTTATTCGAAGATTGACTTACAGTCAGGCTATCATCAACGATGAGGATACCTTGAAAACTACGTATAAAACTCGATACAAACATTATGAGTTTGTAGTGATGTCGTTTGAACTGACCAACGCACCAGTTGTCCTTACCAGCCTCATGAACAGGACTTTTGCACCATTCTTGGATCAGTTCATGGTCGTGTTTATTGATGATATACTGACCTACTCGCTGTCGGGAGAGGAGCATGAAAAGAATTTGAGGATAGTGTTGCCAGTATTACGAGAAAACTAGTTGTACGCTAAAGCAATTTGAGGAGCATGAAACGACAGTATTGGTAGAGTGGAATGAAAGCGGACGTGACAAGATTTGTATCTACATGCCTTGTTTGTCAACAAGTCAAAACCGAGCACTAGAAACTGGGAGGATACAACCTTTACCCATTCCGGGTTGGAAGTGGGAACATGTGACCATGGACTTCATGATGGGTTTGCCTGGAACCATTAAGAAGAATGATGCTATTTGGGTTATCGTCAATCGACTGACAAAGAGCGCACATTTTCTACCAGTGAGGGTGTCCGATACCCTGGAATCTTACAGTCGTCTTTATGTCAATGAGATCGTTCGACTACATGGAGTATTGATATTGATCTTGTCCGACTGGTACCCCCGCTTCGTATCTCAGTTTGGTAGAGCTTACAGTCAGCCTTGGGCTCCATGTTATGTTTCAGCACGGCATTTCATCGACAAACTAATGGACAGAACGCATGATTCAAATTTTGGAAGACATGCATAGAGCTTGTGCCTTGGACTTCACAGGATGTTGGATGAGAAACCTACCACTAGTCGACTTTGCTTACGACAATAGTTTTTAGGCAAGTATTGGGATGACACCTTTCAAAGCACTATATGGAACATCATGCCGATCACCTGTATGTTGGACAGACGTAGGAGAGACTAGTCTTATCGAACCGGACATAGTTCGCGAAACGACGGAGAAGATTCAACTCATCAAGCAACGACTTTTGACCACTCAAAGTCGATAGAAGAACTACGCTGACAAAAGGAATCGACCTCTGGCATTCAATGTTGGAGACCATGTGTTCTTAAAGATCCAACCAAGACGAGGGCTTATTCGTTTTGGCAAGAAGAGAAAACTATCACCTAGATTCATCGGGCCATTTGAGGTGTTAGAATGATTGGGGGAAGTGGCTTATCATATCGCTCTACCGCCGCATCCATCTAGAGTCCACCACGTGTTGCACGTGTCAATGCTAAGGAAGTATACGGCGCATCCCGAGCATATACTAAACTAGAAGGAGCTTACGTTGGACGAGGATGCAATATTTTCGGAGCAGGCTGTTCAGATACTTCACCGACAAGAGAAGGACCTACGAGGAAACAAGTTCACACTACTCAAGATTCTATGGCGTCACCATAGACTGCAAGAGTCGACTTTGGAACGAGAAGACGCGATGAGGGTCAACTATTCGAGTTTGTTCGTCGAGTGAGGTAACTTTTTGAATTTCAAAGATGAAATATGTTTAAGGGGGATAGTTTGTAATGACCCGTTATTTTTCTAAATTCGAAATAATTATCTTTATTGAATTTAATTATTTTATTAATATTTTTGGAATAATTAATTTTTTTTTACTAGTAACTTTGGTTTTAGATTTAATTAGTATGTTATATTTGAGCTGTCCAGGTTCATTGAACTTTCAGATATCAAATGTTATCTTATTATTTTGGTAGGAATCTTAATAGAATATAAGGTTTTCACATTTTTTTTAAAAGATTTCAATTTGGTATATTTTATATGATTTGGTAATAGACTAATTTCAATAATACCCTTTTGATTCGTATCTTATTTGGGCACCAATCTCTTAGTCTATTTATACAGTCCCTATTCGACCCTGTATTCATTTTCTTGTCGTTCAAAATTTCCTGCGCGCATATTGATTTCGTGAGATATCTCAAAATCTCACGTTTTGCATTTTTTTGGGGTTACGCGCGCATATTCTTTCTCTTTTTTTCTTCTTTCTTCTATTCCCTCTGTTCTGTTTTATTTCTTTCAGCCATGGGTTTTCTCTCTCTCTCCCGCTTCTCTCTCTCTCCCGCTTCTCTCTCTTCCTTCTCGGTCACTCTCTCTCTTTCTCCCACTTCTCTCTTCCCTCCCGGTTGCTCTCTCTCTCCCCGGCTTCTCTCTCTTCCCACTTCTCTCTCTCTCGCTCTCTCTCTCTCTCTCTCGCTCTCGGTAGTGGGGTTTATCCACTGTGGTATTCGGTTTATTTTGTTATTGTTCACTTAGTTAATAAGTATTACAATATTTTTGTTATTATATATATTATAGTTCAAGTATTTACCATTCTATTAATTATAGGTGATAATAGTATACTGTTTTTTTAAGTAGTTACTTATACCATTATTTATATTATTAATAATACACTTTTTTTTAGTTAATAATTATTTTTAACGTATGGTTTTGATTTTTTTTATAGTGTTGCGATAATCGAATCTCGGTGCGGTATTGGTTTGTGAGTTTTCGATTATGCTTTATTTCTTCGGATCGAGGTAAAAATTTCGGACCAAACCCTACTTTTATAGTAGATTTATGAGTAGATATAGTTTCGTTTGATAATTGTGTAGGGGAATATGAATAGAATCGTTATTAATTAATTGATGGAGTAATTAAGTATATTCAATTGCATAAATTAATCAAGTTGCAAATTTAATAAGTATAAGGGTCAGATCGAGATTGGGTCTGAGCTATAGGAATGTTAGATATTTATCATATGTGACGAATCATTCTTGTCAATTTAGTTTATTTGATCATTTAAAAAATTATTACTTGTTGAGACCGATTGTATGTTAGGACCCACGGACGTTGTATGTGACTTAGATTGATCGATGTTGGTGTTGTTGTATGATTTATTGCCATTTAATTTATGCTCGATAAATATTTAGTTCGAATCATATGATGCAATTTTATTATTTCATGTTGAGGATGACGGATGAGCATTGTGCATGCATGCATGAAAATTGGAAGTTAATTGAACGGTAGAGATAGATGGTCTCATTGTTGCGATAATGAGTAATAACCAAAATAATTTGGAGTTGTGGTGATTATGGGGGATTGCGAAACTCCAATGTTGTGATACCAATAAAGGAGATTGCGAGACTCTGAGATTGTAATTTGGCTAAGAAGGATTGTGAGACTCCAATGCTGCGATACCAATGAAGGGGATTGCAAGACCCTGAGCTTGTAACTTTGATATGGGGGATTGCGAGTGTAACGACCTGCTCCCACCTTGTACAATATTGTCCGCTTTTGTCGCCTAAACCCCATGGACTTCCCAGTAGGTCATCTATCCCTAGATTGCTCTAGGACAAGCACGCTTAACTGTGAAGTTCCATTTGCTGTTGACACCATCACGGCTTTAAAAGGCCCTGTACAAGAAAGGTTCATAATCTTATAAATACCACCGAACTTACATCCACCAAGCGACATGGGAACCTTGACCACCAATCCGGACGTCCCACTGAGACTGCAACTCATGGACGCCGGCCTCACAACTGGCACCACGGTCTGGCTGGGATGTCACAATCTCCCCTACTTAGGAACACACGTCCTCATGTGGGGCCGAGATTTTCTACATTTCCGGTTGGTGCAGGCTCTGATACCATTTGTAACGACCTGCTCCCGCCTTGTACAATACTGTCCGCTTTTGTTGCCTAAATCCCATGGAGTTCCCAGTAGGTCACTCATGCCTGGATTGCTCCAGGACAAGCACGCTTAACTGTGAAGTTCCATTTGGTGTTGGCGTCATCACGGCTTTAAAAGGTCTTGTACAAGGAAGGTTCATAATCTTATAAATACCATTGAACTTACATCCACCAAGCGACGTGGGAACCTTGACCACCCATCCGGACGTCCCACTGAAACTCCATCTCATGGACGCCGGCCTCACAACTGGCACCACGGTCTAGCTGGGGTGTCACAGCGAGACCCCAGTGTGGAGATAATAGTAATAAAAAGATACTCAATGCGAAAAATTTTATGCACAACATTGCATATTCATATTTATGCACAGCATTGCATATTTTGTGTTTATTTACTGTTCTTTGCATGCTATATAGAAAGAGTATTATGTACGTTTATTTGTAAGTTAAGGGTAATGTTAGATTTTTTTACTGAGTGTTAATCATTTATTTGTAGCAACTTCTTGGCTCCTGACATTTGACGCCAGGTTTTGAGGAACATGTTGATGGAGAACATGACCCGGAAGCTCAAGAGACTGAGATAAATGAGAAGGATGTACCGAAGCTTTAGTTGTATCAGTAACAATCTAATGGTTGAACCTAGGGTGTCCCTTAATTATTTTTAATTAATGAGATTTATGATTTTAGGATTTGAATTTCGAAATAATTTAATGAACTAAGTTTTTGGTCACTTGTTTTGCAGACAATTAATAAATTATTGAGATTTGGACTCTTGTTTTTAATTGAAAATTTGTATTCCCTGCGTAAATGATTAATATTTTATTTTAACGTATCATAAAAATCTGGGGCATTACAGAGATTGCGAGACCCCAGGGTGGAGATAATAATAACTAAAAGATGCCCAGTGCGAAAAATTTTATGCACGACATTACATATTCATGTTTATGCAAGCATTGCATATCTCATGTTTGTTTATTGTTCTTTGCATACCGTATAGAATTATTATTATACATGTTTAATTGTAAGTTAGAGATAAGGTTAAACATTCTACTGAGTGATAATCACTTATTGGAGTTACTTCTTGGTCCTTAGCATTTCACGCCGGTTTATGAGGAACAGGTCGGGGGGAACATGAGTTAGAAGTTCAAGAAACTAAGATGGATGAAAAGACGTACCAGAGCCATGGTTGTACAAGTAACAGTCCAATGGCTTGACCTAGGGTGTCCCGTTAATTGTTTTTAATTAATGAGATTTATAACTTGAAATTTTGAGTTTCGAAATAATTTAATGAACTAAATTTTTGGGTCAGTTGTTTTGCAGATAATTAATAAATATTTTGAGAATTAGATTTTTATTTTTCAATTAAAAATTTTATTTTGCTATTTAATTAATAATTTTTTTTATTATAGCGTACCAAAAATATGGGGCGTTGCGAGCTTACCTAATAATTTCATATCTCACCCAATTTTCACATCATAACTTTAAAATTTCATAGATTTGACCCGCCGAAGAAGTTAACATTTGTCACTTTAGAGTTGGATAGTTCTTAATTCACTGGTCAGATGTCACGTGGGAATATCTACTTGTCTTTCTTTATTGGAGATTTTCCTCACAGGAACGTATACGAGGCAAAAGGGAAAAATGAGAAATGATGCCCTAATAAAGGAGATTGGGAAGACAGAAGTTAGTGCCAAAGAGGAACGAGGTGGGGTTTAGGTTAACTTTATTATCACATTATTTTTGGAAATTAAACTTGTCATTTACCAAATTTTGTCAGTTTTACATAAAAAATTATTGTGAATTATTAATTCATTTTGATGAGTGAAATTTAAAAAGTATAAAATTATAATAAAAAGTTTTGAAATTTCACTATTGACAAAATAAATTTCACTATCTCGGCCAACGTAGTGTTCCCCATGTGCAGTCTAATTGAAGCTTCGCAATAATTTTTTTTCTTGTATGAAAACATTATTTATAAAGTTACCGTTTCATTGATATTGAAATGAGGATATATATATATATATATATATATATATATATATATATATATAGAGTTCTCTTCCGTAGTAAAATGAGGGATCCCTCATTAGAAGCTCACTATATATATATATAATAGGCTTACATTAAAATTTTTATTTTGTTTATTGGTGATAAGATGTACCTGGACAATGAACAATACTGCAAGAGATAGGCTGCCAGAAGCAAGGAGAAAGCCACCCATCACCCAATTCCTTTGTGGTTGTGATTGATGAAGTTGATGCAGAGAGATAGAAGAAGTTGAAGTGAAAATGATGTGTGGGCCTTTGTAGAAAGTTACAGTGAATGCCCCCAATATTGATATTATGGTGCCAATAGACTTGGCTTGACTGCTCTTTGACTTTAAATCAAGCTTTTCCATCCTAACTCAAATTTCAAATAATCCATATATTAGTTTAAATAAATAATATATATACACATAATTAATTCCTATGAATGTAACACATTTTTTTTATTTTTTTTAATCATGAGGTCTATTTGAATAGCAATGTATTAAAATAGTTTCTGAGAGATATATAAAGATGATTCATCGAGTTAAAATTAATTTTTTATATTTTCTGATTTGTCTAATTCAGAGGAATCGAAAAAATAAAAAATTCTATACCAAATTAAAAAAATTAAATAAGACGCTAAAAATACTTAAAATATTCAAATTAAATTATCCTCTAAAAAAAATCTTTACTGAACTTTTGATTATAAGTTTTACTTTCTAGATTTTTTTCGTTAAGAAGAAAATTAACTAAAAATATGGATGCGAATATAATGAAAATTCAAAAATATAGTGAAAAGACATTGCTTTTAATACCAAAATTTGACTAAAAAAAATTTGAACACTATAATTTGTAAATTCCATATCTGCAATACATTTTTTTTAATAATGATACAACATTTTCAATTAATAAGAATAAAGATAACATCCACCAAATGAATTAACTCGCACACACAAGCATCAGTTTTATCCTCTCCATTTGGTATAATTAAGATCTATTTGGACTGTGGTATTTATTGGAAAAAAATTTCGTCCTTATTTGAAAATTTTTTACAATTTTTTATTTTTCATCAATTTTTTTTGATTTATTGGTTCATCTCGACAAGAGCTTTCAGAAAAGTTATCAATCATCGGCCAAAATTTGAAAAAAGTTCAGAAAAGACAAAAATAAATCAAAAAAAAAAGTTTTTTGTACTTATTCGTCGTCTTTAGTGACTTTTTTTTAACTTTTGAACATAATTTTATACTCATTAGATTTCTTTCATCAAGACAGACCAATAAACTATAAACATTAAGATTTAAATAATAAATAAAAATCATAGTAGGCCTTATAGTAATAGCAAGTAGATGACAAAATAGCAATTATTGGCTGCACGTCTCTTTCGTACTTTGTACAACTTTTGACACACCGCAGCTGTCCACTTTTTGAACAGTGGTATTGAATTTGTTTGATTGTAATGGTACCACGCATTATGTGGAGCAGGCAGTGATGATCACAAACCGACAAAAGAAATTACATGCTTTTTAAAGATGCATTCAATTGAGATTGATGTTCGGAGAAACAAGGCCTTTTTTTTGTGTTTATTTATAGTCTTTAGTAATTTTTAAAAAAATTTAAATTTTTTATATTTGTCTCATGAAGACAGCCAATTATCCAAAAAAATAAAGATAAAAAAAATCAAAGCAAAAAAAATTTGAATAAAAATAAAAGTGTACTTATTTTTAAACAAGTTAAGCCAAATGGCTGAATTCAAGTGAGATTGATGCTTGGAGGAACCTCATCCGCATAAATGGTTAGTTTTTGGAAATAAATGTGACGAGTCTTTCTCATTGCTGACGCAGTGGACAAATGTTCATTTCCAAAAACGTGAAAAACAAAACAATCCTAGCTATTGAAAATTTTACAAATCCTAGGTAATACGAGCATGGATATTGCGGTAGTAGGAGCAGGGATTAATGAGTGATATATAAATAAAAATAAGAATAAATTTGAAGGAAATAGGAAAACGTACCCGCTGATCCGGGCAAGAATGAAGGTAAAAGCTGGGGTAAGATTTGTTAGTGCCGAGGCTAAAGTTGGAGAGCTGAATTGAATCCCCAAATACATAAACATTTGCACACAATATCTGCATTATAAATCAAATCAAAACAAAACAAGCACAAAATAATAAATATGCTACGATTAATTAGACCACAATCAATCTCTGAAAATTTAATTACAACTAGAGACTTTAATTAATATTAATTCCTGTATCCGATTAAATTTACCCAAGGGCTCCAAGAAGAAAGATTTTGCATAAAGTGGACAAGGCAAGCTTGGGTGGAGGAGAGGTCATTCTGTAAAAGAGAGAGAGAGAGAGAGAGAGAGAGAGAGAGAGGGGTTAGTTCTGAAGAAAAATACAATTAATTAAATTGAGGGGAGAATTACATGAAGAACATGAATTAGTAGAGTAGATCGAACTTATGATAGAAGAAGGCTAAAGGAGCAAGGAAGAGAACGCCAAGGATAGTTGAATATGCACTGTAGATGAAGTTGTTCATCCCTCTTCTCATTGCTACTTTGCTTATGGTATTCAGTCCCACCTCCATGCATTCTGCTGCCACCACTGCTCCTATCTCTAAACCCCACATCTCTCTCTCTCTCTCTCTCTCTCTCAAATTAGCTAAGCAACCCCCAACCTCAACCCCAGCAGCCACAGTATGGTATGTTATTGAACTTTGTCATCATATAAGTTCACTAATATTCTTTAGGTTATTTTCACTTTGCCTCCTTTAACTATCACCATTCTTCAACTTACTCCCTTGATTGTTTTTCGACTACAAATTACCCCCTTAACTTTGTAAATGTGACATAATATTATACCCTTCAATTAGTTTTCTTCCAATATTCAATCATAAATTTCATATGTTCTGCACGTGTGCCCTTTAAAATACTCATTCAGATAAGAATATCATTCACATGCACACAAATTATACAAGTAAATAATATCTATATTATGTTAGTTAATATTAATTCTTATTTTATGTATGTTCTTTAAAAATTTCAGACATATTAAAGAATTCTTGTAAATAATGATTACCAAAATTTTAGACTCACCAAAAACTAAATATAATTTTTACTAACTTAAGTACTTTTTGTACTATTTTATCTTAAAACATTTGTTATATTTAATTAGCATTTTATATTATGATTTCTTGCGTCTAACCAAATCAATAAGCTTGAAGAAAAATGATGAATTGCTTTTAAATGATTAACTTCATATTTTCTGAGAGTCCAATATTGACCAGCTTTCAATAACGCAAAAAACATAGCTTTAATTCATCCTCACTCGCATTAGACACAATATTTTAGCTCATGAAATTTAAAATGTTCTGAGGTCATGGAGCTTTTTCTTTTCTAAAAGAAAAATTTTACGTTGATTTTTTCATATTATTGTGGTAATTGACCATGGATGACACCTACTTATAGGCACTTAGTGTTAGCCAAATGATAAAATTACTCACTAAAAAAAAAAACCTTAAAATCGTTGTTTGATCAAAAAATTTAACCTATTTTTAAGAATAAAAAAATTCGTTGATGTCTAGCATTGTAAATGTTATGATTTTATATTAAAAGTCATGACTTTATGTAATAGATTAATATTTATTTTGAATTATTTAAACAGTTATTCTTTTTCTTGATAAGAATCTTTATGGGCAATGTTTGCATTATACTATATCATATTGTGCATGAGTATCTCTTATTCTACATAGTAGATAATCTTGTAATAGAGTTTGGCTTACACACAGAGGATTAAATTATCGATTTTTGTAGAATATAAGTCTTTAGTTCACAGTCTTAGGTGGAATTGGACATACCACTTGTAGGACTATAACACAGTATTTCAGTAGGTCTGTCTTGACTACGAAAAGTAGTATAGTTTTAACTCATTGTGTTGGTACACTTTGTGTGTATTGAAGAAGACCACTTTGAGGTAATTGTATTTATACTGAAAATATAATACAATTCGCACCTCATAGTTATTATGAATATTTGTACTCTTAATCCAAAAATAATTAGTGGATGTGTAAATTTGATGTTGTTGACTTTAATTTATTATAGAGTAAGACCTTATGGGCCAATTGTCACGCCCTCATTTTTAAACATAGTGCATAACTTTATTTTATCATTTTAAAACCTCACAATTACTCCAATAATACCCCCAAAACTAATTCCCATAATCCATCATTCATAAAGTGTATCAAAATGTTACAACTCATAAGGGGCACTCCCGGCCCATCACGCCAAAATATAAGTTTGAGGAAGTACAACACCATTTGCTTTTAATTACAAACGAAAGAACAAAAGATGAGTTAGTGTACATATTTCAAAAATAAGTTCTAAAGATGATATATAACTCCAATCGTGATATTTTTTCAAGACATCCATCGCTACGCATCCATGCAAGTCCAAATTATGTCTTCGAAGCTGTACCTAAAAGAATGACAGGGTGAGCCACAAAACTCAGTAAAAATGTCTACACCAATATTATATGAATATGCGATGATTTGGCATAATTCATGAAAAATTTACAACACTATAACAAATTGGACAAACTGCGACCAGAATAGCGATGGACCAAAAAACGCATCACCGTTGAGTATGTATTGGCGACACACTTTGATAAACTCATCGGCAATTCTTGTCGCTAATGATTAGCCCGAATAGATTGGTTGGAGAATTTTTGGCGACTAAATTTGTTATACTTTCGGCGATGAGAACTGTTGTCGCCAAAAAGTCTTCAAGTTTGGCGACCCAAGTTGCGTCGGCAAACGTTATTTCATTTTGGCGACGATGCTTTCGACGATGAGAACTGTTGTCGCCGAAAAGTCTTCACATTTGGCAATCCGAGTTGCATCGGCAAAAGATAGTTCATTTTGGCACAATACTTTCAACGATGAGACATGTCGTCGCCAAAACGTCTTCACATTTGGCGACGTAATTTGCTTCTCCGAAAAGTATATGTTTAGCGATGGAAAATATTGTCGCCGAAAAGTATACTTTCAGCAATGAAAAATATTGTCGCCGAAAAGATGTCACATTTGGCGATGCGATTTATATCGCCGAAAAGTATACTTTTAGCGATGAGACATGTTGTCGCCAAAAAGTATACTTTCGGCGATGAGCAATGTTGTCGCCAAAAAGGCTTCACATTTGGCGATGCCATTTGCATTGCCGAAAAGTATACTCTTGACAATGATAAATGTTGTAGCCGAAAAGTATACTTTTAGCGATGAGAAATATTGTCACTGAAACAAATTCACATAATCGCATCACCGAAAAGTACATGTTTAACGATGAGACATGTTATCGCCGAAAAGTATTCTCATTCTCGTGAAAATTTGTATTGATCGAGTCAAAGTTGTTAATCTCGTACCAGCAAGTGTACCAATTTTGTTACTGGTACGATTTGCTTATAAAAGTGATTGTAAGTATTCTCTATAATAAAATATCAATTTTTTTTTTTTTTTGCAAACCAAATTAATAAACACTCCTTATCCAATAAAATAAACCATAAAAAACCACATATAATTAATAGCACCAAAATTTTTTTTTAATATTAAACAAAAAATTCATGACATGGTACATAGAGATAGAATCTCAACTCCCATTTAAATTAAAGCAAAAACAATCACTATGGAAAGATAGAATCTACATTGACACCATAGATTTCCCATTGCCAAGTAATTGAGACAAAACCGTCTAAACTTAAGCTGTACCAAATAGTTTAGGGAATCTAATATTGATGATTTGTAATGCGAAAATTTAAAACCAACTTCTCAATTGTATTCTGTTCTTACACATCACACAAAACAAACAAAATTGACCTTCTTGGAGTTAAAAACAGACAAATAAAGAAACACCAAACATGACTGTGTAAGAAGCACCCAAACTTATACTGCTACATTCACTCATCATCAGCCTCGTCCTTGTCATCATAGCTGGTAGCAGCAGAGTTGAGAGAATTTAACCTCTCAATCAACATGGCCTTCCTTTCCTCATAAGTTAGCTTCTTCAGGCTATGCCTGATGTACGCACACCAACATAAAAACGTATATAAGAAAACCATAGAAGCAATTTTATGACATTTCAAATACTGTATTGCACTATCAGAAGAATTCCACATGTGGATCTCCCTCGATTACTGTATTGAGATCGATCAATTTACGGAGAGGGCTATTTATTTTGTAGAAGGAACTGAAATCATATGCATTGATAATCTGATTAAGAGATGATAAAGACCAATCTAAACCATTAGATCATCCCTCCCTCTCCACTTATTGGAATAAGTTATTTTTTTTAGTATTTCTATCCACAGGAAAATAAAGGTCTTCCCCAATTCAAAACCATAAAAATCTGAACCCAAGATAGGCTCACAGAAGTCCAAATTGCAGTCCCGTATTAGGACCATACCTTTAGGCTGTAACTATAACACCTTTCCTGATTAAAAATATATGTTTCGAGAAAAAGAACATCTCTAACAATTTTTCCAACACAACGTAATAATTTCTGACCGGACGAGAGTTGAACTTTGAAGCGTCAACCAAAATAAGAGTCCTAAAACCTAACAACGACATGTGGAGAACAGAGGATAATACCAAACATATAGGGAAAAAGAAAAGGAAAATGGAGATAACAATCCTAAAACCTAACAATGACAGTAGCAGAAGTTGAGAATTAGATGATCTTAAACAACAGTAGCAGAAGTTGCAGAACGAAGCAAGCAGTGGAAATAGCTTATCATATAACGGCCCCGACCTCATTCTCGAGGTTCACCCAATCTCACGCCACATCTCGGAGGCATGATGCTACAATGAATAAGATAACACTATCAAAATCAAACAATCATTGCCCTCACAAGGCCAATCGTCCAACAGAAATCCCGAACAAGGGTCAACCAATCACATATAAGTCTATTTGTGTGATATGCAATGCTAATGCATGTTAAGCACACAAGAACACACAATTCATGTCTAAATGCAATGAGTTTTGAACCCAATGAGGCTAGAAGCCTCCCCACGGTCTCAAGGGTTTCTAAACCTATGCTCTGATACCAAGTTGTCACGCCCTCAAAATTTAACATAAATAAAACACATAAATATAGCCACAATCTTCGCAAATAGTACTATTTCCCCCAAAAATCATTGTTCGATAAATCAAAGATTCCATGTCTTAATGGTTTACAAGGTCCTTTCAAAAATTTACATTGAAGTCAAACATTTAAACTAGGTCCTTTCAAAAATTTACATTGAAGCCAAACATTTAAACCAAGGGTTGAGTTATAATACATCTTTTCAAAAAAATGGATAAAAGATGTTAGATAACTCAACGGATACGAGTTGTAAGATGCCATGCAAAACATTCGAAGCACTTCGTGCCGACTTCAAGCTAAACATCAGATGCTGGACCTGAAAACAAATAAGGGTGAGCTGACGAGCCTAGTAGAGAAATTCTATGCAAGTCTTACATGAAGATGGAATGTCATGGCATAGGGGATAATTCACCACACTTAACTTTAATGGATTAAAATAAGAAGCGTTAAAGTATAACCAAAGCATTTCCAATTTGAAACATATACATTCGAGGCTTGTTTCACATAATTGATCGCATCATCATCAAGTAATACATTCAAATCCATAATAACGATATCTTGCACCTAGCATTCCGTAGAATCCTAGTCTCATTTTCCTAGCCATCCCGTTGGGAGTCTAGTTCACAATACATTCCTAGCATCCCTCTATCGAGATGTCTAGTTCATAGATCATTCCTGGCATCCCTTTTGGAGAGTCTAGTTCACAATACTCCTAGCATTCCAATCGGGGAGTCTAGTTCACCGCATTCCTAGCCTTTCCATGAGGAAGTCTAGTTCACAATATTTTCAAGCACAACACAAATCATGGAGCACATCCACTCATTCATTATATCCCAACGACCTAGAGTGAAATGAATAAAACGCACCATTTCTACTAAATAAGTCATAGCACACTCTTCTAAATGAATAACATGGGATCAAGCAACCCAAATTGATAAGCTTTCAAACTAAGAACACTCAACATGTAACAAATCATGCTCACACCCTTAATACAAAGGGGAACTATTAATACACCTATAACAACTCATAAACAAGTAAGAAAAGCAAGAAAATCCCTACCTCAAGAAGAAAATCCAAGCTTTGAACTCAAAATAGTGAAGCCCTAGCTTTAATGGTGGAAAGATGCTCAATCAAGTCATCTCCAAGCAAAACTCATCTCCAAAAGCTTGAAATCAAAGGAAAAATGAAAGATCCATGGAGGAATTTGAGGGATATGAGGTTTGATCAAGTATTTTAGGGTGAAAATATGAGAAATGGGGTTTTCTAGAGAGAGAAGCGGTGAAAATCTAATTTGGGGGTGTAGGGGTTGTGTACAAAAAATTTTGGTTCGTCACTTTAAAAATGCGCATTTATGCCTGCGTGACTAGTCACGAAAAATAGGCCAGAGATCGTGACCAGTCACGCGAAGCTACTGACCAAAATTTAAAAACAAGCCAAACCCGCATGACAAGTTACCGGGACGGCACGCGTCCGCATGACCAGTCACCGAGTGCTACTGACCAAAGTTTTCCCCATTCTTTTTTTATATATTTTTTATATTTTTATTTATTTATTTACGCTTCTCCTGTTCATCAAAACTCATCCAAATGATCATTTGTCTCGTCGAACCTGTATCGACACCCATTTTATTCACCGTAAAACATTTTTAAACATTAAAATATGGCGGGTCCTTACAGAGTACTTTGGAAAGAAAAGGTTGGCATTGAATAAAGAAATCCAACGACTGCTTATTCACCTCCAATCTTGTTCTCGATTACTCGCGTCAAAATCAAAACACGGCTTAGAACTTCAAATCAGGGTATTCAACTTCGTGCTCGATCACACTAAATTCTCGAGGGAACAAAAGAGCTCGGGTAGTACTCTATGTTATTTACGTGTACTCCTTCATCCATTTCTTGCATTTTGACAGGAGTGATCACTCCAGTCTGAGCCGAAATAGTATATGTACTTTGATGTAGTCGTATATTACTCCCAGGATTGAGGCATTCACCTTGTTAGAATGAATTAATCCCGTTATGCTTCATTGCTTCTATTATATGTGAATATCATAAAGACACGGGCGTTACCTTGATTCCAGATTAGTCTGTATTATCATGCTCAATAATTCATACCACCTAGGAGAGAAAGGTACGTTAATCCAACGCTTGCCATTTCACTCAATCAAGTACTAATCCCTATGTTGACATATTGTTTTAAATTCCTATCCATACACAATGCTTTGTGTAAAGAAAAATAAGTAAAAAACATCATGTTACTGCACTTATTCTGTTCTCAAATGTTCCCCACACTATGTGAGTTATTTAGCATGAAACATGTTTAAAATCCCACAAATGTCAAGTAGAGACCGATTCTCGGATTAGGTGTTGTGGTTGTCTAACACCTTCCCATTGTGATTAGTGGTGACGAAGAAATCAGTAGTCTCGATATGTTCATGTTTGCTTAGTTCCTCGAGGAAAGCCTAAAACCGAGGTGGCAACTCCAAAGAACGGATCACTGGCATAGAAACACCAAACGAAATCCGCAAAACAAAGATCACACACATGCAACGGAAAAAATTGAGCGCACTAATCTCGCGAGCCGATCCGGGGCAGATTTTTCGATTATGGAGCCCACAAGGACATAAAGTGATTTTAGTCTGCCTAAGGGTCTAAATACGAGATTCCATATTTGTTATATTATTTTTGGTCCTACCATGTGTGGAGAAATTCAATACACCATGTGAATGTAATTAAATATCCCAAAATCTTTTCTTTTGTTCACCGTGTAGGTTTTTGAAGCTCGATTCGGTAAGTTTGTCACATCCTTAAGTATGACCAGATTGACCTGATGTAGTTGACAATGTACATACCGTGTGTGTGTATATATATAGATATATATAGATGTGCTATACACAGCCGATGTATCTCTTGTATTTTTCTTCTCATTCAATACAATCACTGAAACTAGAGTGAGTCGTGAATGTAACAATTGCACGTTTGAAGAACCACCCAACCTTTCTAGTTGCGTTCTTAATTTTTCTTTCTATACAATTGTACGTACATGTTGGGCGATCCACAACAACATATGCATATATTACTACCCACATAGCAACCAAACGTCGTCCCACATCACAAGTACTTGGGCTTAGTAACGATAGAAGTTTGGAATATGAATTTGAATTTCAAGAGTGGGAACAGTTCATGTAAGGTGAGAGTCGAAAAATTATTATTTATGAAGTTTTAGAATATGTCCGTCAAAGTTTATTGGCCAAATGCTTTCCATGCAAAGGTGGTTTATCTTTACAAAAGCTATGAGAAATGAGTTGATACCACGAGATCAAATCAACATCATCCACCCTTTGACCAAAAACAAATTGTAAATAACCTTCCACCCTCTCACCTTTATATACTGTGAATCGATTTTGGTTTGGAAAAAGGATTTGGTTGGGCATAGAGAAATAAAGCTAGAGAGTTGGGTAGCAAATTAAAGTCCAAAAAGAGGGAAATAAAGTTTTCGGTGCCTAGAAAAGTAGACGCCAAGAACAGCCAAAGGCACTTCAGATAGCCATTTGCAAGGTAGGTTGCAACTTTAACAAAGTAGGTACAGAGGTACTAGCGCCTATTTGTGCTGAAGTGCTTCATTTTACCAAGTGGGTTGGAGATACTTTTATACCATGAGTGATCGATATTATCATTATGTTAAATAAAACCACAAAACATGAGATAAGGAAAGGGGGGGAGGGGGGGGAAGAGGGCCAAAACTAGTTCTTCATCGGGTCACATGCTATCTTACATGAATTATCGTTTCATGAACTTCATATCATTTGGAAAGTTTGTTCATTTTGCAACCATACTGGATGTGCATAATAGTTGTTATATGCCCTCCAGATCCAGAAAAAAAGAGAAAAGAAAACTAGCCCCAGTTGCATTAGTTTTAAATATTAATCAACTGATATAGCACCCAGAATCCATTTGACTAGGTGACACGACCCATTTGGAAGAATCAATGGCCTCAAAAAATGGATATCGCATAATTGAAATCAAGATTTGTTTCGCACCAAAACTACTCGAGTTAAATTCTTCTCCACTCAAATGCTTCATTCTGCTTAAAAATCAATTTCTTCAGGGAGCCTGGCCAGTCTTGAATAAACATACTGCATCTCCTGTTTCCATGTCTACAAAAACTCCATATACTCGGTTAGGGAGGTACTAAATGTGAAGGTAGTTATTGTTATTGTAATTTATCTTTTATTGTAAAGGCACTGTAGTCTTTTCATTGCATTAAGGTTTGCCCAAGGTTAATAGGGTTAACCTATATAACCATCTTTGCTATGCATTTTTTGTTTATCAATGGCAATACAATCGCTTTGACTTTGACTTTTCTCTCCCTCTAACTTTAGGGGGCACAAAATGCTAAAAAGTTAGTATTTCAGTACCCATTTCACAGTTTTCAACACACTACTTATTTTTCTACACTTATCATATTGTTCAATACAGTTTTTCACACTAATGTGTTCGTTTAAGGGTTTGAGAAACTTTTTTCCAAATAAGTTTCTGGAACAAATTTTTTAAATATTTTTACTGTTTTTGCAAACAACTTCATCTCTCTATAAAAGAAGTGTTTATGAAACACTTTTTTGCCAAACAAGTTTCTGAAACACTTATACCAAACAATATCTCAAAATTGTTTTTCCAAAAATTGTTTCAGAAACACTCAAAATGAACAGACGCTTAATATTTTCCTTACAAAACACGTCCCCTCAAAGAAGATGAAAAACCCAAAACATTTCTTTCATCATGGAACAGTTAAAAGCCCATTCTCAAACTCTTGTCGATGTGCTTGGTGATTAACTCACCTACTCCTAGGCAAATAAGACGGAAGGCTGTAATTACAGAAATTTACCTCGTGTCAGAAGGATATCCTCAAATCTGGTACATTTGACTGGTGAATATCATTTCCTTTAGGACCAATCTTGAAATATTTGCTACCGAGCCAATGCAACTAAAGATCAACAGAGGAATCATTACCAAATAAGATTCATGATGGTATAACTAACTAGATTTAAAATGTGACAAGATGCAACAACCATGGAAAGCGAGTTTCTTAAGAAATTTAAACAAACATATGCTCATATCAATTTAATAGCAAATTTAACCCCCAGTGAGATAAACAGAGGTTCCTTAATAGTGGGATGTTTAATATTGGAACTTAATAATGTGAGGCAAGTTGAAAATGCTAGCATCTTTGCTCTGTGAGAATATAGTGAATGCTGAATTTAATAACTAAAAGCAAAACAGAGAAGTACACAACATAAAGACCTATTAATAGCATTCTTGAACATAAAAACTGTTCTCCTCGAGGTTGTGGGTTTTCACACATATTTGAAAATTGCACGAAGCGGAGCAGTGGCAAGTGCGAGAGAGCGAGATGATATAGGATTACTTAATGTTAAGAGAATCTATAGGAGCTTATATATATATATATATATATATATATATATATATATATATATATAGCTGATTTCTCGCGTTAACCCATTAAAAATATGTTTTAAACACATTGAACGGTTTGGAACATCAAAATTTGATCGGAAATAAGATGTCCGCACCGCAGCACAATCCCTTATTAGAAGCTTACTCCATATCAGTTCCTTTCTAATAAGGAATACCTTATTTTGCTACAGTATAAACCTCTTATTTTCTTATCAAATTTTGATGATTTGAACATTTCAATGTGTTTAAAACATGTTTTTAAGGGTACCTGCAAGAAATCGGCTCAAAACAATATCGAGAAGGGCTTGATCTAAAAAGTTTTTGCTAAATGCTCACAGGAACAGTTTTATAAAAAATTAAATGGATCAAGCCTTTCTGGATAATATTTTGAGCTGATTTATCGCGTTAACCCTTAAAAACACACTGAACGATTTAGATCATCAATATTTGATCAGGAAATAAGAAGTTTGCACCATAGCACAATAAGGGATCCCTTATTAAAAGTTTACTCTCATTCTATATATATGTATATATGGGGTATGAAGCACAGAATCTTCTAGGAGGTCTTCGTATACGTGTCGGACACGGGGACACGTTTCGGACATGCCACGTGGAGTGTCCCATAGATTTTAATGGGGACACAATGGGGACATGGCGAAGACACTCATGAGGACTTGTGGGTTGGCTTTTGTAGATCTTAATAACTTTTTGGGCTTAGATTGTAATATTTAAGAAGAATTGGGCAAAAAGTGAAATATAAAATATTTATGTATGTATATATAGATATTCAAAATTGTCGTATCCCTGCCGTATCCTTTTTTTTTTTAGAATTGCCGTGTCTCATTTACATACGTACATACATGCATGCATACATACATACATACATACATACATACATATATATATATACATACATACATACATATATATATATATATACACATATGAGATGTAGATATGCACTCGAAAACATTGTAATTTTGTTGTTCTTTCCAAAATAATAGTTAAAATACTATGTCCAGGGGGTCAAATCACACATCCTTAAAGGTGCATTTCCACTGGTAATACGATGCACATGCTCCCACCATCTAATATAACTCTCTCATTTGTTTTAGAGTGTCACTTCTACCTATCTTCCTAATTGAAATCTGTCTCTATTTAATCCTTCCTGATAATCTGTCACCATTTTTAACTTTAGTATTTACACTTCGCACCTATTTATTTTGTTATAACCATCCAACATCCGGTGAAATAGATCAAACTTGGTCTTTTTGCAGTCATATGAAATCTTCCTTCAATATATCCTACAATCGCACGACACTCCCCAATTTCATTCATCCCACAATGACTATGGGCCGCATCTCCATCATTTGTATGACATGCCCAACGTATAAGAAATGATCACTGTCATGTTTCATCAAGTTTCTCATTCTTCATTCATTTTTCTGGCTGTGCCTCAAGTTGCATTCCATATATCCTCTCTCAATTCGACTCAACCAAAATCATGTTGATTCTAATAGCCCAATTCTAGCTTAAGTGTTGAAATTAATAATCCAGAAAAATACTTTTCTATCCATCAAGCGTACTATTTATACAAGCAAAACAAGTCCTAATTTAACTAGATCTCTAGCTAATTCTAATTCTATTTTACATAAGGAAATAAATCTTAATCCTAATTTAATTAACTACACACATAAGACTTTTAACACTTCCCCTCAAGTTGGTGCGAAGATATCAATCAGGCCCAACTTAAACACAATGGGGTGAAAATTCTTGCTGCCCAGCCCTTTCGTGAAGATATCAGCTAATTGATCTTCAGATTTCACAAAGTGCATACATATTGACCCATCACTAAGCTTTTCCTTAATAAAGTGCCTGTCAATTTCAATATGCTTCGTTCTTTCATGTTGAACATAACTATGAGCAATGTTGATGGCAGCTTTATTGTCATATTAGAGTTCCATTGGACCATTATCAAATATTCCCAAATCACGTAAAAAGGTTTGGAGCCACAGAAGCTCACAAACGCCATGAGCATAGCTCTATACTCAGCTTCTGCGCTAGACCTGGAAACCACTGATTGTTTCTTACTCCGCCAAGTAACCAAATTTCCTCCAAGGAGAGTACAGTAGCCAGAAGTAGAACGTCTATCATCCATAGAACCAGCCCAGTTGACATCAGTGAATGCCTCCAACCGTAAGTGACCATAATTAGAAAACAAGATCCCTTTTCCTGGAGCTGATTTGAGATACCTCAAAATACGAGTGTGAAGCACGAGGATCATGCATATATTGACTAACAATGCCCACTGCATAAGAAATATCTGGTCGAGTGTGAGCTAAGTATATTAGTCGACCTACTAGTCACTGATATCTCTCTTTATCAACTCTCTCGAGTCTCCATTGAGTTAATGATTTGCCTCAATAAGGGAAGTTGCAGGTCTACATCCTAACGTACTTGTTTCTTCCAATAGATCAAGGACGTACTTCCCTTGGGAGATAAAAATACCTCTAACAGACCATGCCACTTCCATTCCCAGAAAGTACCACAGTGATCCCAAATCCTTAATCTCAAATTCTTGAGCTAAGCTAAACTTGAGACTAAGAATTTCATCCATATCATTACCTGCCATTATTATATTATCAACATAAACAATAAGAACAACGATCCCACCAGCACCTCCTTTGATAAACATAGTGTGCTCGGCATGACTTTGTTTGTATCCGAATTGCAACATAACCTTTGAAAATCTGTCAAACCATGCTCTTGGTGACTGTTTTAACTCATAAAGGGCCTTCTTCAACCTGCACACTTTTCCTTTTGTCCAAGAAGAAGAAAAACCTAATGGTATATTCATATATACCTCATTTTCTAACTCACCATGAAAAAATGCATTCTTCACATCACACTGATGAAGAGGCTAATTCAAATTTGCCGGACGAGAGAGTAACGCTCGCACAGAGTTCATCTTTGCTACTAGAGAAAACGTCTCCTCGTAGTCAATACTATAGATTTGAGTAAAACCTTTCGCAACAAGTTGAGCTTTGTATCTCCCAACTGTACTGTCAGTATTCTGCTTAACAGTAAAAATCTACTTGCATCCTATTCCTTTCTTTCCCTCTGGAAGTGATACTAAGTCCCAAGTGTCATTCTTTTTCAAAGCTGTCATCTCCTTTACCATAGCTCCTTCTCATTTCGATATCATTACTACATCTTGCCATTTCTGTGGAATAAATATAGAAGATAAAGACGAAGAAAAGCATGATAAGAAAGAGATAAACGATCATAAGAAACAAACTGAGATTTGGAATGTTGAGTACATGACCTAACACCTTTTCGAAGAGTAATAGGAAGATTATCAGAATCAATAGAGGGGGTTTCAATGAGAGAAGAGTCATTACCCGATGAGTCAGCCGAGGAATCTGGAACTGGAGCAGGCGATTGTGATGGACAAAGTGATATCACACATGAGAACTTTCTATTTTTCCGGCTAGTGTATATTTTTAAGTTCGCTATTTGTAGTCGGTGCATCCGTTCCCCCATATCACCATCAATGTCATGTATTCCTACCCCTCTAGCAAATATAAACTCCCCCTCATTATGGTCAGATATAGGATCCCCTCATTATGGTTCCTATAATTATAGAACAGTGGCTCCCCCTCAATGGGATCATACCAGGTAGACATCTCTTCTTACCTAGACTCCACCTGAAAAGATTGAAGAGAGGGAGAGTAGAAGGACTCGGACTCACTCCCAAAAAGTGACATCCATATAGACATAAAAAAATTTAGAAGGAGGCTCATAGCATTTATAGCCCTTCTGAGTAGGAGAGTACCCAATAAAAATGCATTTGTGGGAGACCTAACTTGCCGCCCGTGGGATGATGGGCATGAACAAAGCACACACAACTAAAATCCGTGGAGGAAGTGCCGTGACACGGAAGTTGCTAGAGAGACTCTAAATGAGTTTTGAAGAGGAGAACACTAGATGGTAAGCGGTTTATAAGGTAGGTGGTAGTTAAAATGGTTTCACCCCATAAAAATTTAGGAACATTTATAGTGAATAAAAGAGAGCGAGCGACCTCAGCAAGATGACGATTTATGCGTTAGACAACTCCATTTTGTTGTGGAGTGTCAACACAAGTTGTCTGAAAAAAAATACAATTTTCATCTAGGAAGGCCCGGAAACTCCTATCTGTGTACTCAGTATCATTGTCACTATGGAGAATTTTAATCGACTTATCAAACTGAGTACGTGCCATAGCATGAAAAGATTTAAAATAAGAAAATACTTCTCCTTTAGACTTAAGTAAATAAACCCAAGTGACACGAGAATAACAGTCAATAAATGTGACAAACTACCGATAACCTTTGAGAGATGGAATAGGGGAAGGACCCCAAACATCAGAATGAATAACCTCAAACGGACAATCACTCATTTTATTAATAGGTGGATAAAAAGAACGTTTATGTTTTCCAAACTCACAGGCTTCACAAAAAAATTGACTCCGAGAATAATTTTTAACTAAATTAGAAAAAAATTTCTTTAAGATTCCAAAAGAAGGATGATCCAATCTACGATGCCACTGATGTAACACAGAAAGAGCTGAACTCATATCTACTTGCAGGGCTAGATCACATGACATGAGTGGATGAGATGAACGAGGGGCAGAGTCTAAGAAATAGAGGCCACCATGTACTTTACCACTGGCAATCACCTTTCCCGAATTCAGTTCCTAAAAAACACAATGCGTAGAGAAAAAAGTCATGAAACAATTTTTAGTACGAGTAAGACTACTAACAGACAAAAGATTAGTGAAAAAATTTGGAATATGTAAAGCTGAAGAGAGAAACAAAAAGAGAGAATAGCGAAGAAACTTTTTCCTGAAATAGAAAAGAACGACCCATTGACTATTTTGACTTTATCCTTACCAGAGCAGGTAGAGTGAGAAAAATTCATGGTATGACCGATATTATGACAATAATCACACCAGATGGACTCACGATCAATAGGCCCACTGATTTGCCTAATACTAACCATACTGCAGTGCAGAAGATGCATACCCAACAACAAACTGGAAAAAAACAGCAACCCAATAAACTGAGAACGTAGATGAAGAACAATAGTTCCCAGAAAACAGCATATCGCAACCGGCAGATCGCACCAGCAAAAAGACAGCAGAAATAGTGCAGTAAATAGGGCAGAAACGCACGGAAACATACTAAAACACGCAAATATAGCGCTGAAACGCGTTGAAACAGTGCAGAAACATTCGAAAACAGTGCTGAAACGCGTTGAAACTGCAACAGTGATCGCGTGAACAGGACCTCCGATGAACATTGCGCTCGTGAATAGTGCCTCCGATGAACATTACCCTGTGAACAGTGCGCGGAAACAGTACCCCGCCGGAAAAAACTGGGCGCAGAAAACTCTGGAAACTGTGCAACAACGCTTCAACCACAAAGGGAAAAAAAAATACAATCACAACGGCCGGTAAATTCCAGCGATGGTGGCGGTGGTGACGGTTTAGGGTTTTCTGTCCCACTCTGATACCATGTTAAAATTAATAATCCAGAAAAATACTTTTATATTCATCAAGCATACTATTTATACAAGCAAAACAAGTCTTAATTTAACTAGATCTCTAACTAATTCTAATTCTATTTTACATAAGGAAATAAATCTTAATCCTAATTTAATTACAGTTCTACACATATAAGACTTTTAACATTAAGTTTACTTCAATCTTCTGCAACTAAGATTGATCGGGGGATATCATTCAGAGGTTAAGACAAAATAACCTTTCAAAATAACTCGTCTATCAATGCTTAATTTCATCTGCTAGTAATCCTCGCCCCAAATACACTTAACATGCCTTGAACAGTTATTGAATATCATTGTCTCACCTTGGCTGCATGTAAAAATCCAGATTGATAGACAGAATTTCTTGCTATCTCACAAAGGTCACAGGAAGTGAGCTTCCAGACCTGACATACAAAGATTCCATTAGATTCAAGACCATGACTAGTGCAAATGAAAAGACAAGAAAACATGAACCTTTGCAGCAACACTATACTCTTCCACGAGAGCTTCTTTAGTTAAATGAATCTGCAGGGGATCATCAGTAGGAAGTGAAACATTTAAGCCGCGCTGGAAGAACATTGGAAATGGGTTGCGATGATAGTCCAAGAAAAGGGAGTTATTGCTCAGTGGCGACATGGCCAATCCAATCTGAAAAATAAGGTCATGAGAGGAAACATCCAGGGGAATATACTGACAAATAACGAGCATGGAATACATATTTAATGAAGGAGAGAGAGGGCACAAGAATGATCCTTTATCAACAATATACTTGGAACAGAAACCTTCTCAGTTTTCACATGTATTCCCCTGTAAGAAATCCCACAACAAATTGAAACAGATAAACATAATATATTGCCCTTGAAACATTTTTATGACAGTCTTATGATAAGTGACAGAAAGAAGACTACAATGATTGGTAAACAAGCATATGCATGGTGAGTCGGTGACATTAGAAACCCAACTCAGTATAAACTAGAGGTCCACCAGAATTCACCAATTTCTTCCACAATTCAAAGAGGGTTAACCACAAGCATATTCCAAGTATTAAACAAATGAGGGGCATAGCAGAGAGTTGTCTGGCATAGTAACTCCTTCAGGCTGAGGTGTATGTATAATTCACAAAGGTTTTCAACTATTGGCGTAGTATGAGATAGACAAATATACCAAATTTTTCATTCAAAATAGCTGAAGGAATGCAAAGCAGGCAAAAGTTGTGGAACTGAATTGTGATTGCTCTGCTCCGGTCCCGATTGACAAGTCCCATTCAAGCCGGCAGGGGCTGTTGTTGTACAGTATTCACACAATACACAAGAGAGAACACATAATTCCTTTCAAATAGTTACTTCAAATCCACTCAAACGACCTACCTGAGCAAGGTAATACAAATACTGCAAAACAGGGGACTTCCGCAAATTGATCCCATGAGAGATATTATGGCATAGAAGGAAAGCAGCAGCCAAATGGTCAATGTCACCTGCCTGTGAAGATTGTATATGTTTCAGGAAAAATTCTAACATTGTAAAAGAACTATAGGTGAGGCAAAGGCAAATAAGGAAACAACCTCCCCACAGTGAGGACGCAACCTGATTGTAGGCAATCCTTTGGATTCGCGAAGCTGGGAAGAAAAAATTTACGAAAATTATGAGTAATCAAGTTAACTATGGCACGACAAAATTTGTTTTACCCGTTAAGCAAAAATCAAACTTGGGAAATAGCATGCTGAAATTCACCAAGTAAACCACAGGATCAAGTGATCGTCAGATTGGGCTGGTGCATTACCTGAGCTGCGACCCATTAAATGGATTAAAGCAATTAATTGTGTGAAGAGAAACTAAATGCTGAAGCTTCAAAATGCATGTTTCAAATTGATAAACTTGAAAAACAATAACTTAATCAAAGTATAATGAAGCATGGCTGTTAGACTTAGTAAAGATAACCAAGTTTAGGCGAATCATGATGGAGGAAGAACAAAGGATTTACAAGAAGCAAAACGTTGAGTATTATCTCGAGTGTGTATAACAAGCAGCATATTGGGATGACAGGATCCCAAAGCTGAAGGCAGATCAAGTAATCAATATGGGTTTGAGACTCATTCATTTGAAAACAATATCAAGATAATGCAGGAGGCTTTGAAAAGTTAGAAGAATTCTGTCACTATGAACTCAACTATGCTGAAGTTGCATTTGGTTAGAATTTAACGCAACTCACATGTCCACATTTACAACACAATACCATGTAAACATCATTTCTCTTTTTACCTACAAAACAATATCCCCAACACAAAAAGTACATCGATATTTCAGGAAAATCATGAAAATTTTCTACAAACCTTATTGAGAGTATACAAATTTGCATAGCAATAATAAGCATAATATGAATATGCAGGGTTAAACTCATTCGTCCATTCAGCAGGCTTTGGCATGTGTTTGGTTGGACGTCTTTCTGGACGTCCACAACCTGTATTGACATTCAGATAACCAAATAATCACCTTACACCCACAAAAATTCAAGCACAGCATTGTTTTAGTGGGTAAGTTTATGGTGCATATGCTTCCTGAAATTCCCAAACACATCTGAAATGAATGAAATTAAAGCACAGTGTTATGCTAGTAGGTGAATTTATGGTGCATATGCTATGTGAGATTGTCAAATACGACTGAATTGCATGACAGTCATACCAAAGATGAACCCATAAGAGATACCAATGTAACCCAATACAGTTGAAAAATATTATAAGCATGAATTTCTTAAATTAAGAAGTACCCCAAAGAGAAGTAAGTTAGAAACTCTGCACCATAGTGTAACTTGATTGTTCTCGTTAGAATATTAGAACAAAGTAGTTAGTTTAGTCCCACATTGGTTATGTGGGGAAGCTTGTTGTCTATGCAATCTATATAAATAAAGCTCTTGTGTTGGGGTGTGCAATCATCCTATACACTTTTATCTCTCTCTTTTCTATCTCAATAACATGATATCAAAGCGCGATCTTATTCCACGCCAGATCAAACTCTAGAAATAAAACCCTAATCCTAACCCTATAGCCACCACCAATCTTCCATAAACCTAATCTCTAGTCATAACCCTAATCTCCAGCCGCCACCCTAACCCTAATCGCCACCTATAGCAACCTCCCTGTTACCTCTCTATCACAACCTACAGCAGCCTCTGCTGCTGCCCTCTGTGTTGCCACCAGCCAACCTGCTGCACTCCTCTGTGTTGCAGCCAATTTCTGTAGTTGCTGCCCCTCTGTGATTGCATCCAGCAGTGTGTGTTGCTGCCACACACTGCTCTCTGTGGTTGCTGCTGCCAGAAATAGATGCCCTCTAAGCCATGATCCTTTATTGTGTTGCTCAGCCACAGTTGATATGAGTGCTCTATTCGTCTAGAGATATTTGCTTCCATTCTTGGTGGTAGATCCGATCATCGCGCCATTGCTCTTGTTCGTTTCGACCTGCAATTGCTTATCGCAATCTGTATGTCTTTTGTTTGATTTGATTGGATATGCCTGATCTATTGCTATTCCCTCCGGCGCACTATTGGTAATTTTGTCTCCCCCTGGTTCGTTGGTTGCTTGATTGAGGTATTGGTTGTTTATTGATTTGTGGCCTGGTTGTCTTTTGGTGCAATGTCTGAACGGGATTTTGCTTCTGCTACCTTCACTGTTACTCCTATTGTTACTAGTTCTTCTCCATTCCGTGATAAGTGACCTATTAGGTCCTCTATTCTTTTGAATAATAAGAATTATGCTTTTTGGGCTAAAGCTGTTGAGGTCTATTTTGAGGGTAATTCAACCTCCCAGTGGCTCAATGATGATCCTACTGCCAAAACTAGTCCACTGTTTCTGGCTTGAAAATTTGAAGATAATCACATTCGTATCAACCTATGGAATAGTATGGAATCTCATATTAGTGGTCATTTAATGTTTTTACCTATAGCCAAGCATGTATGGCAACAGACTCAGGAGATGTATTCGGGTGTTAATAATCTTTGCCGAACTTATGATCTTCATCAAGCTTTTTTGTCTCTGACCATGGTTGAACAGACTTTGGAAACTCATTATGCTCGATTTTGTGGTCTCTGTGACAAGATCAAGATTGCTGATTCTATTTTTGTCGGTATTCAGGTTATGGAGCAACAGCGACAGTCTCTATTTGTTGCTCACTCTCTGTCTAGTTTGCCTTTTCCTACCTATGATTTAGTCCGTTCGTAGCTTCTGGGAGAACGGACATTACCATCTCTTAGTGGGGTTTTCAGCCGTATACGTCAGGCCATCATTTCCGATAGTGGTTCCACCTCTGGATCTCAGTTACATTCCGATCGATCCGCTTTAGTTACTACCGTTTCTCGCGGTGGTTATTCTCGTGGTGGCTCGACCTCCAGGGGAGTTAGCCGTGATTCGGGCCGAAATTTTGGTCATGCCTCCGGCCGTGGAGGTCAATCACCAAGAGGAGGTGGCCGAGGCAGTGGGCGGTGGGCGGGTGTCTTGTCACTGCACTTGGTGCAATACTAATAATCATACTATTTACTATTGTTGGGATCTCCATGGACGCCCTCCTGCTTACCAGGTCACAGTTTCTGAGGATGAGGGTCCGCAGTTTTCTTCCAGTACCACCTCTCATGTAGTTACTATTCCAGAGGAAGAGTGTCAACAATTTCAGCAATATCAATCTGATCAAACTTCTCATATGCCATCTGCCTCCGCTGCTACGCTTGCTCAGAAAAGTCCACCTTTTGCTTGTCTTGTTTCCAAATATCATTGGTGTTTCCACTGTCTTGTCCGATTGTCGTTCCTCTGGGACATCTTCTCATGTCACCTTGGCTGATGGCTCTACTACACCTATTGCTCGTTTGGGTTCGTGTCACCTATTACACGTTCCTCTCTTTTCTTTTAGTCTTATGTTTATGAGTAAAATTACCAAAACTTTAAACTGTTCAGTCATATTTTTTTCTGATTCTTATATCTTTTAGGATCTCAGGACGAGAACGAAGATTGGTGGCGGTGTTGAACGTGGTGGCATGTACTACTTTTTGGAAGCAAGCCGTCTACCTCTGTTGCATTCCAATCTACCATTTCCCCTTACCAATATCACTGTCGCCCTGTCCCATTTTTTGGAGGCTCTCTCTTTTTCTGAGGCTCTGCCAGCACCCCTACCCATTAGGGATCCCTTTTTCCTGCCCATGCCGCCCCCCTCACCACCCTTACAGGTATACGTTCGCCGTCCCAAAAGTTTTCCAGCTCCGTTTTTGCCCATTTTAGAAACCTCTCCTCCGCCACGAGTTCTGCCCATTGCCCTCCGCAAAGGTATTCGCACTTATATTACTTCTCATCCCATTACTCAGTTTGTTTCTTATGATCATTTTGTACCATATCTCCCTATTTTTCTACTTTTTTTCCCTCTATTTTTGTTCCTAAAACTATTCAGGAGGCCCTATCTATTTCTGAGTGGCGAACAACTATAGAGGAGAAGATGGCCACTCTCCATACCAACCCTACTTGGACGTTGGTATTTCTTCTGCATGAAAAATCTATTGCTCACCTTGTGGCTAAGGACTATACTCAGACCTATGGTGTTGACTATGTCGAAACTTTCTCCCCGGTTGCCAAGTTCGGTTCGGTTCGCCTTTTTATCTCTCTTGCTACTAATCTTGGCTGGCCCATTTTCCAATTGGATGTTAAAAATGCCTTCTTACATGGCAACCTTGTTGAAGAAGTTTATATGGAGCAACCACCCGGGTTTGTCGCTTAGGGGGGGTCCTATCTGGTATGTCGCCTTCAGAAAGCTCTTTATGGGCTTAAACAATCACCAAGGGCTTGATTTGGCAAGTTTAGTGACGTTCTTTGGTTTGGTATGAAGCGCTGCCAGTCGATCATTCTGTCTTTTCTCACGGATCTACCCAAAGGAGAATGTTTTTGATTGTCTATGTAGATGACATTATTATTACAGGTCATAACAATAATAAAGGTATTGATTTTGAAATTGTTCCTACAGTGCTAGTTCGATACCAAAGACTTCAAAAAATTGAGATATTTCTTGGGTATTGAGGTGGCACGGTCTAAAGAATGTATTAACTTATCACAGAAAAAATATGTTATGGATATTCTAGAAGAGACAAGCTTACTGGGGTCAAAGCCTATCGAGACTCTTATGGATCCTAATGTCAAATTGTGCGTTGATGAGGGTGAGTTCCTTTCTAGTCCCGATCAGTACCATCGCTTAGTTGGAAAGCTGAATTATCTTACTGGTACTCGCGCGTCTGAATATTTCCTTTGTAGTTAGCCTGATTAGTCAATTTATGTCTGCTCCTTGTGTTCCACACTGGGAGGCTGTTCTAAGAATTGTGAGGTATCTCAAAGCTCATCCTGGATGTGGTCTGTTTTATTATACTAGTGGGCACTTACAAGTTGAGGCCTTCACTTACTCTGATTGGACAAGAAGTTCGACTGATAGGAGATCTACTACAGGATACTGCATCTTTCTTGGTGAAAATCTTATTAATTGGAAAAGTAAGAAGCAGACTGTAAGGACCCGTCATATTTTGGTGTTTAACAATATTTTACGATGATTAAAATGGATACTGATGTGTGTTGATTGAGATGAACGAATGTTTGGGTGAATTTTGGTGAAGAGGATAGGAGGAAATCGGAGCCTAGGATGACTAGTCAGGGCAGGACCATGTCCGGCATGACCAGTCACACGAAATGAAAATTTTGGTCAGTGAGGCTGGGTGACCGGTCAGACTTCCGTGTCCCTTTCGGGTGACCGGTCAGGCCCCTCCGCCCCTTTCTCCGTGACCGATCAGGCAAAGTATACTCGCGTTTTTATATGTCGAACCAGATTTTTTTAAAAACAGATCCTGCACTTCCAAAACCCATTTTCTTCCTATTCTCTCTCTAGAAAACCTCATTTCCACCTCAAATACATGATCTAATCCTTAGATCCTTCAAATTTCTTCTAAGAACCTTCCATTTCCCTTTGATTTCAAGCATTTTGACATGAGTTCTTGCTTGGAGAGAGCGTATTTGGGCTTCCTTCCACCATTGAAGCCAGGGCTCCATCTTTTAAGCTCAAATCTCAGATTTTCTTCTTGAGGTAGGATTTTCTTACTTTTTTTACTTGTTTATGACTTGTTATAGGTGTATTGTAAGTTTACCCTTTGTGTTAAGGGTTTGAACATGTATTGTTACGTGTTGGGTGTTCTTAGTTTTAAAACTTTTCATTTTGGGCTATTGATCTCATGTTATTCAATTAAAGGAGTGTGGAATGGCCTAGTTAATAGAAATAGTACATTTTATACATTGGCTCTAAGTCATCTTGATATATTGAACTAGTGAATGTGCTCCATGAGTTATGTCATATTTTGAGTATGGTGAATTAGACTCTCAATGGAAGACTAAGAATTCTGTGAACTAGACTCCCCAATGGAAAGGCTAGGAGTATTACGAACTAGACTCCCAATAGAAAGGCTAGGAATGGATGAACTAGACTTCTCGAAAGAGAGATGCTAGGAATGTTGTAAACTAGACTCCCGACGGGATGGCTAGGAAGTGAGACTAGGATTCTACGAAATGCTAGGTATGACATATCGTGTTGAGGATTGAATGGATTATCTGATGATGATGAGACCAATTATGTGAAACGAGCCTCTCACATATAATTTTCAATTTGGAAATACATCGGTTGTATTTTAACGCATCCTATCATGATACATTAAAGTTAAACGTTGTTGTTCACTTTCTATTCCATGACATTCCATGTTCACATAAGATCTGTATAGAATTTCTCTACTGGGCTTATTGGCTCAACCCTTAACTGTTTTCCAGGTGCAGTTCCCGACCCTTAGCTTGGAATATGGCATGGAATGCTTGGAATGTTTTGCATGGCATCTTATGATTCTCATCCGTGGAGTTATCTAACATCTTTTTACCTATTTTTGAAAAAGATGTATCATAACTCAACTTTTAACTTAAATGTATTTGATTCCAATGTAACTTTTGAAGTGACTTTGTCGACCGACTTAACTTGGAACATTTGGGTTCTCGATCAATGACTTTTGGGGTGATTAGTGTCACATGTGAGGATTCTGACTATAATTAAGTATTTTAATTATGTGAAATTTTGAGGGTGTGACACAAACGGTAATTGTGCAGTCTAATGTCGAGGCAGAGTATAGAGCAATGGCTCACACGATTTGTGAGATTGTGTGAATCCATTCATTTCTTGAGGAGATAGGGTTTCCAGTACAGTTGCTTGTAAATCTGTGTTGTGAAAATCGAGCTGCTATTTACATCGCATCTAATCCAGTTTTCTACGAGATAACTGAACACATCGAAGTAGATTATCATCTTATACGAGAGAAATTGACTAGTGGTGTACTTGCTACTCTTTTTGTGTCTACCAATGCGCAGTTAGCCGATATATTTATTAAGTCGTTGTTCAAACCACGGTTGGAATTACTTTGTGACAAACTAGGACTTATTGATATTTACTATCCAACTTAAGGGGGAGTGTTAGAATATTAGAATAAAGTAATCAATTTAGTCCCACATTGGTTATGTAGGGAAACTTGTAGTCTATGCAATCTATATAAATAGAACTTGTGTTAGAGTGTATAATCATCCTATACACTTTTATCTTTCTCTTTTCTATCTCGATAAAAGTTCTGAATATAGTATGTGCAAAAACATAACTACTAAGCATAAAAGAGGACAAGGTAACATCCAGCAAAATGGGGTATTTTAACTTTCACGAACATGAAACTGTAAATCCTAATTATTAGTAATCAAACTTTTTCTTGAATTTACAAAGGCATTTCTGGAGATACATATCTAACCAAATAAGTTTTTTCATGTCCGTAATGTAGAAAAGTTGAAACACTACAAACTGTTTTTTTTTTTTTTTTGGTATCGATCTTGTGTCTCACGGTGGTTGTTGGGTCCTACAAGCTCCCAAGTATAGGTGTGGCAATCCACATAGAAAGACTTTTTTCAATTTTAATCACAGTATCAAGAGTTGTGCATCACATTTAATTGTAGACTTGTTTGGTTGAATCCAACTCGATGGACCTAAATTTCAAAATAATCCTAGAGGTTCAGAAGCATTCCAGGGTGTTATATGGCCGATTTTAGAGTCTACGGTGAAACACCATCGAGCAATCTTCGAAGACCAACAGGAGTACCAATCTGGATAGTGAAAAAAATCCAGAGAGCTATATGCGAGTGAATTCAAAAACTTCTTGAAGAGAAACAAACATTCAATCTATGGATCCATGGACTAAGTATACCTCTTCAAGGCTAAACCCATCCTCAAGCAAATTCACTCCAGCACTCAATCATAGCAGGGAGGTGAATGATGACTCAGCAAGAGAGGCTTAGGTCCAGGAGCTGAGGATTCACAATTTGGTTGTAAGATCTTGTGATGGCAACTTGATAATAGTCTTGATTTTCCCTGGACAATGTCCCGTAGTTTTCACCTCTTTGGGGTTTTCCGTAAGAAAAACTGTTCGCACCACTCTATTGATTATTTCGCTGATTAGATTGCTACAGGTTGGAACTGATCAACGTGAATTGGGTTAGATCAGATTCTTATTTGGCCTTGTTTGTCAATTGGGTATTTGACTTCTTCTTTGATTCTCAAGCGGTTGTCTATTAGATTGGCTACTTCATAGTAGCAAAAAATGCTCTTGATTCAAGGGTAATTTCAGTTATAGCATTTATTTTCCCTTCAAACCTATTGCATATTGGTATCAAGCTCACAACTGACGCACAAAACTGGAGACAAAAAAGAAATGTTTAGCAATTGACTCAATTACAATGCTCTGGTATAAATTGTGAACTACTTCAAATCTCCAGCATGTGGACTGAACGTAATTTAGTCCATATTTTATCAGTCATTAGCCTTACAAATCATAGGATTTCCAATGATTAATTGTCTTCCAATCCCTTTACGGAAGATGCCTAACCCCATTTCTCGTAGATTGAGACATACCAATTTTTCCATCATGCCGTTTCCTGGTATGTGTTTATGCTGCAGCGGAACGTATTATTCGTGCGAACCAAGGGGGAAAAATGGGGCAGAAGCAGGTTACCTCTCTACAAATCCAGATGCAGCTCAGTAGGAGGACCTTTATATCCTACGAATTAAGATTCACTGGATAATTATCTTTCAGTCTGTTTAGGTAGCATGCCTATACTCATTTTTCTAGATTGAGATGGAGTGATCTTTTCTATCATGCTGCAGCAGTAGCTATTGTGTGAACAGAAGGAAGGAAATGGCTAGGCCTCTAGAAGAAGTTACATGTCTGCATATCCAGATGCAGCTCAGCAAAAAGACCTTGATATCCTAGGGATTCAGATTCTTTGACTTTAACAGCTATCGGCAGCAGGAGTATGTCTAAGCCACTTCTAGAGCTTTTAGTAACAAATCCTCAAGACTATAAGATGGAATTGGTCCCATGGTTGTAGAGAGTTGGAGCCAATCCGTTAAGCTGATTACCCAGTTAAAAACCAAACCACATCTCATCCCTCCTATCATAGTAGATTAATCCTATTATACATTATAATTCGTGAATCATGACTCGTGCATAGACAGATGCGAAACCTCCTAAAAATTATCTTGGGATTCAATCAGTGACGAATCTTTACGATTAGGTTCACAATTGAAGATTCATGCAATTCTCAAAACTGTCGGTCCCACAAATTCCACAATAGGCAGAGTTTGTTGTCCATTTTGTGACTCGAGGATTTAATTGGATAGAGTCACAGTTCTTGACTAGTTTTTTGAACTTTTTTCCCAAGAAACAATGTCAAAACACTCTTCTAAGGATGTGTAAGGTAAAATAACTTCTGCTCATGAATTTGTTGCATGGTCTTGGGTACGTAGAACTAACCCCAAAAGCTAGCACATACTGCACATTACTTTCATACCAAAGTGATATGGACTTCCCTTCAGGGAATTATCTTAACGCCATCATGATTCATGGTGTAATACATTTAACCTAATCAAATATGGTCAGATGGTATAGTTCCAACCAAAACCTTATCAGACCATAGATAATCTCAAATATATTGCAAAGCACGAACATAAATTAGGCCAAACAACAAGCTTTTCAAGGACTTAAAAAAATCACAGATTGGCAAGAGATCGTATCAGACAAAATTCGACCCAAGCAATTATATTTACAATAGTAGACCATTTAAATTAACGATAAATTAAAGAATTGGCATGTTTTTCAAAGAATGAGATACTAAGTGAATCAAACCTGCATCGGGAACATATATAGCTGAGGATGAGAATTCGGGTCAACTGCGACTTCAAAAAGTGGAATAAATAAATTGTCCAAAATATTCCGAAATGATGTAGCAGTTCCCATGCTCTTGTACACATTGTATAGCCGTGGGAGCTGCATTTAAATCACAGAAAACTCAAAAGCGAAATATGAGATAAAATTTGTGAGCAATAGCCTTCCATCTGCCTTCCAACTCAAAGCCTACAAGAAAGGTTTTTTTATACAGGGGAGTTTTCAAGGAACACAGAAATTTTTACAAATTAAAAGAGCAGCAAGAGAGAAACTGTGGAGTCTGGAATCCACTCTAGACTTCTCGGGTTGATGAATTGGATTTTCTCAAATAGCCTGCAAAACACTCAACACTAAATTAGTGCCGACCGGGGGTTGGATCTCCGGTGGGCACTCCGACGATCAAGTTAGCCTTCTAGAAAGAATGAGAGCAACTTGAAAGTGAGTTCTTAGCGCGAGTGTGCATGTACCTGTAGTAGGAGTGCCGCTGGAGTATTTATAGAGTAGAGATCCACTTAACGGTGTCTTCGGCGGAAGAAGCGGGTCGTGGTCCGGAAATCACGGGGGCGTCGCCACGTGTCCCACGTCCGCACGGATTGGAGGGAGCACGTCTGCACTTCCTTCCCCACGTAGATCCGAATTACGAGGAGCACGTACCCACGAAGCGGTACCGTGCATGCATCTACCTAGTAGAAGAGCCGAAGACGCGGTTCGAGCCGAGCATGGGAGCCGAAGGACGTGTACCTACATCATCCGTTCGGTCTGGATATTGCAATAAGACGGATAATCTAACCACTGGGCCGAACCCATCTGCCGTTATGCGTGACAACGGGCCAAAGACAACACTGTTGAAGAGATGACGGGCCGAAGGCCCATCGTCTTGTGGCCCATGGTTGTGCATATCTTGGCCTACTACAATAGTCCCTCAATTCAGTCGTACGTGGTTCGGTACGGGGGAATTGACCATGGTGGCAGAGGTCTAGCATAACGGTTGATTGTGACCGACGGCCGTAGAGAACTCGCGTTAGATATTGATGCTCCGGGGCATTTTGTTCGGAACCGAACGAACCTGTGCGGTTGAATCTGTTAAGAAACATCAGAGTTTGAGATGGCGCTACATAGCGCTTGGTCCAAGGGCCTGAGCCGAAGAGAAGTTGCATGGTGACGCACTCGAAGCGTCAGACGCTGAGATGGCGCTACGTGGCGCTCGTTCCAACGGCAAGAGCCGAAGGGACGTTGCATGGCGGCGCATGCGAAAGGTTAGATGCGGAGATGGCGCTACGTGGAGCTCGATCCAACGGTAGAGCCGAAGGGACGCTGTAGAACAGCGCACGCGAAGCGTCAGAAGCTGAGATGAGGACACGTGGCATTCGATCCAACGGTAGAGCCGAAGGGATCGATGCTGCAGAACGGCGCACGCGAAGCGTCAGAAGCTGAGATGGTGACACGTGGCACCCATCCGACGGCTGGAGACGAAACATTTCAAATCCTCGTGCGGGGCGCCTCGTATCCAACGCCGGCCGTTTCCCGCCTTGCTAGCCCCCTTATAAATAGAGGGTCTGGAAGAACTTGGAGGTTTTTCTTCTAGACCTTTGCACCTTCCTCTCTCTCTATTCTGCTGCGTTCTTTGCATTTTGAAGCAAGTAGTCGCTTGAGCTCGATGATCTTTGCCGCTTCATCCGCAAATCTTTGGTAAGTTTCTACGCTCTTTCCTCTTGCAAAAAGTCTTGTTTTTTGCTAGGCTTAGATAGTGTTTACCCTTACTGTAATCGCCTGGGTACATAGTTCGTACCCCAGGTTTCGGCCGAGCGATGAACGTTCTGGCCGAGCGATGGATGTTTCAGCCGAGGACATCCTGAGGGGCTGCGAAGCCCAAATCCCCTTAGTTTGAAATAGGCACCAGTTGAGTCTGACCGGACCTCAGATTTTTATGTTTAACACCCGTGTACGTCTGTATAGGATGTCCGAGCCGGAAGTAGACTCAGCAGAGATGTCATCATCCAGCACCGAACAGGCCGGACCTAGCGGCTCGACAGGGCTCCCAGATGCCAAGATGATGCCGAAGACTTCGGCCTCTCACTCGGGGAAGAACCGGTATTCTCGATTTTTCGAGGATCCGGAGAGCCTTGCCGACTTCCGTGCCACATATGGAGTGCCGGACAATGTATCAATAGAGCTCGTTCGGCCGGGGGAAAACATAGCGACAAACGATTACCAGATCGTCCTTCCCTTGATGGCTATCATCGAGGGTGGGGTGCGCTTTCCCTTCCATCCATTCCTCCAGTAGGTGCTGAATGTCCTCCAGCTGACCCCTTCCCAGGTTACCATCAACTTCTTCCACATAGTCGTAGGGGTCATCGAACTGAAGGAGAGGTACCAGCTAGAGTTTGAGGTCGAAGATCTGTTCGGCCTCTACCTGGTGAGCCAGAACAAGGTAACGAGGAGGAAGTACCTCAGCTGCCGAACCGGGCAGAGAAGACTAATCAGAGGCCTGCCGGACTCCGACAAATATGCCAATGATTTTGTCGTGGTTCGGGGGGAATTTGAATTCGCATTAGGCGAATATCGCTTCCATCCCATCCCGCGTGTTCCGGGGTTTGCCGGTAAGTCTTGTACGGTCCATTTTCCTGTTCTGCATTTTATTCATCTTTCCGATTCATATGACACTAACTCACTGTCCATTTATAGGGAAAATAGTTCTTGATAACTTGCGGAGCAAGGCTTCGTGGGACAGAATCAGCCATGCCTTTGCAGTCCGGAGAAGGCACAGAGACTGCTCGGTCTTGCTCGGCTATGTTGAAGTCTATCGGTCAAAGCTCATGTGCCGAGGAGACTCCAGCAGTAGTGAGAGCGCCGAAGGCTCAGAGGAGAACCGAACCGACGCTGCTCCGCTTGGGGTGATCAGAGAGCCACGAGAAGAGTCGACGCCAGACGAGATTATCCCAATTTCATCAGGTACCTGCTCTTCGACTACTTCCTCTGGTTATAGTACTCATTCGTCGGTCAACCTCAGTGACCAAGAGTTGAAGGACCTCTTCGCAGAAATCGACGAGATGCCGAGGAAGGCTCCAGAGGAGGCTACCCTGAAGCTGGCGGTCGGTGGGTCCGCACCGAAGTCCGCTCGTCCTGCGGACCCTCAAAAGAAGAGGAAAGGACCGAAAGAAGGCGCCGCTGCGGCGAAGAAACCAAGGGAGGCGAAGGAAGACTCCTGATCGAAGGCTCCTGAGGCCTCCCACTTGAAGGGGGATGCTGTGGCTCCGTCGAAGACGAGCCGACCCCCCGCTGTGACCGAGGCGGCGGGCTCATCATCGCCTCCCATCTTTGCTCCACAGCTCATGTTCGACAGCCGACCATTGAGCACCGAAGACACTCTCAACGCTGACCCACTTATGGCGTTGACGTTGGCTGAAGGGATGACGCTCCTTAAGGATGCCGAAGCTCTGCCGAAGACTCTGGATGCGTCATTCCTTGAGATGGCTCGTCTGATGGTGAAGGTACTTCTTCATTTCATTTTTTCTTAAGTTTTTCTTTCTGTTGGATCATCATACTAACTGTCTCTCTGGTGATGTCATGTAGGCGACCCAACACTTGGCCCCGGTGAAAGAGGGACTGCTGCAGAAGGCCAGTCAGATCTGCGGCCTGAGGACCCTGCACGAGTAGGAGATCACGGCGAAGAATCGGATGTGGGATGAGCGAAATGCCATCCACGTGGCCCTGACCGAGGCCGAAGAGAAGGAGAAGGCTCTTACTGCTGACCTTGAAGCCATGAAGAAGGAGATGGCGCAGAAGGTTGATGAAGCCGACTCCAAAGGCTACTCTGATGGGTACGTCGAGGCTCAGGGGAAGTTCCTGACGCAGATGGAAGGCATCAACGCCCAACTGGCCGGGCTGCTGGAGGATGCTTTCCGTAGCGGCTATCTCCGGGCACTCAAGGTTCCTGATGTACTGGAGGGATCATCTCTGTATGAGAACGTCCCTCCGTATGGAGCTTTGACACCTGTTGCCGAGCCAACTGGCGAACCTGCTGCCGTACCGCAGCCTTAGGCCGAAGAGACCCCGGCTCCGAATACGGAACGAGTACCAGAAGGAGATCCCGACTGCTCCACTGCCGGAGACGGTGGGCAGCCTGCTTAAGTAGGAACTTGTAATAGGGCTTTTGTGCCGAACTATCTTCCTTTGTTTTGTTGTTTTTGTTTTAGTAACAGTAGATCTTTTGTAAGGAACAACTTCTGAAGGAATACAATGAATGTTTTTTGAATCTGTCGTAATTGTCGAACCGTGTTGATTTATGTCTTTATTGTAACGATCACCGAAGCATGTCGGCTTATTTTCTTTTGACAGCACAAGTTGTATAGTGGCATTCTTAGTCGATGCCGAACCGTTCCGTCACAAACAACTGAGTGGCATATTGCCGAACGCTTTGGAGAAATCACAAAAATTTCACTAAGTATAGAATGATAAATCGAACATGAAGAGCACCAAAACTGGTAACAACTCATGATAACTTTAAGGGCTTTTCCGTACATTAACTTGTAATAATGGAAGACCACAAGAAGAGAAAAGTACAAATAAATAAATTGAAGATAGTGGGGGCCGAAGGCTACGCACTGCTCATAACAAGGCAAATAACCAAAGACAACTTCACGTTTAGACAACTTAATGGAAGTACTTCCTTAAGTTGTGAGCATTCCAGGGTCGGGGAACAGGAGTCCCATTCATGTCTTCTAGTTTGTAGGAGCCGACCCCAACGATCTTGATCACTCGGTAGGGACCCTCCCTATTAGGACCGAGCTTATTTGTACGTTTTGCGCTGACGACCTTTCTCAG
Organism: Arctostaphylos glauca; assembly: GCA_019985065.2. NCBI lineage: Eukaryota > Viridiplantae > Streptophyta > Magnoliopsida > Ericales > Ericaceae > Arctostaphylos > Arctostaphylos glauca. The sequence goes on along the minus strand of JAHSPW020000004.1, from coordinate 28,899,427 downwards.
AACGAGGTCATCCGGCTTGAACGATCTGGGACGAACGCTCGCGTTATAGCCTTGGGATATAGTCTATTGATATGCTGCATTCCGAATCCGAGCAGCTTCCCTTTGTTCATCGGCTAAATCTAGAGCAGTCGACAAAGCTTTGTCGTTGGTTTCTGGGTGGAATTCGTCAGTCCGCATCGTCGGGAGGCCAGCTTCCAGGGGGATAACGGCTTCCATGCCGAAGGCCAAGGAGAACGGCGTTCGCCCGGTTGAACGGCACGACGTGGTTCGGTATGCCCACAAAATGATGTAGAGTTCTTCGGCCCATCTACCCTTTGCTGACATTAGTCATTTTTTAATTCCGCCTAGTAGGATCTTATTCGAAGCTTCGGCCTGGCCGATACACTGAGGGTATGACGGTGTGGAGTTGAAGAATCATATTCTGTGCTCGGCGCAGAAATTGGTAAATAGATCCCCAACAAACTGTGTGCCGTTGTCTGAAATGAAAGCATAGGGAACGCCGAATCTTGAAATAATATTCCGCCACACAAACCTCTTGACATCTTTGTCTTCAATTTTGACCAATGGTTCAGCCTCGACCGACTTGGTGAAGTAGTCTGTAGCTGTAATCAAAAATTTAAAACCACCTGGAGCCACGGGAAATTTCCCGACTATATGTCCAGCCCCCATTGTGCGAACGGCCATGGACTGGACAAGGGGTTGAGTTGTTCGGCCAGCTGATGTATGAGCGGAGAGAACCTCTGGCATTGGTCGCAGCCTTTGACCATCAGATCGGCCTCTTTTATCATGTTAGGCCACCAGTATCCTTGAGTCAAAGCACGGTGCACAAGCGACCGTCCTCCCGAATGGTATCCACAGCTGCCTGAATGCAACTCCTAAAGTATAGCCCCAGTTTGCTTCGGGTGCACACACAACAGATAAGGTGCCGAGTACGCTCTCCGGTAAAGTTTGTTTTCGGGTCCTAGCCAGAACTGGGCTGCTTTATGAATAATTTTGTGTGCTTCCCTTCGGTCTTTTGGTAAGGTTTCGTCCTGAAGGTACGCCAAAATGGGGTCTATCCAACTGGGATCCTGCGAGATGCAATTAACCTCCTCGTTGACTGCAGGTTTTTCGATGTTCGGGTGTGGGAGGACATCGACAGAGACAGTCCGCTGCCCCCCAGCGTCCATTGCCGACGCGAGATCGGCTAAGGCGTCGGCATGGGCGTTGTGTTCTCGAGCGATCTGCTCCAATGAAAAACTGCGAAACCGTTGGCTGGTGTGTTGTAAGGCGGCAAGGTAGCGGGACATTCGGTCGTCGCGAGCTTCATGCTCGCTGGAAAGCTGGTGGACGACCAGATGAGAATCGCTGTAGGCTTTAATGTGCTCGGCGCCGAGGTCTTCTGCGAAACGGAGGACGGCCAGTATGGCCTCGTATTCGGCTTCATTGTTCGAGGCGAGGAAGTCGAGCCGGATCGCCAGTTCATGGAGAATTCCCTCGGGTGAAATCAGGACTACCCCGGCTCCGGAACCATGGTTGTTGGACGCGCCGTCCATGAACATTCTCCAGAAGTTGCCGTGCAGAAGCTGCCAAGGTGGCGACTCCACAGATTCTTTGTTTGGTAGGATGACTTCTGAATCTGGTGTGAATTCGGCAATGAAATCTGTCAGCACTTGTCCCTTGATCGCCGTTCTCGACTGGTATTGTATGTCAAAGTTAGCCAATTCCACGGCCCACTTGGAAATACGGTTGGAGAGATCGGCCTTCCGGAACAAGCTCTTTAAGGGTTGTGCCGTGAAGACCGTGATGGGGTGCGCCTGGAAATGTGGTGCGAGTTTTCGGGAAGCAGAGACTAGCGCCAGCGCGAGTTTCTCTAGAGGCAGATATCTGGTTTTGGCACTGACCAGTGTTTTACTGGTATAGTAGATCGGAAGATGAGCTCGGTCATCTTGCCAGACAAAAACAGAACTGACCGCGTGCGGAGATACGGCCAGATAGATGAACAGAGGTTCCTTATCTTTCGGCGTTGAGATCTATATCCCGCAAGTGCAGTGCCTTGAACAGAGAGTAGTACATGACCTCGGCAGAACTCCCTTGATCAACTAAAATTCGGCAGACCAATGAATTACCGAGGGTGAGGGAGACGACTAGCGGTCATTGTGCGGCATTTGGAGGCGTTGCAGATCTTGATCGGAGAACGAGAGGTTGCCCCCAGGCTGACTGTCGAGATGCGGGCGTTTAGTTCCCGCACTTACGGACATGATTTGCTTCCCGCACGCCGCACGCTTGATCTCGGGCCGAAGGGTCTCCTCGGCGGCCGCATCCACCATTCCATAAATGACGTCGATCACCCGAACTTCCCCACTGTTCTCCTTCTCGGGTTCTGATTGGGGCCCAGCCTATGTTTTTTCCTCGTTGATGAATTCCTTGAGATGTCCCTGCGATACCAGTCGCTCGAGGAAATCCCTCCATGCTCGGCAGCGTGTAGTCAGGTGACCCTTCTCCCTGTGGTATGAACAGCGGTACGGAGAGTCCGACATTTTTCGCAGTTCTCCCAACGGCCGCCTCAGCCATTCAAAGTACGACTCATGCTGTATTTTCTTGAGGATCTCGTACGTTGGGATTTTGAAGACCGTCTTCACGGCGGCAAATTCGTGTGGCCGAGGGCCCTTATTTCTCTCGTAGGATTCCACGTTCACACCTCAGCACGCGCCGTGTGGTGTATGCTTGTTCCCATCCCCCTGACGGGGATGGATTTGTTCGGCCTGACGCCGCTCGCTGCGTGCCTCCTCCAATCGGCAGTGGTTATCGATCCGGCCCATGAGGTCATCCATATCGGCAGGGTTGGATAACATGAGGTCCTCGAATAACCTGCTCCTGTGATCCAGACCAAGTTTGAACGAGGTTACGGCAATAGTAGGATCGCAACCCTGAATCTCGTTGAACAGCTCCCAGTACCTAGCAGCGTACTGTCTGAGAGACTCATTTGCCGACTTGCGCAGCGCAAGGAGGGAGTCGACGCCCTTCTTCTGCCTGCTGCTGGTGACGAACCGAGCCAGGAAAGCGAGGGATAGGTCCTTGAAGGATGGAATGGACCCTTTCGGCAGTTTATCGAACCAAAGGAGTCCTAGTTCCCCCAGGCTGGAAGGGAACAACTTGCACATCAAGGCATCGTCAGTGCTGTAGAGAGACATCATCTGCCGAAAGTGCACCAGGTGCAGGTAGGCGTCCATCTTGGGGTCGTACTTGGTGAATTTCGGGGGATTGAAACCCGCGGTGGACGTACTCCATCGATCTCCCTGGTAAAAGGAGAAGAGATGAGCTGGTCGTGGATGATGTCGCACTGTGATCGTGCTGGCCGGACCTCTTGTTCGGCCCTTCCCCCCCTTCTGGCCATGAGTTGTGGTCTGAGATCCTACCCACCATGATACCGAGGGGAACGCCCGCAATAGTTATGACGCTTAGGAGACTGATCCCTTCGGCCGCCATACCTCCGATCCATTTGAGTCTCATGCGTCGGGGTAACATCTGAGGGTGTGGCCGGAGGGGAGTACAATTGAGTGCTACTGACTGGTTGAGCCCCCAGCCTTTTGTGAACTGAGACTTGCCGTGCTCCTCGTTCGGCGTCCGAACAGTTTTCAGACGGTGTGGTCCGGGTTCATCCCCGGCCCCGTGTCTCATTGATCGCGTTAACTTCGGTCTCGACTCCTACTCGTTCGAGGGCCGGACGCTTCTGCCTTTCTCTTTGCTCCGGAGAGCGTGTCCTGCGGTGCCTTCGTCGCTGAGCTTACGACATTTTGCCGTTCTGGTTAGGTCTGATGGCAACTTTGAGTTGCGCAATCTCCTCCCTGACCAGTTGAAGCAGCTAATCCTTTTCTGCCAGTCGAGCTTCCAGGCGTTCGACGTATGCTCTGTCCCTCAGATCAGCAGGAGGAGGGGTGGAAAAACTTGTAGAGTTGCTGGGACAGTCTCGGTGACTACCATTGTTGGATCTGGTGAGATTTAAGGTAAGGGTTTGAGGATGAGAAGTCAGTAGGATCTCCCACTGTGGTTGCCAAATTGTGGAGTCTGGAATCCACTCTAGACTTCTCGGGTTGATGAATTGGATCTTCTCAAATAACCTGCAAAACACTCAACACTAAATTAGTGCCGACCGGGGGTTGGATCTCCGGTGGGCACTCCGACGATCAAGTTAGCCTTCTAGAAAGAATGAGAGCAACTTGAAAGTGAGTTCTTAGCGCGAGTGTGCATGTACCTGTAGTAGGAGTGCCGCTGGAGTATTTATAGAGTAGAGATCCACTTAGCGGTGTCTTCGGCGGAAGAAGCGGGTCGTGGTCCGGAAATCATGGGGGCGTCGCCACGTGTCCCATGTTCGCACAGATCGGAGGGAGCATGTCTGCACTTCCTTCCCCACGTAGATCCAAATTACGAGGAGCATGTACCCACGAAGCGGTACCGTGCATGCGTCTACCGAGTAGAAGAGCCGAAGACGCGGTTCGAGCTGAACATGGGAGCCGAAGGACGTGTACCTACATCGTCCGTTCGGTCTGGATATTGCAATAAGACGGATAATCTAACCACTGGGCCGAACCCATCTGCCGTTATGCGTGACAACGGGCCGAAGACAACACTGTTGAAGAGATGACGGGCCAAAGGCCCATCGTCTTATGGCCCATGGTTGTGCATATCTTGGCCTACTACAGAAACAATGGCTTGTAGCAAAGATTACTCGCATTGTTCTTGATAAGCTGAGTGTTACTGCAATTTACCAAGACGAAACATCTCAACATATTTCAGAGTAAAAACAATAAGGCTCCAGATAGTATAATTTCCAGCTTACTTTATGAAGTGAAACAAAACCTACTCAAAACGAGTTCATAAGTTTTTGTTGGAAAAAAATGGATTTTAAACCATAATTTTGGTGACTTTGTCCCAAAGATTAAGGGGTCCCTTAAGACCACTTGAAGTGAGTCTTAGTGGGTTTGTGTACTCCCATATGAGGAGTTTAAACCTTGAAAAGAATGGTTAAAATTCATTAAGGTTTGAATGAGAAATTGATTCTCCAATATGCACCATGCGGGAGGATGATAGGTCCCGCACGCCGCCGTCGCCGCCTGCCTTGGTCCATGGGTCATGGGTCATGGGTCATGGGTCATGCGTCATGGGTCTAGGTTTGGGCTTGGCTTGGCTTGGTGTGGTGGTCCTTGGGCCCTTAAGCCCAAGAGACTGGGTTTGCTCGCTTGGGCCACGTAATGGGTTTGAGCCCATATAGGTGTGTATTTAAGGTGAGAGATCAATTTTGAAAGCAAAAATTAATTTTTAATTTAAAACCAAATTTAATTTTTGATTTGTCGTATAAATTTTATTCTGATTTTAAATCTAAAATTTATTTCTAGATTTGTAACCACAGAATTTATTTTGAAAATAAATCTTAGAATTTAATTTTGGTTTGTTACGAAATTAATTTTTTGGCTCCCCCTTAGTCCTATAAATTGAGGACCATTCTTTGGTTTTGAAGACACACCAACAATTGATACAAGTCTCCTCTATTCTTATTCGTGTTCTTCGATCAAGAGAGAGTACAAGGCAAATTAATTCGAAAGCCGGTCTTTGGGAGGTGCTACCGAACCCGAATTCAACCGTTGTATCCTAGGAGACGAACGCCGAGCATATCCTCAAGCACTCCGGTGAGGCGGGGCAATTTGTCTTAAGGACACCGTGAGATTCACAGGCCTCGGTTTGCGATTTCAATTTTATTGTTGTTCAATTTTATGCACTGTTGTATTTTTCAAATATTAAATAAATTCCAGAATTTGTTTATTTTTACAATCTTAAGACAAATTGCTGTTTTTATTAAAAACTAATTTTGGAAGTCATTTTTTGGAAAATATCAGTAGACTGTTTCAAGTTGTTTTTTGAGAAATTTTACTTTTTGTGTGCTAAGCTACTCTGCAGGGCTGTAGCTTGGCTTTCCTTTTTGATTGTCATTTTCAGGATATACTTTGTACAAATTTTTAAGAATCACTGTAGTTGATTTTATTTTCCCATAATAGATTTTGGAAAACATATTTTGGAGTATCAATTACTGTTTTGATTTTTTTTATATAAAAAAAATAGATTCTATTTTTAATATCCTTATTTCTTTGTTTGTGGTTTATTTGTAATCACATATTATTCGGTTAAAGATTATCTTTTAATCTGTGTGTTAACTTGGTTTGTGATCTATTTTTCAGTAATGGAAAAACAACCTGAAAAATCAACCGGAGACAATAGTGGCAATGAAAAACCTACTATTGGGGGTATTCCTACGGTTGTGAACACTCCGGCTGTGATGCCAAGAGTGAGTCCTTCCATTCCGGTCAGCCATGCTGAGAAACCGGAGAAGTTCCACGGTGTGGACTTCAAGAGATGGCAACAGAAGATGTTGTTCTACCTAACCACGCTAGGTCTCGTAAGGTATCTCATAGAAGATGCTTCTGTCATTGATGAGAATGAACAGGACATGCAGAAGATAGTCGCTACACTAGCCTGGGGTGATTCTGACTTCTTGTGTCGGAACTATGTTCTAAATTGCTTGCACGATTCACTTTACAACGTGTATAGTGTCAAGAAGACAGCCAAGGAACTGTGGGAGTCTTTGAATAAAAAGTACAAAACCGAGGATGCCGGATCAAAGAAATTTGTCGTCGGTCGGTTTTTGGACTTCATGATGGTGGACTCGAGGACTGTGATCAGTCAGGTCCAGGAACTCTAGGTGATCTTGCATGAGATCTTTACTGAGGGATGGTATTGAGTGAGACCTTTCAGGTGGCTTGCATGATAGAGAAATTGCCCCCTGCTTGGAGTAACTTCAAGAATTACTTGAAGCACAAACGAAAGGAGCTGAAGATCGAGGATCTCATCATCAGGCTCCGGATCGAGGAAGATAACAGGAGTGCTGACAAAAAGCTAAGGAGCTCTTTTGCTTCAAAGGCTAATGTGGTGGAGCATGGCCAGAGTTGTAGCTATAAGAAGAAGCATAAAGGCAAGCTAGTTGGTAAATGGTCCAATCTGGGGCCTAAGGGAGGAATTGCCAAGAAACCAAAGTTTCAGTTTCAAGGCAAATGCTTCAACTGTGACAAGACGGGTCACAAGTCATCGGAATGCCGCCAGCCACAACAGAACAGGCGCCCTCAGGCACATGTGACTGAGGTGGAGACTCTACAGAGAGATGTTTCAGACATCAATCTCTCAGCGGTGGTCTCGGAGGTGAATTTGGTAGGGTCTAACCCTAAGGAATGGTGGATAGATACTGGAGCTACCGGCCACATCTGCTCAGAGAAGAAGATGTTCACCACTTTTGAGCGGTTTACAAACGGCGAGAAACTGGTTATGGGAAACTCTGCGACGTCAGAGGTGAAGGGAGAAGGCAAGGTCATCCTGAAGATGACATCTGGAAAAGAGCTGACTCTGAACAATGTCCTCTATGTGCCGGACATTCGAAAGAACCTGGTATCAAGGTCACTCCTTAGCAAGCATGGATTTCGTATGGTGTTTGAAGCAGATAAGGTCGTGTTGACCAAAGTTGGGATGTATGTAAGGAAAGATTATCTTTGTAATGGGCTGTTTAAGCTTAATGTTGTAACTGTTGTCTCTACTATTAATAAAGTGAAAATCCCTTCTGCTTACTTGCTTGAGTCTTCCTTTTTGTGGCATGGTAGACTAGGTCATGTTAATTACGATTCATTGCGTAGATTAATTAACCTAGACCATATTCCAGCTTTTCAAGTTAATTTGAATCACAAGTGCAAGACTTGTGTTGAAGCATAACGAAAACTTCATTTCAATCGATTGAAAGAAGTACAGAACCCCTTGAATTAATCCACAACGATGTGTGTGATTTAAAATTCGTATAAATACGGGGTGGTAATAAGTATTTTATTACTTTTGTTGATGATAGCACAAGATTTTGCTATGTGTATTTGCTAAAGAGCAAAGATGAAGCCATTGATAAATTCATTCTTTATAAGAATGAAGTTGAAAATCAACTTGGTAGAAAAATTAAGGTGTTAAGAAGTGATCGAGGTGGTGAGTATGAATCACCATTTGGTGAATTCTGTGCCCAACATAGAATTATTCACCAAACCACTGCACCTTATTCGCCACAGCAAAACGAGTTGCTAAGCGAAAGAATCAGACCTTGAAAGAAATGATGAACGCGATGTTAATAAGTTCTGGGTTGTCGCAGAACATGTGGGGGGAAGCAATTCTCTCTGCAAATTACATCTTGAATAAGGTACCGAGAAAGAAACTTGATAAAACCCCATACGAACTTTGGAAAGGTCGTAAACCTTCTTATAAATTCTTACGAATGTGGGGGTGTTTGGCAAAGGTTGCAGTACCAACGCCAAAGAAGGTCAGAATAGGACCTAAGACAGTTGATTGTGTATTTATCGTTATGCATATAATAGTAGTGCATATCGATTTCTTATGCATGAATCTGGGATTCCAGATATTCACAAGAACACAATACTTGAATCACAGAATGCTTTATTTTTTGAACACATATTTCCGTGTAAGACTAGAAATGGAGAGTCAAGTTCTATGAAGAGAACTTATGAGGCCGTCAGTGAAGGCAGCCTAGATGAAGTTGCCGACGAGCCCAGAAGAAGTAAGAGGGCGAGAACGTCGACATCGTTTGGTCCAAATTTTTTAACTTTTTTGTTAGAAAATGAGCCTCAAAGCTTCAAGCAAGCTGTGAACTCTCCTGAGGGTCCTCTTTGGAAAGAGGCAATCATAAGTGAGATTGATTCTATTTTGCAAAATCATACTTGGGAGCTAGTAGATCTCCCTCCAGGTTGTAAACCTTTGGGCTACAAATGGATGTTTAAGAGAAAGATGAAAGCAGATGGTTCAATAGACAAATATAAGGCAAGACTTGTAATCAAAGGGTATAGGCAGAAGGAAGGCCTAGACTACTTTGACACGTATTCTCCTGTCACGAGAATAACATCCATTCGGATGATCATTGCTATCGCTGCTTTGCGAAATCTTGAGATACATCAGATGGATGTTAAGACAGCTTTGCTAAATGGAGATTTAGATGAGGAAATCTATATGGAACAACCTGAGGGGTTTTTCACTCCAGGACAAGAAAGAAAAGTTTGTAAGCTAGTTAGATCATTGTATGGTTTGGAGCAAGCGCCTAAACAATGGCATGAAAAGTTTGACAATGCGATGATGTCAAGTGATTTTAGAATCAACGAATGTGACAAATGCGTATATGTCAAGGACACTGAAGATGGTTATGTCATCTTGTGTCTTTACGTTGATGACATGCTCATTGTTGGTAGTAATGAAAGGATGATTCAAACTACTAAGAAAATGTTAAACTCAAAGTTTGACATGAAGGACATGGGCCTTGCAGATGTTATTCTAGGAGTGAAAATCTCTAGAATATTAGACGAACTTGTATTATCTCAGTCTCATTATGTTGATAAGATACTTGAGAGATTTAACAAGTCTGATACAAATGTGGCTAGGACTCCTGTAGATCCGAATCTTCACTTAGCGAAGAATACTGGTGAGAGTGTGTCTCAATTGCAGTATTCACGGATCATAGGTAGTCTAATGTACTTGATGAGTTGTAGCTTATGCTGTTAGCAGGTTAAGCAGATACACGAGTAATCCTAATGCTAACCATTGGAAAGCTATTGTCTGAGTACTAAGGTACTTAGGGTACAACCGTAATTATGGTCTGCACTACACTAGATATCCAGCAGTACTAGAAGGGTATAGTGATGGCAACTGGATATCGGATATCAAGGACTCGAAGTCTACTAGTGGATATGTATTCACTCTTGGTGGTGCAACAGTGTCTTGGAAATCTTCCAAACATACTTGCATAGCAAGGTCTAGATGGAATCTGAATTCATTGCTTTAGATAAAGCAACTGGAGAAGCTGAATGGCTCCGTCATTTTGTGGAGGATATTTTTAGATGGTTGAAACCTGTGCCTGCAATATGCATACATTGAGATAGTCAATCAGCGATTGGCAGAGCACAGAGTAATATGTATAATGGTAATTCAAGACATATTCGTCGACGACATAATACCATTAGGCAACTACTCTCAAATGGGGTTGTTACTATAGACTATGTTAAGTCTAAGGACAACATTGCGGATCCACTAACCAAAGGGTTAAATCGAGACTTAGTTGATAAATCAACGAGAGGAATGGGGCTAAAGCCTTTGGATGTATGAATTACCGTAATGGACACCCAACCTAGTTGACTGGAGATCCCAAGATCTAGGTTCAATGGGACAACCTAATTGCGTGTAATTAGTTGAAACACTGAAGAGATAAGTTCTCTTACCCATTCCTATGGCGAAACAGTGTTGCCTGTACGGGTTAAGGTTAAGCTATGCTTTTAATGACTCTTATGCGTTGGTATATCCAAGCAAGGTATGACAGGATACCTTTGGATAAGAGGTCACCTATGTAAGTGTGAAGTGGGGCCACTTCTATAAGAATTGAGAAGGCAAAATTCTTTAGAACACTTACTGAACCAAGCAAGAGTTCAGGGCCAAAATGAACTCAATAGTGAGAACTGATTTGTGTTAGGAGAAATTCCTATGTGAAGTCTGTTGTCTTGGTTTACATGAGCGGCAGAACAGTTCAAGGCATCATGTTCACTGTTCAGTTTGTAAATCCGATAGATTTTCACGAGAGAAGGTTCAAGGCCAAAAGCTACCTATCTTGTGTAGGAATTATCCAGTGTACTCTCTCTCTCTCTCTCTTCAAGTCTTTGTTGTCGTCCATTTCATGATATTATCAATTTTCATTCATGTGGGGGATTGTTGGAAAAAAATGGATTTTAATCCATAATTTTGGTGACTTTGTCCCAAAGATTAAGGGGTCCCTTAAGACCACTTGAGGTGAGTCTTAGTGGGTTTGTGTACTCCTATATGAGGAGTTTAAACCTTAAAAAGAATGGTTAAAATCCATTAAGGTTTGAATGAGAAATTGATTCTCCAATATGCACCATGCGGGAGGGTGATAGGTCGCGCACGCCGCCGCCGCCGCCTGCCTTGGTCCATGGGTCATGGATCATGGGTCTAGGTTTGGGCTTGGCTTGGCTTGGCTTCGTGTGGTGTGGTCCTTGGGCCCTTAAGTCCAAGAGGCTGGGTTTGCTCGCTTGGGCCACGTAATGGGTTTGAGCCCATATAGGTGTGTATTTAAGGTGAGAGATCAATTTTGAAAGCAAAAATTAATTTCTAATTTAAAACTAAATTCAATTTTTGATTTATTGTATAAAATTTATTCTGATTTTAAATCTAGAATTTATTTCTAGATTTGTAACCACAGAATTTATTTTGAAAATAAATCTTAGAATTTAATTTTGGTTTCTTATGAAATTAATGTTTTGGCTTCCCCTTAGTCCTATAAATTGAGGACCATTCTTTGGTTTTGAAGACACACCAACAATTGATACAAGTCTCCTCTATTCTTCTTCGTGTTCTTCGTGTTCTTCGATCAAGAGAGAGTACAAGGCAAATTAATTTGAAAGCCGGTCTTCGGGAGGTGCTACCGGACACGAATTCAACCGTTGTATCCTGGGAGACGAACGCCGATCATATCCTCAAGCATTCCGGTGAGGCGGCACAATTTGTCTTAAGGACACCGTGAGATTCACGGGCCTCGGTTTGCGATTTCAATTTTATTGTTGTTCAATTTTATGCACGGTTGTATTTTTCAAATATTAAATAAATTCCAGAATTGGTTTATTCTTACAGTTTTCACTGACGGATAGCTTCTACGTTAAACTAACTGGTCACAGGTACACTTAATATGCAATAAATATAGTGGGCTTTGGAGGACCTTCGAGACTTCACACTTAGTCCAATGGAGCCCATCAATTGTTGGCAAAAATGCTAGCAGGAGGAGGAGGTGGAATCATGGTCTCAATATCAAATCATGCCTTTGCGGAGGAAGGCAAATCCTGCCATTGTTACTGTGGCTAACGAGAGAATAGATCCAAAGAATAAGGCAATACACTCGATGCCATCACGCAACTTGACGACGGCATTGACGTAATACAGCTGTCCCAGATAATAAATAGCTTATCTGTTTCAGACTTGAGGATGGACAGAGATGTGGTTAAGGTGGTTGCGTCCAAAGATGGTTCTCTGTTGGCCTTCAAGGATGGAAATTAAGTGTTTGTAGGTTGCTAATGGTGGGTGAGCTCAGTTGGACCCAAGGGAATATTATCTCGGTTGGTTGAGACCAAGAACATAGCATGGAAGAAGTCCAGCTAGACGGTCATACAGGGTAGAAGGGTGGGGCCTCCACTGCATTCCAGAATCATCTCCAAATACAAGGTTGGGGATTCTAAACTAAGATGGGAGTTTTGATGCTTCCAGTCGAAAACAGTTTACAAATGAATGCACAAAATTAAAGAAGAGCTTTATAGGGTTAGAGAAGAGTATTTTTCAGAACCATGCTATCCTTACTCTAAATGTTTAGGGACAGGAAAAATGTTTAGCATCTGGATTGGAGTTAAACATATGCAAATTCACTTAATTTCTTGGGAATGTGAGGGGTCTCATTATGCTGATAAAATTAACAATAGTGCATACTGATGTTCATAAGGATACACTAACATCAATCAAACATGGCAGATGGGTGGGGGGTGTCAATATTGACCCAAACACAACAATCCACCCCAACCCACCCACTCTAAATTCACTCAACCCAACCCACTTATCAACTAGGTCATAATGGGTCCTAAATGGGTTCGGTGAATGGGCAATTGGGTCAACCTATTACCCACTAATTTATTCATTAAAATCAAAAACTACTCTGCCACACCACATTCACCATTATCACTCCTTATTTAGAATCGCCATACCAAGATTCACAATTACTAATTTGCCACATAAAATTTACTAACGCCACACCAAAATTTAATAATTTGAAAAGTGCTCGGCCCAAATTTTTATTCATAAACATACACCATCGGTCGGTAATGCACTCGATAGAAGCTCGAACAAAAATATTTTGTTGTTAGAATGTGAATATGGATAACTCCAAAAAAATTGTTTCAAAAGAATGTGGTGTCCTTTGTTGTGTTTGTGCCCGTGTCTCCATATTTTTAGAATTGTTGTGTCTCGTATTTGTGTCCGTATCCATGCTACATACCACGTTAACCATTACTGCACCTTATTTACTACACCGCGCCAAGATTCACCATTGGCAATTTCTCACACAAAATCTATCAACGCCTCCCGAAAATGTACTAATATCACACCACTTTTGTTCCTGCGCATAAACATGAAATGTAATTATCGATATCGAAATGTAATTGGGTAATATGCCGATTGGGTTTCACTCTTTATAAATGGGTCAGGTGGGGGGTATGAGCACTAATACCTAGTAAATTGGGCTGTAAATAGATCAATGACTCATTCAAGACCCAATCCATTTACAATTTGTTCAAACTTATCCAAAAATACCCATACAGATGGGACAGTTGGACTAAGCGCATATCAATTCAAGTAAGTAAAAACAAGCAACAGATGGAGGGAAAATTATACGAAGCACAACCATAGGAAGTTACCTGGATCAACCAAACAACATTCTTGCTATATAGATCATTATTAATGAACCAACTTGCCAGCTGATCCCATTCACTTTGTTTCCTTCCATAGATACCCTATACTCTGCCATCTGGACATCAGATCGTTAAAAATATAAAATTTTCTTAGCAACAACCATATCTTTTCCAAAATAAATTTAGTAAACATAACCTCATATACAATACAGGATCAAATAACCAGCCATTATTCAATGGCAAGTAAATAATATTTGATGTAACAAATGACACTAGTAATTGAAAGGTGCCCGCTGTTGGGGGCAAGAGCACACACACACTCACAATATGAAGAAGAAGACAATATAGAAGAAAGACTTGGAATAATTTTATTCATTCACAATAAAATGACTAGATTACATGTTAATTTATACTAAACATAAAATGTAACTCTATTCCTAATTAACCACCTTAATGCTCATAATCATCCACTAACTCCATTATTCTCATAACCACAAAATAAACACACAATTACTTTGTGTAACTTTCACCACTATGACTCTTGAAATACTAATTAAAAAAATATAACTCCCAAATAAATAAAAATGAAGTTTACTTATTTCCAACACCCCCTCTTAAACTTATTTTTTTATTACTCCAACCATACTCCTTAATTTGCGAAAAATATCTTCTTCGAGTGGTTTGGTGAAAATATCAGCAACTTGATCTTATGACTTGACAAACTTGAGTTCCACCTCCTTCTTGGATACACACTCCCGAATGAAATGATATCTCATGTCGATATGCTTGCTACGATCATGAAACACCGGATTCTTGGCCAAAGCTAGTGCCGACTTGTTGTCAATGTAAATCTCCGTTGATTCTTCTTGAGGCAAGTGGAGCTTCTTCAACAAATTTCTAAGCCAAATAGCTTGACAAACACAAGATGTTGCCGCAACATATTCGGCTTCACAAGTAGAGAGTGTCACAATAGGTTGCTTCTTCGAACTCCATGCAAACGCCGTGTTTCCCATGAAAAGACAAATCCGGTTGTGCTTTTTCTATCATCCAAATCTCCGGCCCAATCGCTATCACAATAGCCCACTAGGTTGAAATCGTTAGGAAAAGAATACATCAACCCAAAATCAAGAGTACCTTTGAGATAACGTAGTATCCTTTTCGCCGCTTTAAAATGAGTCATGGTAGGAGCTTCCATGTAACGACTCACAATTCCAACACCAAATAGAATATCCGGTCGGGTACATGTAAGATATCTCAAACTCCCAACAAGACTCTTGAATAGAGTAGAATTCACCTTCTCACCATCGTCAAATTTGGACAATTTCATTCCAACCTCAACGGGCGTGCCCACCGGTTTGCAATCTTCCATCTTGAACTTTTTTAGAATTTCCTTAGCATAACCTTCTTGAGATATAAAAATACCTCCATCCATTTGCTTTACCTCAATGCCAAGGTAATAAGCCATGAGCCCAATATCCGTCATCTCAAATTCTTTAGCCATTGCTTTCTTTAATTCTTCAAACATCTTGGGATTATTTCCTGTAAAAATCAAATCATCCACATACAAGCAAGTAAAGAATACATCCCCATTTTCATTCACCTTAGCATAAAGAGCATGTTCATGGGGACACTTGGTAAAACCATGGGCTTGAAAATAGTTATCAAGTCTACTATTCCAAGCTCTTGGTGCTTGCTTCAATCCATAAAGTGCCTTGTTCAATTTCAACACTTTATCTTCATGATTTTTCACATAATATCCCATGGGTTGGTCAACATATACCTCCTCTTCAAGAAAATCATTCAAGAAAGCAGATTTCACATCCATTTGATGAATTTTCCAACCATTAGTAGCGGCCAAAGGAATAATTAATCGAATTGTTTCCAAACGGGCAATGGGGGCAAATACTTCACCATAATCAATACCTTGTCTTTGTTTGTAACCTTTTGCCACCAACCTAGCTTTGTACCTTTCAACTTCTCCTTTAGCATTTCTCTTTATTTTGTATACCCATTTGACTCCAATTGCTCTTTGGCCTCTCGGAAGTGTTGTGAGATCCCATGTACCATTTCTTTCAATTGCTTGAATCTCCACATCCATTGCATCTCTCCACTTTTTGTCTTTTACCGCTTCCTCAAAATCTATAGGTTCACTATCGGAAAAGAGGCAAAAAAGTGTCAAATCACTAATTATTGGAGTTACCTCTTCCGTAGTGTCATAGATATCTCGAAGGCTTCTCATACGAGATGGTCTTGCACTTGAACTCGATTCGGATGACGAAGGACTTGCTTGTGCATGAGTTGGACCCGGTGGCGATGGTAATGGAGAAATTGGATCCAAAACATCATCTCCTTGCTCTTCTTCCTCCAAAAAAGGAAAAAAATCATAGTCTTCTTCGGAATTACTGCAAGCCCATTTACTTTCTTCATCAAACTCCACATCTCTACTAATCACAATTTTTCCATTACTTGGATTGTAGAGTTTGTAACCTTTGCTTCTTGAATCATACCCGATGAAGACAAATTTCTCAGTTTTGTCATCTAGCTTGGTCCGCTTCTCATCCGCTACATGTGCACAAGCAATACTCCCAAAAATGCGCAAATGAGAGACACTTGGCTTGAATCCTCCCCATTCTTCTTGCGGCGTTTTGTTCTCAACACTTCTAGTAGGACACCGATTTAATAAGTAGACGGCACAATCAACAGCTTCCGCCCAAAACTCCTTCGGCATTTTCTTGCTCTTCAACATACTCCGAGTCATATTGAGAATGGTTCGGTTTCTCCTTTCGGCAACCCCATTTTGTTGAGGTGATCTTGGAACCGTTAGAGGATGATGAATTCCATTTTCTTCACAAAAAATTTTGAATTCATTTGATGTGAATTCACCACCTCTATCGATCTTATTGCCTTGATTTCATACCCACTTTTTTTTCAACAAAAGCCTTGAATTTTTTAAAAACTCCAAAAACTTCAGATTTTTCTTTGAGAAAATAAACTCATGTTTTTCGGCTAAAATCATCAATAAATTGTAAAAAATACCGATTTTTACCATGTGATGATGGATTGATAGGCCCGCAAACATCGGAGTGAATAAGTTGTAGAGGCTTATTCGCTCTTGAAATTGCTTCTTTTGGAAAACTTTTCCTTACTTGTTTGCCGAAAAGACATCCTTCACAAAGTTGATGTGGGTGGTCAATGGAAAGTAGTCCATTCACCATCTTTTTCTTAGAGAGCGCCGTTAGTCCTCCAAAATTCAAGTGCCCAAAACGTAGATGCCATAGCCAAGAGGTATCCTTAACACCGCTCTTCAAACATTTAGCTTCACCATTTGAAGGTTGAGCAAAAACATCTGATTTCTTGTCATGGGTACTTTAGCAACCAAAATTCCATCATTATTTCTTATTGAAAGACTATGATCTGTCATAGAAATATCATAACCTTTTTCCAAAAGTTGCCATAAACTCAAAATATTATTTTTCATGTTGGGCACATAAAAAACATTAGAAATAATTTGGTGCCTCCCATCCTTCAACCGAATCAAAATGTTACCTTTTCCTTTCACCGGAATTTGCGAAGAATCGCCAAAAGTGACTTTTCCATCAACGGATTCATCAAGTTCCATGAACAAATTTTTGCTCCCACACATATGGTTGCTTGCACCGGTGTCTAGATACCACAAGTTCATGTCTCTCTTTTCTTCTCCCTTGTATGCCAATAATAAGGTTGGCTCCACCTCTTCATGTTTGTTTTCCGCTAGATTCACCTTCTCTTCAAAAGAATCGCTTCTACATTCGGCCGCATAGTGACCAAATTTATTGCAATTACAACATCGAACTTGTGATTTGTCATACCTTCTTCCGAAAAATCGGGAATTATTTCCTCTTCCTCGCGCTCTAGCATAATAGGTGTCTTGGCCTCTTTCATTCCCGTTGAATGAATTTTTGAAATTATTCTCTCCTCTCCCATGGCCTCGTCCGCCGCGTCCTCCATGGCTATGGCCACGTCCTCGACCTCGACCTCTTTGACTTTGCTCTTGCCTTCCTTCATTCTCCTTGAAGGAAAGTTTTGTTTGAAGCACTTGCTCCAACGACTCTTGCTTCTTCCTATTAAGTCGTTCTTCATGGGCTAGCAACGACCCCATCAGCGCGTCAACCGCCAACGTGTCTAAATCTTTAGACTCTTCAATGGCTACAACAATGTAGTCAAACTTGTTGTCTAAGGAACAAAGGATTTTTTCTACCACACGGTTATCCTTCAAATCTTCGCCATACCTTCTCAAATTATTCACAATAGTTAAAACTCTTGTGAAATAATCCGAAACTAGTTCGAAATCCTTCATCTTCAAAGCTTCAAATTCACCTCTTAAAGTTTGGAGGCGAACTTTCTTCACCTTCTCAACACCACTATGGGAAGTTTCAAGAATCATCCATGCTTCCCTAGAAGTGGCTGCTTCGGCAATCTTTTGCAACAAAGCATCATCCAAACATTGGTGGATGAGTATAAGAGCCTTCTGATCCTTCTTCTTTGTCGCCGTCAAGACCTCTCTTTGAGCTTGAGTCAAAGTTGATACATCTTGTGGTTGTGTAAAGCCTGTTTCTACAAGCTCCCACAAGTCTTGCATTCCAAGAATCGCCTTCATGCGCATACACCAATTCTCGTAATTGTCTTTGGTGAACCGGGGCATTTGAAATGGAAACATTCCATTATTTTTCCATCTCTCTCTTTGACACTAACAATCTAGCTCTGATACCACTTTGTTGGGGGCAAGAGCACACACACACTCACAATATGAAGAAGAAGACAATATAGAAGAAAGACTTAGAATAATTTTATTCACTCACAATAAAATGACTAGATTACATGTTAATTTATACTAAACATAAAATGTAACTATATTCCTAATTAACCACCTTAATGCTCATAATCATCCACTAACTCCATTATTCTCATAACCATAAAATAAACACACAATTACTTTGTGTAACTTTCACCACTATGACTCTTGAAATACTAATTAAAAAAATATAACTCCCAAATAAATAAAAATAAAGTTTACTTATTTCCAACACCCGCATGGCTTGGGTCTGGTGTCGTTTTTATGTATCTCCTCTACCACATCGAAAATTATCCATGACAGAAGAACATAACGCAACTGTGAGGGGAAGGATATCGGTCAAAGTTGTAGTTTGTGAAAGTGAGTAGTTTTTTGTTATACTGGAAGGAGATATTGCTCTAGCGATAACAAAATTATTATATGTGAAGTTTGATCCTACGTAACCCAAGTAAACAATTAAATAAAAGATTACATTCCGCAATATATTGAGAGTATATTAACCAACCCTAGTAGTTGTTCCCCAGTAAAAGGGAGTATTCGATTACAAATGCCATCCCATAACTTTTCTTCCGTACTGAGAACAAAAGTTAGTTCTCTTGGGCTTCAAAGTGCATTACAGGCCTAGAGTGAGCACCAACCTTGCATCAGTTAACTATTTGAGAACCTCATTTAAGTATTTCACAGGTCTACTTAGTCCAACATGTAAACTCTTCGTGTGTAATTTGATATCCTTGATACAAGTACTAATTGTTTTCTTTGTAGGATAAAAACGTATATGATGATGAAAAGTAAGAAAATGAGAGGATAGAAAAGAGACCCAAATTTCAGAACAGATGGCCACACCTGGTATTTGCTTGCTTCAAGATCTGATAAAACCTGCTTTGTCACCTCTGCTAAGAAACGACCTGAAATATTTACGTCACAATTCCAATTGATGAAACACTAAGTGGGTAATTCAAGTGAAAAAAAACTTTAAACTCGATTGTAGGTATGTTTTGGTTACTTCATCCCAAATCTCTCCATCCCTCTTAAATCGACTGTAGGTAGAGATTCTATACCTTTCAGTACTTAATTGTATTCACTCTTCACTTCTTCACCATGTATACTTCTAGTATCTTAGATTCACTTTCGCTTATTAAGTTTTACCCTACTTATCTAAACCTTTTGGACTCCAATATTTCTTTCAAAATTTCTAGTTTGGCATTACCTCCTTTAGTAACATTCCACCAAGACAATATTATCTATTAACACAATCCTAAATATACCTAATCAACTCATCCATAAACAAAGACAAAATAAGGTAGGAACCTATGAAGCATGGATACGGATATGATACGATACGGATACGACGATACGGCAAAACTTAAAAAAGTAAGATACGGATACGTCGGGGATACGGCTATAAAAATTAATTTTTTTTTAATAATTATTAATCATGTACTACCTATAAAAAATGAGCTAAAAAATTAAAAGTGTAGTTGAATTACTAATACCATTATACCAAACATTAAGCACAAGTCAATTATCATTTATTAAAACTCAAGACTCATTAATCATTACCAAGTGCCTGCAAGTATCACTAATCACATTATCAGTCTATGACTCTATCAGTTACCAGTATACAATAAAAACAAAAAACAAAAAACATTAAGAATGGCTGAGCAAAAACAGAAACATCAAGAATGCAAGAGAGATAGAGCAGCGAAGAGGGAGAGACAGAGTAGCGAAAGAGAGAGAGAGAGAGAGAGAGAGAGAGAGAGAGAGAGAGAGAGAGAGAGAGAGAGTTGAACCTAGTGGAAGATGACAATGAAGCTTGGAAGTCGCTAGAAGTGCACAACAGTAGAGAGTCGAAGTAGAAGTTAGGGTTTTAAACATTTAGTTTTTTTGTCCGACTATATTTACACATATTAGGCTATAATTACCAATTTTTCTTTTATTTTTATTCTTTTTTTAAAAATAAATATTTTTAACCTCTGCCGTATCGGAAACGTATCGGTCGCGTATCGGAGACGTATCGGTCGCGTATCAGAGACGGGAGACGTATCGGTCACGTATCGGTCGCGTATCGGAGAGGTATCGGTCGCGTATCCGAAACGTATCCAAAATTAAAATGATTTAATTTTAATACCCGATACTTTTCAGCCATATCCAATATGTATCGGGGCGTGTCGGGCGCGTATCGGTATGCGGTAAGTATCCGATACGCGGGCGCGACTAGTTTTGGAGTATCTGTGCTTCATAGGTAGGAACTCTTGGTGAGATCTTATAGTGATTGGAAGTCAATAGTGTCTTTAGTTACCACCCCTTCATACATGTGCTTTATCACATCAAAATATCATATATTGTTAGAATCAATAATTACAGCTGTGTATATTTCCTGTAATTAGAATGTATATTCTAGGAGCTAATACCCCCGATTTATGGGGATCAGAATATCCCCGATTTATGGGGATTTGGTTTTAGAAGAGTTTCCTTTTATACCCTAGTTTTTCCTATATATTTCTATTCGTTCACTGACTGACGAATAAGAGATTTCTTATATTTTGTCATGGTATCAGAGCCAGAATCAGGCTCCTTGTTTTTTTAGTTTTTTAGGTTTCTTTGCTAATATTTTTAAGATAATGTACAACCCTTTATATAGTAATCCCAATATGAATACAATTACAAGAAAGGTCCTTAGGCTCCTTCCAACATAGAAAGACAATAATAAGGAAAGATAACAATATGACAGCTAATACGCCAATAAAGGAAATAAACCAATATAAGAAAATGAGCCAATATATGGTGAATATTTAACACTCCCCCTCAAGCTGGTGCGAAGTATCTCTCATGCCAAGCTTGCCAAAAATGAAATGATGAGGTTGGCTTCCAAGATTTTTGGTGAGAACATCTGCCAGTCATTCACTAGATTTCACAAACAGAGTGCAAATAATCTCACTCTTCAATTTCTCCTTGATAAAGTGCCTGTCAATCTCTGGTTCTGTCATGCTGAACCGGATTGTGAGTAATACTAATGGCTGCCTTATTGTCACAATATAACCTCATGGGTTCTGCAAGTTCAAACCTCAAGTCTCTTAGTCGGAGTTTTATCCACAACAACTCACAGATCCCTTGTGATATTGCCCGGAATTCTGCCTCAGCACTATATCTAGATACGACAGCCTGTTTCTTGCTGCGCCAATGTGACAATATTACCTCCTACAAAGGTGTAGTACCTTGAAGTAGATCTCCTATCGCAAACTGAGCCTGTCCAGTCTGCATTTGTATATGCCTCTACTTGTATATGATCATGACTCCCAAAAAGCCCCTTCCCAGGGGCTGACTCCAAATATCTAAGAATTCGAAGGACAGCATCATAGTGAGACTCATGAGGAGCATGCATAAATTGACTTATCACACTCACAATACAGGCAATATCAGGACGAGTATGTGACAGACAGATTAACTTGCCCATCGCTCATATCTACCCTTGTCCACCACTGTGCTCCACCTGTGCCATCTCCTAATTTTTTATTAGGCTCCATAGGCATATCATATACCTTTCACCCAAGCAAACCGGTCTTGATTAGAAGGTCAAGAACATACTTTCTTTGTGAGATAAAGATTCCTTGACTGCTCCTAGCTACTTCAATTCCCAGAAAACATTTGAAAACAGCATTATTGCTGCTTGGGAATTGTAGAATATTCAACCTAGTTGACGTCTTAATGACAAGAACTATTTAAAGTGGTCTCAGTTTGTTCGAACCTTCTTGAAAGGGAAGGGCAAACTGAGTCATCTTCTTGGGACGGAACCAAAACTAGATGATCTAAAGTTTGTTGCATGGGATGAAGAAGACTCGATGGTGATGTCCTAGTTATGGAATTTGATGATGCCAAAAGTTACTTGCATGTTTTTTACAACAACAAAGAAGATTTGGGAGTCTGCAAGCGACCTATTCTAAAGTTCGAGATGTTGCACAAATCTATGAGATTACGACAAAAATGTCCTCTACAAACAAGGTAACCGCTCGGTCACTAAGTATACTCATATTTTACAAACCTTATGGCAAGAGTTGGACCATTATCACTGTAATGAGATGAAGAGCAGTGATGATGTAGCCCTGCTTAAACGTTTTATGGGAAATAAGAGGATATAGACCTTTCTTGACGTATTGAACATTGAGTTCAATACACTCTGAGTGCAAGTATTAGGAAAGGAAGAAACTCTTTCACTCAATGAAACAATTGCCATAAATCGTGCAAAAGAAGGATGAAGAGTTATAATGGAGCCTCAACCAACAAATGGGTCAACCTTGGTTACAAAAGTTGCAAATCCAAGAGTCGTAAAATTAGACCAGCAATAGTTAAATGCCTACTCCAGAAGAGTTGGACGCAATAATGGGTTGTCAAAAGGATCAAGAGCAGGTAATAAAGACTCTTTATGGTGTACCTACTATAAGAAACTGCGACACAGCAGGAGAGGTGCTAGAAACTCCATGGTAAGCCCCCAAATACTCAAACTACTTCTTGGACAGCAAAAAGTAATCAAGGAAGAGAGCAAGGACATGCACATTTTTGTTGGAAATAATATTATTGTATAGCTACTATTTCTATATCTAGATAAGGAAACAAATATAGTTCTATATTTATATTAAATAATATTGTTTCCCTTATTGTTCGTTTCCCTATATGCATTATTTCCTTTTCTTGTTTTGTTTCCTTAGTTGTAATGTTTCTTTTCGTTACTCCATCTCTCCCTATGTAAGGGATGTTTGTATCATTCATAAATAAGTAAAATACAATTAGTTATTTATTTTCTATTCATTTGACCACGGCACAATCAGGAGGCGAAGAAGAATTCTCTCAGAAGTGATCCAAGTTCAATAGAGAAGAGATTGAGAAGCTGAGATATTTTCTGGGGACATAAAATAAACCTGCAAGTAGTGCACGTACTTGTTTCTTGGCTTTTTCAGGTAATTCTCAGCACTTAATGCATCGATCTCAAAAGGAATTTGGGTAGTGGGTTCCGGTGTTACGGATCATATGACCCAATCTTTTCATGGGTTTGTCTCTTACAAATCTTGTCCTAGTATAAGAAAATTGCTACTGCCGATGGAACACTAGCTACAGATGTTGATCGAGTGGATGTAGATATAAATCAAAACTTTGTTTTAAAAATGTTCTACATGTGCCGAAATTGTCTAGTAATCTAGTTTCAATTCACAAGCTTAATTTGAATTGTATAGTGACCTTTTCTTCTACACTATGTAATTTTCAGGACCAGAGCACGGGAAAAATGATTGGACATGCTAGGGAGAGGAATGGGCTATACTTTCTTGAGGAACCTGATGGGAAAAATAGCATTAAGGATCATATTCCGTTGTCTCTGTTTTCTATGTCTTCTCTTTCCAATAAAAATAAAATATGGTTGCATCATTTCCGTCTTGGTCATCCAACTTGCAAAGTTCTCAAAGTAATGTTTCCTAATTTGTTCAAAAGATTTGATTTGGGTATGTTTCATTGTGATGTTTGTGACTTGCAAAACATAAGTGTGTTTCTTTTCAATAAAGTAATACTAGAGTTTCAATACATTTTACTCAAATTCACAGTGATGTTTAGAACCTTCTACAGTTTGATATTATATGTGGGGCTCGCTGGTTTGTCTCGTTTATTGATAGTTGGACTGAGTGTCATGTGCTTTTTCTCTTAAAACAGAAAATTAGATGTCAATTCCACCTTTCAAAAAGATTTCCACATGGTGAAAAACCAATTTGGGGTTGGGATAAAAAGAATACGGTCTAATAATACTGGGGATTATTTTAATCAAATGTTGTCACCGTTCTTCGAACAAAAAGGAGTCATTCATGAGTCTTCGTGTGTCAACACCCCACAACAAAATGGAATGACAACAGAGTGGAAAATGGTCATCTTCTAGCTGTTACCCGAGCCTTTCTTTTTCAAAAATAATGTTCCAAAAAATTATTGGAAAAAAGTTGTCTTAACCGCTACACAGCTGATTAATAGATTACACACTCTCGTTCTTGATTATAACACATAAAACTATTTTCGAAATTTTCCCCAACTTCAGAACAACAAACCACCTAGTTCCTAGTATCTTTTTTGGTTGTCATTTGCTCATATTCATTCGAATAACTGTGGAAAACTTGATCGTAGGGCTCTTAAGTGTGTTTTTGTTGGATATTCTTCTGTACATAAAGGGTATAAAAATTATCATCCACCAACAAAACTATTCTTTGTCTTTGTAGATGTATCATTCGTTGAAACTGAGAATTACTTCCCGAATCTTTATCTTCAGGGGGAGACATCATTCATGGAAGATAAGGATGATTTGTTTTTCTCGATTTTTCATCCTTCCCATCCTCAAAATCAAAATCCATCATCATCTATTTCCATTTCTCTTACCAAATGAGTTAGATCCAAGTACTCCTAATCCGGCAGAAAAGCATAATCGGAGTGATACTCACCCATTGCAAGTATATTGGAGGAAAGAACCCCTTGTTCAACCAACGCAGGTTCTTGATTCAGAACTAAACTCTAATGCTGATAATGTTGAAGTAACTCCAAACTCTAGAGATTATGGAAGTAAAGTGCATATTGTTGATGATGATCTCCATATTGCAATTAGAAAGGGTGTTAGGAAGTGCACTCAGCTGCCTGTATATCCACTGTCTCACTTTGTATCCTATAAAAAGTTGTCCAATGTAATCAAAATTTTCTTATCCAACTCAACGCTATTACTATCTCAACAAACTGTCTCTGAAGCATTGGGAAGTACAGAGTAGAAAGAAGCTATAAAGGTTGAAATGGATGTGCTGGAGAAGAATAAAACATGGGACTTGGTGGAACATCCTCAAGGAAAGAAGCTAGGGATGTAAATGGGTCAAATACAAGGCAAACGGATCACTTCAACGATATAAGGCAAGGTTAGTAGCAGACGAGTATACTCAAACCTATGGGACAAATTATCTTGAAACATTTGCTCATGTTGGAAAAATGAATACTATAAGAATCCTATTATCTTTAGCAGCTAATCGTGGCTGGAGCTTGCAGCAATTTGATGTAAAAAATATTTTTTTACATGGTGATCTTGATGAAGAAATCTATAAGGAGGTTCCTCCACGATTTGAGTCGAAGAAGAAGAAGGCGCGTTAATTAAAAAAAGGCACTTTATGGCTTAAAACAGTATCCCAGGGCTTGATTTGACAGGTTTGCTAGAGTAATGAAGGCTTTGGGTTACAAACAAAATCAAGGTGATCACACATTGTTTTTCAGACATTCTGCTTCAGGAGGAGTTACAGTTGTATTAGTCTATGCGGATGATATAGTAGTAACAGGAGCTGACTTGAAAGGAATGGAAGCATTGGAAAGGTGGTTATTGCAAGAGTTTGAGATTAACGAACTCGGAAGTTAAAATACTTCTTCGGCATTGAAGTGGCTCAGTCTCGACATTGGATCTTTGTATCCTAACAGAAGTATGTGTTGGATCTATTAACTAAGACAGAAAACTAGGGTGTAAAACTAGTGGACACCCATTGAACAGAATCACAAGCTTTGTGAACCCTAGAAGACGCGGTGGTGGATAGAGAATCATATCTAAGATTAGTTGGCAAGCTAATCTATCTTTCTCATACCAAAATAGACATTGCCTATGTTGTAGGAGTGGTGAGTCAATTTATACAAAACCCAAAAGAAGTACATCTTCGAGCAACGCATCAAATTCTACAATACTTAAAAGGTACTCCCACGAAAGGGAGTGTTGTTTAGAAGAGGCAATAAATTGACATTGGAAGCACACACGGATTCAAATTATTTCGGATCAGTTGATGATAGAAGATTGACTTTAGACTATTGTACATTCCTCGGAGGCAACCTGCTAACATGGAGAAGCAAGAAGCAAAATGTAGTTGCAAGGTCAAGCACATAAGCTGAGTTCAGAGCTATGGCATTGGGAGTTTGTGAGCTTCTATGTTTGAAAATAATTTTGGAAGATTTCAAGATTGTATGGAAAGGACCTATGAAGCTATATTGTGATAACAAGTCAGCAATTAATATTGCACATAACCTTGTGCAACATGACTGCACCGAGCATGTGGAAATAGACAGACATTTTATAAAGGAAAAGTTAGATAGTGAATTGATCTGTACTCCCTTTATGTCAACCGGGGGTGAACTTGCAGATTGTTAATTAAGGGATTGAGTGGTTCTGTATTTCAGTCCATCATTAACAAGTTAGGAATGGAAAATATACCACTCACTAGCTTGAGGGGAGTGTTAAAATAAGTAATTACATCTATGTATATTTCCGGTAATTAGAATGTACATTCTAGTAGTTAATATCTCTGGTTTATGGGGATTAGGTCTTAGAAGAGTTTCCTTTTATAGTCTAGTTTTTTCTTATATATTTTTGTACATTCTTTGGTTGAAGAATAAGAGATTTCCTATATTTTTGTCATATTCCTTTTAGTCTCTCTTTCCCTCTAACATCCACCATATGTTATCTCTACAGACCTTCATATGGATTCACAACATTGGATATTGGATATTGTTACAAAATCAGATATTGGATATTGTTACAAGAAGTAGGTTAATACCATATGGATTCAAGTTGCTGAACACAACATTGGATATTGTCACAAGAAGTAGCTTAATACCTTAACTTATTTTGTATAACTTTTCCAACACACATCTTTGAATTCTATTTCCAACAATGTCCGTCAGTGCCATAAGACATGGTAAAAGGGAGACATTGTTTCTTGGGAGCTTTTAAACTGAATAGAACAAACAGGAAGTCACTGCATATACAAATATGGCATACCAAGTGTAGCAATTTCTATTACTGTTTTAGTCATATTTCCTGCCCCCGTCATTTTTCTAAACCATCCAATCCAACAACGGTGATCCAAGATAATTTACTCTTCCTTATAACCCGTACCTTGGATGAGATTGTCCTGTTTCAGAAAGACCTCTCTGAGTCTGCTCTGCCCACAAGGATTATACTTGAGATTGAATTTGTCAAACCGATGAAATGTGCTTTTATCAGCGTGCACATCCATAAGATCAACATTAAGGTCATAACTGCATGCAATTGCTAATAGTCAGAGAGAGAGAGAGTGAGTGAGTGAGTTTACACTTTTAAAATTAAAAAGAAAAAAAAACATCAATAGAAGAATAGAATCATGCCGACCCTGTCAGCTGCAGGCTTTCAAAGACTTGCTTAAGTGTAAAATATATTCCATCACGAAATATGACAACCTGCGAATTGAAACACAAATCGTAACTAAGGAGCATTGACCAGAATAAAGTAAAAACACAGTTCTTGGAAAGAAATCTGAAGCATGAATAATTTTTCATCTCGGTTTATCCAAAATCACATGAATATAAGCAACTGGCTGAAGTATATACACAATGAGTTAGAAGTCGTATACCTCATCGGGTTCTTTTCTAAGTTTTGAGTTAATGAAGCGTAGAAGCTGCTTCTGATTCATGCAAGCAGAATGATGCACGTGCGTATCAACTTTTCTGATATTGTAGAAATCACGATGAGACGCACTGTTCTGAGCTAGGAACTCCCTATCTGCATTTACTAACAAATGAAGGCGGAATTTCTGTACGATGGTTAAGTTAGAGTCATAAGCTCAGATCACCACAAGTATATATCAAAATAGAACGCTGAGTATCTGAAGGATATCACCTCCTCAAGATATCGCAATCGGTGATGGCATGTAGAGCGAACATTTCCAATGGACACAACTTTTAGGAGGTGATGCATATCGGTGAAAAACATAGTTGAACTTGCAACAGGGAAAAGATCTGTGTTGTCTAAGAGAGGAGATACTATATTTAGGAAACCATATAACCATGCCCATCATATGAGGTGCTTCACAAAGCTTACCATTTTCACTTGCATAAATGCGCACGACTCCATCTTCCATCCTAAAGTGGTGCTGCTTGCAGTAAAAGACGACAATTAGATGCATGGCATAAGAGTTAAGAGCATTGTTTTATTTCACTTGCAAACACGCGACCTAAACTTCAAGTAATTCATCTGCACTTGGAAATAGGAAGCAAAGGCCAACTCACAGCAGTTGCTTCAACAGGGACAAAGCAAAGTGGATCACTGTTTTCCCCTGATGCAGAAGATTTTTCCACTGTTGCCTTCACCCATGGAGCAACGTTTTCCTTGTAGACATACCGCTCTCGCAAATCCAAACAACCACGAATCATCTTCCATACTTCCTCCTCTTCTTTGGTTGTTGGTTCTATTATCAGTAATTTCGAGAGGAAGAGGAAACTAATCAAGTTAACATAACAGAGCTGGAAGACGCATGACCCATAAAGGTTGACCAAATAAGCAGAAGATATATCACTACACCAACATGTCAGCCAACCAACAATTTAACAAACAAACTCAATGAGAAAAAGACTTGAAAGAAATAAAACCCAATCCCAGGAAGAGTTAGGGCATTTAGTACAATGTTTCTATTCAGCCAGAAAAATGGTCAAGTTAAGAATACCATTGAATGTAGCTGTCTGGGGTATAATATTGTGAGCAAAAATGGGATTGTTTTCCACAGTGTGCATCGAGGTTGCGTTTGCCCTTTTAGCACAACACTGATCTACATTTTCTTTTACTTCATTTGGAGTTGATCTACATTTATGACCTGGAATACAGCTACTGTTCTCAACTTGAAATGGAGGAGCAGACATACTTTGAATGTCAAAGTTGTTAGCCTGCAAAACATCAATTGAAAATTCT
Organism: Arctostaphylos glauca; assembly: GCA_019985065.2. Classification (NCBI taxonomy): domain Eukaryota; kingdom Viridiplantae; phylum Streptophyta; class Magnoliopsida; order Ericales; family Ericaceae; genus Arctostaphylos; species Arctostaphylos glauca. The sequence goes on along the minus strand of JAHSPW020000004.1, from coordinate 28,870,269 downwards.
CATCTCCATCAACTCAAATTCAACAGAACAAGCATAGGAATTGTACGACCACTTGTAGTCAATTAGCGTTACATTGACTTTTGAAAGCATAAGTACCCATGCTGGCACTTGACATGGATAAGATATAGGTTATTGTGTCTGGCGCAGAGGTCGACATACATCTAACAAGCATGGTCATTAGTCAGTAACTCATGTTTAACAAATGCTTATGCACAAGTCCAATATCAGGCAATGAAATGTTCTGAGACCCTGTGAACACCATTTTACCACAGAAAAAAAGTTGTACATAAAGATGAATCAACTCATAGACAAATAGCCACACCCGACACCTGTACCCTAAGTGAATAGAAACTGACAAAGAGATTATGCTATACTAGTATAAACAATAAATACTTCTTGAATTGCAAAGTAGATCACTCGCTTCAGATGTTCAACTAGGGACTAACAACAATCAAAGTGTTCCATACTAATCCAGTGAACCAATAGAGATGGTTGCCTAATATGCAATGTAGTTGTCTCTTCTGATAAGTAAAAATTTAAGAAGAAGGAATCAAAAGGACAAGTTGGCCACTTACATCTTTGAATATTGCTAACCAAAATCTAACTGAGAGCCATCAGAATCACAAGAAAGTTCACAACTCAACTTCTATGTTTTGGCTAACAGACAATTTGTCTGAAGACCAGTCACTGTCCAAAGCCAATAACATTTCCAGTTTAACTGTAGTAACAGTACTAGTTCCGTAAACAAGCTTAAAAACTTATGTAACTATCATAATAAGCAATGGGAGATAGGTACATGAATTATCAACTAAAAAGATAACAACCTACATTTAAATTGATTATTTCAGCTGAAGAGTTGAGGTTCTCATCGGTGAAGAGAACGTCCTCTCCAGTCGAAGCCTCTGTTCCTTTTTCGTCAGAATCTCCTGTACTTCCAAATGCGTAGCCACACGAGGATCTAGAAGTCATCAGCCTGCCAGCGGATCCAACCCGAATTTTAGAACCAGACTTACTCATAGAGTGTTCCTGTCCTGAATATCGGAAACTGGAATAAGAAATGATAAAAGATATAAAAACATACATCTGGCAATGAAGAAAAGAAGGACGAAGGGAAAAATGAAATGGAGAAAAGACAGTTCACCTAATTTTAGTTACCTTGGTCAATGAAAGTGCCATCAAAACAAAAGACAATCATTTCACTGTTAACCAATATTGTTTGAGTCAAATATTGTATACCCGTTACAATAATATTTGAACTTGACATAATAACTTCAGCAGCAGAATTCCTTCAAAAGAGCAGCAATTCCAAATAATTTTCCTACTAGTTCAAGTCCACAAACATTACCAGCCTACAACACATTTCACAGTCAAAATTCTCAAAACTTTGCAGTTGAAACATGTTGATTTGATTATGATTTGATTAGATTGTTGATTTGATTAGATTAGATATAATATAGTAAGGATATAGTTTAGGATTTGACGTAATATGGTAGGAAAGAAATTAGGAATTTAGTTTAGAAATATCATTAGATGATTCATTTGTATTTCCTATTTTAGTTTGTAACATTGTCCTCTAAATTGTCCCTCCTACTAGGACAAGTAAATACTGAAAAATACTATTTAACAAATTCTCTCAACATGGTATCAGAGCGAGTCTTCAGTACTCTAATCTGATTAGGTCTTCTCGACCTCTCTCTCTCGATTTTTTTTTCAAACCAATTGCTGTCACACAATCTCTCTCTTTCTCTCTCTCTCGAGCCGGTCGTTGTTTCCTATGAACTCATCTCTCTCTCCCGCTACCCATCTACCAATCGCTGCCATTCGCTCAGTCGCTGCCATTCGCTGTCAGTCGTTGTCTCGCTCGTTGTCTGTCTAGCTCGAGCTCACGTTGATCACTCTGTCTTCTTCAAATAGAACAACAAAGGCATTGCGATTCTGATTGTATACGTGGATGATATTGTCACTACTAGAAGTGATAGCAATGGAATCTAGATCTTAATCAGTCATCTTTGTTCTAGTTTTCTCACCAAAAATCTGGATAAGCTCTGATATTTCCTTGGGATTGTAGTTGCTCAATCTAAAGTAGGTGTCAGTCTATCTTAGAGACAGTACACACTTGACCTCTTGAAAAATACAGGGAGTCTAATTGAGATTTGATTACACAATCCATCGTAAGGTTTTAATGAATTCAAATTGTAATAACTCCTTGGTAATTAAATATTGACATAGTATTAAAACTCTCAAAGTACTTGATGAACTTTAGCCACAATTGCCAAACTTCTGTAGCCACAGTTCTTATTATTTCATTCCATTTTTCTTTCAAACCAACATGTGTCAGTTCATGTCACTAGTACATTTAACCAAAGAAGACTGATGTAAACCTAACTATGAACCATATTCACATTATGACCATCATTATACACCTACAATTGTTGTATACCGGATCTTGTACTAGAAGAAACATAAAACAATTCTTGCAACCTCAGTACTTCATTCAATAACTTCATTAATAAATTATGCAGAACAATAATGTCTTCAATTCAAGCTGTTTTTAAGCAATCCACAGGATAAAACTTCTCATCATTAATGACTCCTAAACGTACACTTAGGCGCTTGCTGCTCAACAAAGTCTAATTGACGCCCACGTTGCATGCCAGATCTGTGTGAATTCACATATTACTCTTTCCTTTGAGATAAATGTGATCATCACAACCAAAGGAAAGGAAACTAATGAGTAGAAAAAATCTTCAACCTAACTGATGGTCTTTACAAATCCACATATAGATCTTTCCTTTGAGATTATCCCCTTTCCCAATTTTTAAGCTTGGTTGCATACAAGTACTTGAGATTACACCCTTTTAATCAGCAATATTGCCCAATTGTTTACACTATTTTCTACAAGATCTTACATCGAATTGCTATTCAACTATCATGTAAAATTTGCATGCAAGCTGGAAGAGTTTTAAAAAAAAAACAAAGGATGAAAAGAAGAATTTGAGAATTATTTAATGGCGCCCCAATAGAAGTGAAAAGCAAAAAAAAAAAAAGTAGCCGTTGTCAAGAAGCCCCAACCAACATATTTCAAAAATGCAACAAAGAGAACTATGGAATGGTACCAAGTCTAAGCAACACTAAATTGTAAAAGACATGTGGCCCCTCATGGGCAAGAATAAAGTGAGTATCCTCAATGAATTAAGAATTGCATACACATTATCAGGATACCAATTTAGTTTATAATACCAAAACCTCGATGAATAAGCATGCATCATTCTCGATTTCGGTCCCTTTCTCTGACGAGCAAGCAAAACGAATCATGAAGGCCTTGAGATGAAGTGTCACTGACAAAGCCTTTCACACTAACTTCACCTAGGGATTTCTATAATGGGATAACAACTCGTCATCTTCAACTGCAACCATCCAAATATATCCTTCGTTCATCATGACATTCAAGTTTCCTAAATGACAAATACACCCATATGCGGATAATTGCGATTCTTAAAAACTACGCTCGCAATCCATTCTATCCTGTTTGTAGGGCAAATATTGCATTCATAAAGTCTAGAATGACTTCTACTACCATCCTGTAAAAAAGATAAAAAGAAATCAATACAGGATAGCATCTTGTTATCAAACTAAGAACACAACAATTCAAATTTGTCAAACTCGTTTACCAGAACTAAAGTCTCCCGGTGCCTTTTTACACACATTATATACTAAAGTATGCAGCATACCAACTTACCAAGCTCTATGATATTCCGTATATAACTATACCACAAGGAGTTTACATAAAATCAAAATGCATGGAATGCTCTCCCAAAGAACTGATAGACTGGCTAGTCAAATGATAAAGCAGGAAAAGGAAAAAAAATACCATCTTTTCGAGCTGTATGGAGAAGCGGTAGACCAGAGGGAATCAAATTGAGCTTATCCCAGGAAGTCGATGATGGTCGATTGCCTAATTGCACTGGCTGATCATCGAACCAGTGACTCGATAAACCTACATTCGGCATTGAAAATGAAACTCTGTATCGACTAAAAACGTCCTCATCCATGGCAATCTCAATCTCCCTATTGAAACTGAAATAACCTCCGTCGCCACCGTCTAGGGCGTCTCCTTTGTCGTCTTCAAAAGCGAGGAAGGGATCGAAGAAGGAGGGATTGGACGGAGGGCGTCGGGGGCGGAGTTTGAGAAGGCGCTCAAGGACTTCGTCGACAGAGCATTTGTGGATGAAGAAGGCAGATATCGCCATTACCGAAGCTCCGAACACAGCAGCCAATGCGAAGTTAACGGAAGATGATGAAGAAGAAGGTGATGAGTCCATTTTTGGTCTCTCCGTGGGTTCTGCTACGTAACGGGTTTTAGGGTTTTATGATCACTGTACAAACACCGAAACTTTTGCCGGCCAATGTATGGAATTACGGCTTGTTTGATTGGGGGATTAGAGGTGGGATTGGATTAATAATCCCTCAATTCCTTTTAATCCCATGTTTGTGCAATTTTTTATTTTCGGACTACTAATCTCAACCGGACTAAATATTCTTTTAAGGGACGATAATTGAATCCTAAGGCTGGGGGGTGGGACTAATAATCCCAGGATTATGGAGAGTTTCGGATTAATTAAAAATTTCTTTAAATATCCTCACATGTTCTAATAAAATCTTTTTTTTGCCACACTAAACCAAACCCTAATAAAGTTTCCTCAGCCATAAAATATCTTGTGAATCCATCTTTGGATTTTCCGAAAGTGCCTCCATCTTTGGATTTTCCGATTTCAAGGTAATCCTCTCTTCTTTATACCTGTAGCTTTGATTCCTTTTGAAAGTGGCGGTATTCACATCTTGCCAACAAAAAATATATTATTACCCCTCCTTTGCTGTATTCTCTTTTCATTAATATATGACTTTGTTTGTTGATTAAAAAAATAGTTGTGTTATACCAAACTATAGCTTTGATTCATTTTTTAAAGCGGGCATTGTTCAATAGCTGTGGTATACCACACTACCCCACCACCAACTCATAGTTTCGAGGATCAAGTAGTTTTGGTTTCAATGGAGCAGTTTGTAATTGATTTTTGTTGGTGAAAATATCTCTGATGTTTTGAGGATAAATTTTTTTGTAACGTTGTTATATTCAATTTTTATATTTTGGATGATTAATCACTCAGTTAAGTTTTTAATAGGTTATTTTATTTTTCTATTGTTTGTTGTTAGGTTGTGTTAAGGTTAGATTTTGCTACAAACTTAGTAGTTTATATTTAATATTTTCTTCCCAAAAATAAAGAATAACTGCGCTTAACTTGAATTTTCGTGGTAAGTTAAGACATTGTAAATAATTTTTTTTTTATCTCCTTGTCTTTATCCCCAATGAAATGATTTTTGTGGTAACTTTATAGTCCCGTGTAGTTTTATTTGAGTTAACGTGAGAAAATATAAATTTGTGAGCTCTTTTTTTTTTTTTGATCGGATTGTAATTTCTTGTTGATCTTTGTCATTTCCTGTCTTTGGATTACTAAACAAATATATATCATGTCTTTTCTCTGGTCTATGTATAGATGGATTTTAATGATGACAGTAATGAAGAGGAGCTTGAGTTATATGTTGTTCTTCATGTGGTTATGCAATAACTTTACCTCATCTTGTCGATGTGCTATGTCGTCCTCCATATTATACTTAGTACCAATTACTCAAACTACGGTCCAAGGCTTAGGGGCCCTAACCGCTTTCAAGAACAATATAACCACATCAACAGGTTAGTTGTGGTCAATGATGTTGATTGTCTTGAACAAATTTGCATGGATCGGCATTGTTTCATGATATTATGTAAGATGATTAAAACTATTGGCGGTTTGGGAAATTCAAAATATGTCACATGGGAGGAGAAAGTGGCCTTATTTTTAAACATCTTGCCCCATGATGAGAAGGTTAGATCAATTAAGTTAACTACTTTAGATCTTCACAAACAATAAGTCATCATTTTAATAAGGTCCTTAAGGCTGTGCTGCGGCTCCAAGGCGAATTACTTAGGTCACCAGAGCCTATTACCGAATCGTGCACTGATGGAAGATGGAATTGCTTCCAGGTACTTAAATGATAAGTACAATACCTAGTCTAATATTTGAGAATTTCTTATTTTATTATTTAATTGAATAACCAATTGTCATTATTTATTTATTTATTTTGGGTAAAGAACTGCCTTGGAGCACTATATGGCACATACATTGAAGTTCGTGTTCCTCAAATTCAAAAGGGAAGGTATAGGACAAGGAAGGGTGAGATAGCTACTAATGTTTTGGGAGTTTGTGGTTAAGATATGAAGTTCATCTATGTCTTGCCTGGGTGGGAAGGGTCGGCTACTGATTCTAGGGTTTTAAGAGATGCCATTACTCGACCCAATAGGTTAAAGGTTCCACTTGGTTACTACTACTTGGTTGATGCTGGCTATACTAATGGCCAAGGGTTTCTAGCACCATATCGAGGACAACATTACCATTTGTCCACATGGAGGGAGGGGCCACAACCGGCTAATTACTTGGAGTATTTTAATATGAAACATGCATCAACACGCAATGTTATTGAGCGATCTTTTGGCCTATTAAAAATGAGGTGGGCTGTTCTTCGCCGAGCATCATATTATCCCGCTAGAACCCACACTCGTATTATTACAGCTTGTGCTTTGTTGCACAATCTTATTAGGCGTGAAATGTCATATGATCCCTTTGAAGAAGCTGTAATTCGACAAGAGGAAAACCAACTACCCGAGGTTGATGTGTACATTGACACAGTTGAAACATCAAATGCGTGGACTGATTGGCGCGATCAACTAGCAATGAATATGTACGATGATTGGATGGCACGTAGGGGATGACACAAGAAAAATAACCCATCAACTTTATGCTTTTTTTTTAAATTCTATTTTTACTTTGTATGTTATTTGAACTTTCTATGAACTTATTTAGATTTAATTTCGGACTTGATGTTGTTGAAAATTAATTTCAGGCTCGTTGAAATTAATTCATTTGTTGTTGATCCTATGTTGTTTTGTATTGGATTATATTTTGTGTTATTTATTATGATTAGGAATGGATAATGAATGGTCATCGGCAAACAAAAATAAAAGAAAGGCTAAATCGGGTAAGGATAGGGATGATCCGGCAAAACCAAGACGAGGATGGACACGACGGGAAGAGGAAATGTTCATCATTGCACTGCTAGATATTATCAATAAAGCTGGAAATTCGACAATGCCTTCAAGCCTGGTTACCTCATGAAGTTGGAGGAAAAAATGGGAGACCTTTTACCGGGAACTGATATTCGTAGCACTCCTCACATCGAGTCAAAGCTAAAAATATGGAAAAAACATTACAATTGTGTGACTTCTATGCTTGCTTCAAGTGGATTTGGATGGAATGATACCTCAAAAACAGTTGATGTAGAAAGTGATGGTGTTTGGGAGGCTTTTATTAAGGTAAACACTTTTATATCTCAAAAAAGACTTTTCTTATACCAAATTTTTTTCACTAATAATTTTTTTCACATAAACCTAATGATGTTTTTTTTTTAATAACTATTTTAGAAAGAGACAGAGGCAAAAAACCTACGAAACTAGTCATTTCCATTCTATGACTCTTGGCTCCAAATATTTGGAAAAGATCGAGCTACCGGAGAGTTTGCAGAGGGTCCTGCTGAAGCGGGTGAAAATATTGACCTAGAAGATATGGATATATTATTTGGTGATGACGGTCCAACTACTACTGGCGGGAATGCAACTGCAAGGGGTGCTACTGTGGGGGATAGGGACTGTAATAATTCAGTTGGACAACAAAATTCTGCTAAAAAGGACAAAAAGAGGCAAAGGGAGGAATTAGTTGACGGGTTGGCTATGTTTGCTGACAAGATAGGGGATATGTTGTCTGTGACAAATGAGTTGGACTTTATTGGGAAGAGAATGGGCTATTCACATGATCTCGCATCCAACCGGGCAGCCCTAAATGATGAGCTCAAGTACTTGCCGATTACTGCTGATGAGAGGCTAGATGTCTGTGAGATCATCTCGTATGATGCTCAAAAAATAGACATGTTCTTTAGCTTGAATCACGATGACAAGTACAAGTGGGTTGGGAAGTTGCTTTGCAGGGTGGGTAGGGTGGATTAAGAATTACAGGAGACGTGCTAATTTATCTTTTGGTCCTTGCGTATAGTATTAAGTTTGGACATATTTTAATTATCGTGCTTTTAGTTATATTTTGGTCCTTGCGTATGTAGTGGTAAAAGTTAATGACTTGCAATAATGAATTTTACCGTTATTATTTTGTTTTCTCATTCTGTTGGTTGTTTTCCTATAATGATTTTCTAATATATTAATTTTTTGTTGAGTGAAAGACATAAAATAATATATAGAGGAAAAAGTTACAATTACTTGTGGTAAAAATATTGAAATAGGGACAAAATAGTCAATTTAGACATTAATCCTTATCCAGAGATCTTTAAAACAAACATGGGATTGACTGGATACGACTTGTCCATCATGTAATCCCATATACATACGAACACGGGATACAAGAGACTATTTTACTAATAGTCCTAGGATAATTTAGTCTCTGGACTAATAAACCCTTTCACTACAATCCTATGTAATCCTATCCCCCCAATCAAACAGGCCCTTAGTGTACCACCCGTACACTCAACAAATTTTTATAAAAATTCAAGGCAATTTTGCTACACGTACAACTGGAAGCACAACACCAAGCACAATAAAGCAAAAACGACATCGTTTCATTAAAAATTTTAAAAAATCCAAAATCAAAAACCTAAGTCACATACGATCTTCTTCCTCCTCAAATCCATCGATATCTAGGCTCTCACGCTCCTGGATACTGCTCTGATCTCACTGTCCTCGCCAAAATGCTCACTCTCTCTCTCTCTTTCTCAAAGAAGCACTGTGCACCACCACCACGAGAACCGCAACCACCACCAATTTCACCACCAAAACAACCACAACCACCACCAACATCGTCACCTCACCCTCCACTACAGACCACCACTGCGACAACCAACACGTCGCAGCGATTTCCCCACGACCAAGGTACCTCAGTGTGTCATTAGTTTCACTCTCTCGAATTTGATTTTGTTCACATATGAGACCCCTAATTTTGTAAACCCACTTTGATTTGTTTAGTATTGATGTATTAGTTATTGGGAAGATGTTTGCATGTGCAGAGTTCGGATATTCCTTGAAATGTTGTTCTAACTTGTTGTTTTTAGCTATATTAAGTACTTTTCTTATGTTGATTGTTGGTTAAGAATAAGCATAAATATGAAACACGAGTGGTACATGTTAAGCTTCTATTCTACTGAACATATTTTTAAGGAATACCCAAATTCATGATACTGTTAAGTGATAAATCGAGTTCTTGGAAAATGTTTACCCACTATCTTATTATGGACTGGAATCACATTTCAATCAGGGTATAAAGAAAATGGAATGATTCGTGAATACTTTGCATTGCACTCACACGCGCATGATGCGCACAAGCCAATTGAACGAGAGAGGGAGAGACCACAGTGCACAACATTAAGTTACGCTCGCCTTAATCCCAATACTAGGGAGTTCTCATTTTATTGTTTTCTACCATAACATGTAGATAAGTGTCATTTTGGTGTTCATGCTCTCTAGAATACTATACTTCTGGCATATAATTGTAAGGTCTAGGGAAAATGATTGCTGGATCTATACTTGTATTCTTCAACCGTACTTGTTCATGTAGTTGGATTGGGAAACAAAAACAAATGCAAATGACACTGCACTAGGCTTAATAAGCTCTCTCATTTCCAAATAAATGGATATATTACCTCTTTGTTCATTGATTAGTTTCTCCTTTCTTGCAGGAATGGACATCCCACTAAGCTATCCTGTCATGGGTAGTCATTCCATTGACATGTGGAGCAAAATTGTAGGAAAGATTCATGTAGCAGTGACTTAGTTTTCATTCAAGAACAGTTATAGTTGAAAATAAGGAGGTGCATTTTGTAATAGTTGTAAGGGGCATTTCTCCCTATTACATTTGGAATTTTTTGTACACCTCAACTTCATTGGAAATGCAATAGTTTAATCCTTCACTGGTTGTAATGGCAATTTGTTGCATTCGATATAATGAACCATTTGGTGATTGCTGCTATGCAAAATGTTCTGGCTTTTACAAAGTGTTGTCCCTCCTTAAATGACTGATGCTATTCTCTTGGTAACCTTAGTTTTGGCCTAACATAGAGGTATTGACTGAAGTGATTTCTTTGTCGTTGCCTGTAAATTGGCAAATGGGCATTAGTTTTTGATTTTGTGAAGGTTGGTTAAGGTTGGTTATGGTTGGTTTTATGTATTGTTATTAGAGTAAATGCTGAAAATTTGGCTTGACTCCATTCAGAAATTTAGAATCCAAAAATTCCTCGAGCATCATTGGCTTGGTTTAAGGGTGGATATTGTATCGGTTTTTTCACCATTTTTTTTATCTGAATCTCAAATAATTTATTTTGAAAACCAGCTGATTTCACTACAAAATCTTTGCTCAAATGTAGCATTTTCACTCCCTTTGCACACCATGTCACAATGAAGGAATCATACTGAGAGCCTAAAATGTTTCTGCCAACCTCATTAGAGCCTAAAATGTAAATAGATTGCTTGTGTTATGAAAGTCTAACACCAGTTTCCCTTCTGTTGGTTATGAAAGTCTTAACATAAATTTGTGTTATGTACATTAGATAGTGCAATATAGGGCATGGACTGAAAGCACCCGACACAAGTTTAAAGAATAACATTTCAATTGAATTTGAATTTCAAGTGTATATTCAAAGACATTGCCTTCGCCAAATTCAAATACAAATACAAACACAAATCCAAATCCAAATCCAAATCTTAATCCACTACACTAGCGCTCATTGAAGTTGCATGATTAAGAGGTAGTCTTAAGGACTCCAACAACTGGAGAAAACGTTGGAGAAAATTTCCATTGAAATTGAACTGTACAATATAACATTATAAAAAAACAAAAAAAAAACAACCAATTTCTTATTTTCCATCCTACAAACGATATGAAGCTAAAGTCACATGTTGCTCTTGATTATCCATTTTTCTCGAGTCCACTGTTGGTGCTACCACTACATAATGTCAGATTGTCAGGTGTAGTTTCAAGGTCAGAACATCGCCCAGGAATGATGCCTCGAGATGTTTTAGTCATTGGTTGATTCAGAATAGGAGGATCCTTTTGGGCAGATGTAAATAATTGACATGTCGAAGCTTGGCCCCAACTGCTTGAAGGTGGAGTCTACAAATATCCCATTTATTCGCCTACACAAACGAAAGGAATAACGAGCTCAATGCAAAAAGCAAAAATTTTGTGGCAGCAACACCAACCCTTATACATAAAAATCCAATTACCACATGAGTCTCTGTCAACAAACCTTTTCTTTACATCCCTTGCTATTGAAAAGAAGAAAATGCCATGAAGAAGAAAATGCCATAAGAAGCATTCTATTTTTTGATACACGGTCATAAGCCTTATACAGCCAAGCCACGAAAAACCAACTGACGAACAGGGGATTCCAAATGGAGTTTTAGAGGTTATGCTACCTTTTGAAAGCCAATGCTGGAGTTCTAACTATTCTTGCAGTATGATAACACAGGGATGCTAAGTTATTGTTCAAAATTTGACTCCACAGACTAAACCAATACATTGGATCACAATTGTTATGACAAATACAATAAACAAGAAGAAATAATCAATAAGGAAAGGAAAAACACATAGATTTACGTGGTTCCGAATAAATAATAGCTTAAACGTACGTCCACAGGAGGAGAGAGATAAATTTCACTATAATCAAGAGAGATTACAAGGATTGGCTATGTTCCGAAACCCTAATGTGAGGTGCCAAATCAACTAGATCTCAAGCTTCTTTCTTTTAGGATATCTTTTAGGGCACCATATCTTTCATATGAATAGGAAAGAATAACAATCCCTAAAGAATAGAAAAATAAATCTCCTTAAAAATAGGTAAGGATATGCACCATCCAAAATAGATTAGGGAAACAAATCTTCTAAATCTTATTGTTACCCAGGTGGCAACCCAAGAGGGGGGGTGAATTGGGTTTATGAAAAATATTGGCTAATAAAACTTATGCGGAAACAAGCCAATACAAACTAAATTAAATGTCACAGCAAACAACACAATATGATAGACAGTAAATAAAGGAGTAAGGGAGAGAGTACGCAAACGATGTATAGTGGTTCGGTCTGAGCGTGTCCACTGCCCAGCCTAGTCCACTCCCTAGGAGTCACGTGATCTACTAGAAACCCGAACGACTTTGGGTGTCGCACAAACCCTTACAATCCTTCTTCCCGTTAGCTTTCCCGAGGAGCTAACCGAACCGCCGAATCTTTATCCCCGGATTCGATTACCCAAGGTTTGTTCTTCGCAAACCTCACACATACATCAGCAAAACAGAAGTAATGATTGAGACAAAGTCTCACACAATTCGTACAGAAGGAGAAGAACAATGAAAGTGAACTTTGCTAGCTTATCTCTCTCCTTCACTCAAATAAACTCACTCTAAAAATCAATACAAATTTGTAATCACGTGAGGATGGTAGAGAGTAAGTTTCTTTTGCAGTAGTAGCTCTGTCAATCGAAGTCCCGCGGTGTATATTCGTCCAAGAGGGTTATATAAACCCTAACGCGTAGAATCCGAATCTTGGAGGAGCCTCTTGATTTCCAAAATGGTTGATACAATCTTCCAACCTTCCAAAAGTCTCTTAATCGACCGTTTGAACTATTTAGGGAAGGATATCATAAATCAAATTCTTACGAAGATCGAATCTGCAAATTTCCGCGTAAGACTGCGACCGGTCGACCGCACGTTGGTCCCGGTCGACCGCCTAGCCCGGTTGACCGCAGACAGTGACCGGTCAACCGCACCCTGGGGCTTTTGAATACCTGTGCTATGCTCAACCAAAGCAACATCAATCATGATCATCATATTATAAAAGTAATTTCAACACGGATATCGGTCGATGATTGTTCCATGGTCATGGTACGCTTAGACAATAATTTAGATTCTTACGTGCGAGTACCAACTTTCCATACATCAATTTGTTTATATATAATTTTCATTTTTAATCTTGGCATCATCAAAATAAATAAATAATGTGAATACACTATTTCTAACACTTATCACTAGGATTTTTGCCCATCCCCTCACTATCGATGGTACTGCACCTACTACTATCAGTAGTACTGCATCTACTACCGGTACTGCTGCAAGCTGTCCAAAAACTCATAAACTTTTAGTACTGGTTGTTCCAACACTACTACCGGTACTGTTGGCCACAACCCAAAATCTGAACTTCATATTACTAGTAGTTCCAACACTACTATCGGTAATACCAGCTACTACCTAAAATCTTTCCTTCTTCAAATTCAAGACACTTTTCAACAAATCTCCAACTTGACTTGAATTCTAACGAACTCAATCAACAAGGATTCACCATTTTGCACCTCTCTCTCCTCCAAAGCCCTGAAGGGCAATCAGCAACAACAAATACCAATCAAGTCCAAGAAAAACTTGAACTTGACAATCGAAATTGGTTTAGTCATCATATCTGCTAGATTTTTCTACTGTGCCTATCTTCTTCACCTCAACCTGTTTCCGAGAGATGATATCTGGAATGAAGTGATACGTGACATCAATGTGTTTCGTTCGCTCGTGGTACGTAAGATTTTTAGTTAAATGTATATCACTTTGACTATCACAAAAAACCACAGTTCTATCCTGCTTTAGACCAAGTTCTCCAAGAAGTCCCCTCATCCATAATGCCTCTTTAACAGTTTCAATCACTGCTATATACTCTGCTTCTGTAGTGGACAACGCAACTGTAGCCTGCAAGGTAGTTTTTCAACTAATAATACTGTCCAAAAGAGTGAACACATATCCTATCAAGGATCTCCTCTTGTCATGATCTCTAGCAAAATCAGAATCCACATAACCAACAACAAGTCCACCTTTACCAGCACCCTTGTCGAACACGAAACCAACATCTGCAGTCTCTCGCAAATACCTTAATATCCATTTCACTGCCTCCCAATGTATCTTCTCCAGATTTTTCATATACCAACTAACAACACTAACGACATGAGAAATATCTAGACGAGTACATACCATAGCATACATTAAACTCCCAACAGCACTAGCATATGGAACCTTTGACATGTGCTTCATCTCATTATCTATTTGTGGTGACAAATCTGTAGAAAGTCTAAAATAGGCAGCCATTGGAGTAAACACAGGCTTGAAACTCATAGCAAAGCGCTCAAATACTTGTTTAGATAACCCTTCTGTATAACTTTTTAGCCTTTCGATCCCTCTTGATTTTCATACCTAAAATTTTCTTTGCTGCACCTTGGTCTTTCATCTCAAATTCTCCACTAAGCTGCTTCTTCAACCTGTTGATTTTTGACGTATCCTTGGCAGCAATTAACATGTCATCAACATATAACAGCAAATAGATAAACAAATCGTCAGGAAGTTTTCAAAAATACACACAACTGTCATATTCATTCCTAGAGTAATTTTGACCTATCATGAATGTATCAAGCCGCTTGTACCACTGCCTGGGTGATTTTTTAAGGCGATACAAAGATTTCTTTAATAACGAAACGAAATCTTTCTTACCAAAAACTGTAAATTCCTCTAGTTGATGCATATAAATTTACTCCTCAAGCTCACCATGCAAGAATGCAGTTTTGACATCAAGTTGCTCCAGCTCTAAGTCAAAATGCGAAATAATGGCAAGCATAACGGGAATAGAACTATATTTAACAACTGGTGAGAATACCTCATTGAAGTCCACTCCCTCCTGTTGACTATAACCTTTCACCACTTGCCGAGCTTTAAGCCTTGCATCTTCCACTCCCGAGATATCTGCTTTTCTTTTGTAATCCACTTACAGCTAACAATTCTCTTCCCCTTAGGTAGTTTCACTAACTTCCAAGTTCGATTACTATGAAAAGACTCAATCTCCTCATTATAGCAGCAGTCCACTGTGTAGCCTCTTTTCCCATGACAGCCTCACAGTAGGAAGAAAGCTCCTCATACTCCATTGTTTCTGCTATAGACAACGCATAATCAACCATATCTGCATAAGCATATTTCTGAGGTGGACGAATCTCCCTCCTTGGCCTATCTTTCGCAATACTGTATGGTTGTTGCTGCTGCTCTACACCATTCTCTGTGTTTGAATTATGAACGTTTTTCCCTAACTGGCTGATCATTGTTCTTTTTCCTTCGAAAGTTTCACATTCTAGCTCCACATGCTTCAGAATCCTCTCACCACTGTTTTGAACATCAGCACTTGCCTTTCCTTTGATCATAGAGTTTCATAAAAGGTCACATCCCTATTGATAAGAAGTTTGGATGACTTTCCATTAGAAAGTCAAAATCTATACCCCTTTACCCTGGATCCATAACCCAAGAAGACACACTTCTTAGCCCTAGACTCAAACTTACCCTCATTGACATCAGCATAAGCGGGACAACCAAACACCCTCAAATTTGAGTAGTCAACCGAAGAATCAAACCATGCCTCTATAGAAACCTTGCACTCAATGGCAGTTGATGGAGATCGATTCACCAAATAACAAGTAGTGAAAATTGTTTCAGCTCATAACTCTTTACCCAAATCTGTATTGGACAACATACAACGAGCCCTCTCTAAAAGAGTTCTATTCATCCGTTCAGCCACACCATTCTGCTAGGGGATTTTTTTCACCATGTGGTGCCTCACGATGCCATCATCGTTGCAGAATATTTCAAATTCTCCAGAACAAAATTTCAAACCGTTGTCAGTTCTCAATCTTTTAATCTTCTTACCTGTTTGCTTTTCAATCATGACCTTAAACCGTTTGAATGTAACAAAAGACTCGCTCTTGTTTTTTAACAAATATACTCAAACCTTCCTGGAATAGTTATCGATCAATCTCATAAAATATCGAGAGCCACCCTTAGATTTAACCACAAAAGGACCCTAAAGATCTGAATGAAAATAATCCACTGTACCTTTAGTACAACGAATAGCTATGCTGAACTTCACCCTGCACTACTTGCCAAACACGCAATGCTCATAGAAATCCAATTTCTCCATCTTCTGTCTGCAGAGCAACCCCTGTTTGCTCAATTCTGTCATCCCTATATCACTCATATGCCCAAGGGGCATATGTCATAACTGAGTCAAATCTGAATCTAATACCTTTGATGATGAGACTGTTGCTACAACACTTGAAACTGTACTGCCCTGTAGAACATAGAGGTTACCCACCTTCTGACCTTTCATAAGAACCAGTGTACCTTTCGAGACCTTCAGAACTTCACATTCAGCTATATACTGACTGCCATTTAAATCAAGAGTACCCAAAGAGATAACGTTCTTCTTCAAATTCGGAACATGCCGAACATCTAATAGTGTCTTCACAATACTATCATGCATCTTACCGAATAGCTCCAAGCACAATAGTTTTGTAGGCCATGTTATTGCCCATTAAAATTGAACCACCATGTACCGATTCATAGGTGTTAAACTAGTTCTTAATCGGACACATGTGATAGGAACAATCAGAATCCAAAATCCACTTTGTATCCGAAAGAACTGTTAGGATTTTATACTAAAAGCCATGATTTCATGTAATTGATTAATATTTGTTTAATTTATTTAAGCAATTATTTTCTTTCTTAATGAGAATCTTTATGGGCAAATGTTTGCATTATATCTTACCATATTATGCATGAGTGTCTCTTATTCCACATAGTAGATAATCTGGTGTATAGAGTTTGGCTTACACACAGAGAATTAGATTATCAATTCTTGTAAAATATAAGTTTTTAGTTCACAGTCTTAGGTGGAATTGGACACACCACCAGTAGGACTGTAACACAGTGTTTCAATAGGTCTGTCTTGACTATGAAAAATGATATAGTTTTAATTCACTGTGTTAGTACACTTTGTGTGTATTGGACAGGACCACTTTGAGATAATTGTATTTATACTGACAATATAATACAATTTACACCTCATGGTTATTATGTGTGCTTGTACTCTTAATCCAAAGATAATTGATCGATGTATACATTTAATGTTGTTGACTTTGATTCATTATAGAGTGAGGTCTTTTGCGCCAATAGTCTCGTTGAGTTGGGTCACAATATTAAGTGTATGACAACTATTAGTTATTAATGGAATCCACGTCTTTTTATAGGGATTGATGATATCCTCTTGAGGAAGCTTATAAGTTTCGATTATGTCAAACCCTGTAAGTGGATATTAGTATCCGACATAACGAATAAGTTAAGTGGATGGTCTCATGGAATTTTATAGATGTTGATCAAAAAAATTGTCAGTAATTTATTTTAATCAACGGGTATCTGTAATCTTAACGTGGGGAGATAAATAAGCATTTAATAACATGGAGCTCAAAATATAATTTTGAGATATGGGAGGGGAGTGCAATTATAATTCAGTAGAGGTATGAATTATAATTTATATAATTCGGAATTAATCCGGGTTGGACCAGAAATCCCGAATTATATAGGAAGCTCAGCCCATACTTCTCCTAGGGGTCCCTATCGTATCCTATATAAACACCGTTATGCCTTCTAGGTTAGAGACAACTTAATAATCGAATTATTGAGAGATTTTTGTGAAGACAAAGTGATTACGATTTTGAGCCCACCCTCGGTTCATGATTAAGGTGCAATAGGATTACGGTAGAAAATCTCAAGGTTAGTCGAGCGAAATCAATCCAGCCGTGTTCAAAGTTTCATCAAGATCAAACTGTTGAAGACAACCGAGATCAAATCAGATAGATCTCAAAGGTATGAACCCTAGTTCCGCCTAGTAGGGTTTCATAATTTTTTGTTGCATAAACTGTACGCGTTCATCACTAGGTCTTAGGAATCGGTCCCTAATAAGAACATCTTTGGCTGAAACTAATAAAATATTTTTTAGCCCATCAGAATCCTCAGCCACCCCAACAACTACCTTTTCCTCCTTGTTATCCCTTTTCAGTTTCGTACATTCGCGCTTATAGTGGCCTTTCTTTTTACAGTTAAAACAACAAATTTTCTTCTTATTTTTCGACTTCGGTCTGGATGTCCCTCTATTCTTATTATTCTTCTCTATTGTTCTCCCTCGCACAAACAATCCCTCACCGGACTCCTCACTCTCACTAGATACTTTTTTTCTCAATTCTTTTGAATATAAACTAGATTTTACATTCTCCATTGAAATCATATCATTTTCATAGAGTAGAGTAATAACAAAGTGCTCATAAGATGGGGGCAGGGAATACAGAATAATTAAAGCTTGATCTTTACCGTCAATTTTAACATCAATATTTTTCAAATTTATAATGATTCAATTCAACTCATCAAAATGATCTTTAACTAGTGTACCTTCCCTCATACGAAACGTGTAGGCGCTGCTTTAGATATAGCATGTTCATCAGTGATTTGGTTATATAGATACTCTCTAACTTCAACCATAATCCTGTTGCTGTAGTATCCTCCTCAACCTTGTGAAGCACATCATCAGCCAGACTTAACTGAACCGAATTGAGTGCCTTCTCATTAAGAACCTCCCAATCTTCTACTGACATCGTTCCTAGCTTCTTGGTAGATCCAAATAAAGCCTTCTGCAAATCTTGTTGAATCAGCAAAGCCTTCATCTTCACTTTACATAGACTGAAGCTGCTGCTCTGCCTATCGAACTTCTCAACTTTGTATTTGGCCGCCAGAACCATAATCGACGGATCGATCACCAAAACTCTGATACCATGTTATGACAAATACGATAAATAAGAAGAAATAATCAACAAGAAAACAGAAAGATACAGAGATTTACGTGATTCCGAATAAGCAATAGCTTAAACGTATGTCTACGGGAGAAGAGAGAGAGATTTACTATGATCAAGAGAGATTACAAGGGCCTGCTATGTTCCGAAACCCTAATGTGAGGTGCCCAATCAACTAGATCTCAAGCTTCTTTCTTTTAGGATATCTTTTAGGAAACTATATCTTTCATATTTATACGAAATCCCAATAATAGGAAAGAATAACAATCCCTAAAGAATAGAAAAATAAATCTCCTAAAGAATAGGTAATGATATGCACCATCCAAAATAGATTAGGAAAACAAATCTCCTAAATCTTATCACTAGGATTTTTGTCCATCCCCTTACTACCGGTAGTATTGCACCTACTACCGATACTGCTACAAGCTGTCCAAAAAATTAAAAAAATTTAGTACCAGTAGTTCCAACACTACTACCGATACTGCTGGCCATAGCCTAAAATCTGAACTTTCTATTACTGGTAGTTCCAACACTACTACCGGTAATACCAGCTACTACCCAAATCTTTCCTTCTTCATATCCAAGGCACTTTTCAACAACAGTGATACAAAATTTGTATAACTTTGAAATCAGTTGTCACCAAACCAAAAGCGAATGGGGTAACCTTTAGGGTTTCCATGTAATCACGTTCCATAAAATCAAAGCACCAACACATGAAACGAGCAATATCAAGCTAGATAAACTTCAGCATTTTCAGCAACAACTGATGTAGCAGCACACAAAACACCAACACAACATAGCA